>OZ008355.1:6215485-6559149 GCA_963931975.1 Cataclysta lemnata | reverse complement strand
CGCGTGGCCGGCCGGCGCTCGCGCCCGCGCCGCCCGCACCAACACGCAGTCAGTAGTTAGTATTATATAATTGCTAAAGGGAAGGTGCTAGCTTCGGACGTGACGCAGGACTTTGACGCGAGCCGAGTTATTTTTGATAGTTTTATTTCTTTAAGTGAATTCCAAACCGAAACTGAAGTGACTTAGCTAATGACATTATTATCGTTTAAATTAAACTCGGGTGTTTGAAATTTTTGTTGAAATTATTGTGTAATTAATTAATTAGGTAAATACTATATTTATTATTTCGTTGAGAGAGAAGTGACAGTTTAAAATTATTTCTGTCTTGATATTTTCAAATGTACTGTAATCGGAACAACGAGATGACTATGATCGGGTTATGTTTCGCCGCATGAAATCCCTTTCGTAGAAGTGTGATCTTTACAAGTTAGTATAGTTTTAATGAACTGGGGACCTCTGCCTTTAAGTCACTAATGTAACTTGTGTTGTCGATTGACTCGTGGACGAAGCATCGAAGAGCACACCTCTCACGAATCAGATTTCGCAAGTGCGCCTGACGAATATGTGTGGACAAGTGCTGCTCTTGTGGAAAGCACCAAAATGTTTGTTACACGTGGGTCGACTGCGACGGACGCCGTCGGTGTCCAACTTAAACTAAGTTCAATGGAACAATGACGAACAAATCTTAGACTAGTACTTAAAATTGGATGACCTATGATAAATGTCGCATCCATTGCTGGGCAGAGGCATTGTAACTGGAAGTCAATTAGGTAGCCTTACCGTCAGTGACTGGAGTGTGCCATGTATCACAGGGATCGCTTGAAGAAACTCAATTAGTATCATCCGACTGAGCGCCGTCGAGGCTCTAGGTACTTAACTTGCCCTTCATGCATTGGAATTGCATACGTTTTAATGTCGGACGCCTCCCAACGACGTCTTTTTATAGATTTAAGCATACGACTAATGTTCTCATCGAATAATTTATTTCCTAACTAACCGTGAATTACAGTTCCTAATATGTAATAAAAAAACTATTAGCGAAGACGGTAATTTATTTGCGAAATTAATTCTAGTTTTCTACTGAAATGTTTGTTGGGAGGCATCCGACCCCTTGTGTACAATACACCGAAATTCTGGAGTATGGTTATTATACAAAATTGCATTGAGATTTGACACAATATTGTAATAAATTGTAACTAGCAGCCCGATGTGTCTAAAGAGTTCTTGGTGAAAATTTACATCTTCTAAGTCTGTCTTGATAGCGAATATTGGTTTTACTTGTTAGACACATCGGGATGTAAGCGCGGCGCATGAAAATCAATGTACGGCGACTTCGGGGTAATGTGTTTGGGGATTTACTGTGAAATCTTAACGCGAGACAATCCAGTATGTCAGAGAACCGTCGCCATATGCGATCTAGCTAGATCCCTCCCTGACAGCTGCGATAAGAGTTCACTGTGAGACCGCTCTGCCAGGCTAGCATAACCACCGAAACACGATTATATGATAAAGCCATATAGTATTTATGATATAGCCATTTATCACGTTGAACGGTCAAAAATCAGTTCAAAGCGATAAATGGCTATATCAATTCGTGTTTCGGTGGTCATGCTAGCCGGCCTGCTGTGCGTTCGTAGTATCCGTAGCCGGCTGAGCTAGCCCCGTGACGGGACAGACGCGGCTAGCTCGGTCGCCTGCGCAGGCGCATGCAGTAAGCACCCCCGGCGTCTCCGCGACGCGCACCAGGAATTGGGAATGCACGGACCAAACATAACTAGCACGACTATAATAGAGATGATGAATAGTGAAAAGTACAAATTTCCAATAAAGTAGGATGCATTAGTGCTCCGGCGCATGTTTGTCCACCGTTGTCAATTACTCAAATATTTGAATTGTGATTCGGTAGCTAACGAGAGAAACTCTATGTTCTTAAATTTAGTGTAAATAGTATATACGGAGATGGGCATTATGGCGCGGACTGCCGCGGCCGTTGTAAATACATTATTGTAAAGTAATAATTTTATTGATATCTGTGTCGATTGTCGGGTAGCAGCTCAAGCTCGGCTACTCCCGTGTTGTAACATACAACCTCTATTCTGTCCATAACTCGAGTACATACAGATTTACAACTACATATTAATGCATTTTAAGATAAGGTGTCACAAAATCTATTGCCAGTACAGATTGTTAAGATACACGAACAACTTTAGTCATATTTGAGTTTTAAACTCGCACACTGGATAACTGAATTCAGCTCAATCTTTTTTATTTTACGGTTTACTTTTGCGTAGATATTTTTTTTGTTGAACATGTCCGTATGGTTGGTTGTGATGGTTTACTTAAGTAAGTTAGCGACTCTTCGGCAAACGGTTCTGTTTGACTTGTACTACCTACTCGCCTATTTACTATACATTTGTACTAACAATTTTGAGTCTTATTGAGCTCGGCTCCGGTGGCAGGGCGCCAGCCACGGTTCTATTTCATTTGGAGGTACTTAATTTACGATTAGTTAAGCTATCTTTTACACAACCAAATATTATATTTTCTTACTGTATTTTAAGGCTGGGCGGCCGTGCGATTGGAGCGAGCGATCCTGTTGCTTGCAAACTGTACAAACTGTATTGATTGATCGACTCCCTCTCGTCCTGTCATTTTAACTATGTATAAATTGTCTTTGAAAATGCTCAACACGAATGTAATGTTTGATTGCCGTTTGTTTCGGTGTAAATTTTTGTATAGGTGTTAAGTGGAGGCACTACTTTAAAGTAACGATACTGTGGGGTATGATTGTTTGTTTGTGACGTCATGCTAGTTGCCAAGTTGTGCGACGAGCGTGCGCGCTTTGTTGTGACCTACAGCAATAATGTGACATACTAATGTCAGAGCCGTCTTCGGCGCGACCCTTCCAAGAAGGGACGAGCCCTCTGCATACGTAACTTTATGAAATTACATTATTATAAGTGTAATTCCTTAGTGTTTTTCATTGCCATTGGTTACCAAAAATGACAGGATTTTATTGAAACAATTGTGAATATATTTTAGAAAGAATAAAGCCATTAGAAAATTGTGTAATCAATTTTGAATCAACTAATTTGCACATCGAATTGTTAATGCGTTCCTCATGTTAAAGTTATTCAAAATTGTTTCTCTAATTGTCTAATGTAAAATATAATTGTAATATATTATTGTTTAAGCTGTTGTGTCGGAAATAACAAGAACAGGAATAATTTTGTGAAACAATGGCACAAAGAATGAACATAAATATTATATATATTATAGTAACAGAAATGTGGCTATAAGAGCAATTTTTATAATAAATATTTACTGTTGAAGAAACCAGACTTTTATTTTCAAATCTCATGAGTGCGAAGTGGTACTACTACTTCTGATATATCCTCCATATTTCAGAAATAGCAACCCCACCAGAGCAACAAGAACACAAATAGCACGACACTTTCCTCAAGATACCACCTTGTATCAGCATCATCTTTCTCTGTATGTTTCCTTCTTCATTCGTATCGCACATCATCTAGCCTTCTATATTATATACTATGAAGTATATTAGCAAAACACTGTCTTTCCCCACACTAACGCCGACGCCGTCAACACGGTTGAGGACTGGGGCAATTATTACATTAATTTTTAAAATATCAAAGTTTCTCTCGTGGACAGTGTGTTCACGAAACAATCTTTGATACTGGCACTCGCCGACCGATGCTGCGGCACGCTCGCTTTGCTCGCTCGACTAGTGCTATTCGTTATTTGATGTCAATCCTAACCTAATCTAAGCCTTCAGTTGCTGTGGATTATCTAGTCACCTAAGGAGTTTTATTTTCAAAGCCTCAACAGTGTCAACGACGTAAGAGTCCGAGCGGGAAGAACCTACATTATTATCGTTTTCCCTATTGCAAGTTCAAAAATGTGCAAACATTGCTATTGCGATACAATAGGTATAATTTTGATATATAGATAGTAGATACTATCGAGAATCGAAAAGTAAACTAAATACAAGAATTCGTTTGCACATTTGAAAGCTACACTAGAATGGCTGTGGGTGAATCAGAAACCACCACACAAGTAAGATGAGGCGACGTAAGACGGAGTCCAGCCTAACTAGCCTCACCATATAATATTTTCATTTCATTCAATGACCAATGGTGAGTCAAGTGGAAATCGATTGGCAGTCGAAAAAGTTGAGCCGAAACTATTTGTATGACTGGTATTATCCGTTGCTTAATTCGTATCCTCCTATCAATAAAAACAAAATCAGTCTTTAATCACCATCATAACTCGTTTGTTTCTGACAAACTGGGTTTACGCTGTGATGGAAAGAGACAGGACCCGCGATTTACAGTGCCACCAACTTATCTGGTCAGGCGGCGAAAATTGGAACTACAGATTTTGTTATTTTTATGACGCTCTTTGTTCACCGCTAGCGCTACCACCAACTGACTAGACAAGTTGCTGGCACTATAGTTTACTTATAGTTGTTTTTTACTAAATTAACTAATTGCAGGTTTCTTAAATTAAATTAGAATAATATAATTACTTTAGAAGGCAAGAATAAATAGAAAATGTAAAACAGGTATTTTATTAAGTGCTGGAATAAAATGGAAACAAAAAATACGTCTAATGAAAAACATTATTTAATTAGGTACACCATCTTAATAAATACTTAAACAAACAAAAAAAAAACTACAAAACAAAATAAAAAAAAATAACATTTACTAAGGAACTTTTGTTAATACTTCTTTAGCATAAAGGAGTTTTAAAATAGTTAAAAAAAACGTTTACTATAAACAGCAATAAACTTTTAATATACCTAGTTGAACACATTAAAAAATTTATACATGTATTTAAAAATTTGCCGATACATATGTTCCTATTGTTCCTTTTTTAAATAAATGGAGATTGCTAGGTGGCTACCAATAATCACCCGAATGAGGGAGGGCGAACCACTACCAACAGAATACCCAAAGGAGGTTGGTATCATGCAGGCAGATTGATTCTACTAGCAGCAGCGTCAGCAACTAGGTGACCTACAGACAGCAGACTTCAAGCAATTGCATCGTCGACTGTTTACACCCATTATTACATAATGTACACAAACATGTATGCTTGTCTACGAGACACATGACAAAGCATTTATACAGACTGCTATTAATGCAATAAATCAGTTTTCAATGTCAGTTTTCCAGGGGTAGATGCCCTCATTATAGCTACTCCAAGTAGTTCTCGCACGGGACAAAATCAGTGTTTTGTCTCAGGATTTAGTGGGAGTTAGATTAGGTTTAGTCCACGTCCAGTGAGTGGTACGGGGGCTGGCCTGATCCTTAATAATCCTATATCTGTGGGAAGTTTTTGGATTGTGTATATTACAAAAGCGCTATTTTGAGCTAAACTATTTTTGTTACGACCGATCATAAAAAATGTCATGGCTAGCTCCATTCATCTAATCTATCTATATTCATCTGACCAAAAATGCACGGCGAATAGGAGGGAATTGGTTCAGTTTGGTACATGGCTACAAAAGTTGAGCAAGAAAATTTCTAAAAACTAGGATATCTTCTGTAGAAACAGCCTTCTTAGAAGGCACATATATAGCACATTTTCTTTAATTTATGGACTAGAAATTGAGTTCGACGTAATTTTTCTAGAATGTTCTACACCTTCAACTCAGCGTCGCTCAGAGCTTGCACTCCGTGAAGAGTCCTCTTGTGTTTCCACATATCCCCCGAGCGCCTGCAAGTTGTATAATTTTATTAGCGTCATATATTTATTCATTTATTTCAACCACACTTACAACTATCATTACAGGAAAAACCCAATGCGACAGTGAAGACAAAAATATTATAATCTATAACTACAGATAAAAAGAGCAACCTTTGTGAGTTCACTCAGAGAACAGTGAAAAGGATCTGCTTCTACATTGATTAAGTTAATAATCCGCATCGCATGTGTGAGTGGCGCTTCATTCAGCAGGTTAGTGCGCGCTCGTGGCAATGTTAGCAACTGTGGCCGCCGCCTGCGCTCCACATACCGATCCGGAACTCTAAAATTTATTTTATGAAGCAAATCCTGGTTAATAAGTTTGCCTCTCAATACTTTGAAAATACATATCACTAAACTTTGAAAATATAATATAATTATTAATAGATTTTTCATCAATTGCACAAAACGAATAATTTTTATCAGCTGTTAGTAATGTCGAGGATAAAAATGGTTTTTGTGGACGAGTTAGAAACTCTGCTTTGCACTTCGATTGCGAGGAAATAATATTTTTCTTATTATTATAAATAATAATATTTTCTTAAAATTCAGTACAGTTTTGAATACTGAAGGAAATTGTTTTTCCCATTGATATTAGGCTTGGGCTGCAGACTTATACAGCCTATTATTAAATTAATTTTGTAACAACATACATTGTACATATCAGATGCTGTCATTATCACAAACTATTGCAAAGAAATGGGACAACATCAGATTCAAACACTTATTAATCAAAACACGATTTAATCACTTTTGTAATAACACCTCTACTTTCTACCTATGTCTACTTCTAATATAATTAATACATGTATGGGTAATAATGGGTATATTGCATCGAAAACTAACCTAAAAGCCGTGCCGCATACGTCACACTCATGAGGCTTTTCCCCAGTGTGTATGAGGGTGTGGACGGTGCGTGCGTAAGGTCGCCGGAACGCTGCGCCGCATATGTCACACCGGTAAGGTCTACGGAAGAGGCATTCAAATTTAAAACCACTATACCAGGCTTAGTGCTCTCGGCCTGTGATAGCGTAACTAAGCAATGCTCACTGAGGCTGGTTATTGGATAGGTAACCAACATTATATTATTTCGAGTCACTCCGTGCTTCGGAAGGCACATTAAGCCGTTGCTCCCAGTTACATCTGCAGTTGTTGTTTCCCACCAATCCGCACTGAACTGGCGTGGATGTGTTAAAGCCCATAATATTCCCTGTACGTTTCCATCCATAGAAACATTCAGGGAAAATGGGCCTAAATTTTCAGAAAATAAATTGTAAAGGTGCTTCCACATGAAAGCAATATTTTTGTGGAGTAAAATTTTGCAACGTTATTGTAACATAAATGTATTTTGGAGTAATACATGGTTTTTAATATCTTACTGTTGCCAGTTTTTGACGAAATGGCGCTTAGGAAAATAATGTTATTCGACAAAAAGCAGCTTAGGTGTGGATGCCCCATTGCGTTCCTCAACCCAAAATACCTTGAACACAAATACGCTACAGTGTCGGGTATGTAAGAAACAGCGAGCTTAGCCGGAGGCATAAGTGTAATGTTGTATGGTTTCAGTCGAACGCAAGTCAGACGTAAACACGTCTTTGATGATTCTGTTTCCCGGTGTGCCTTTATGTACACAGGCTTAGGGGCATACTAAAGGAAGAAACCGCATAAAAATTGATTTAAAAAAAGACTGAATTTCGGGTAGCTAATAATAATAAAATAGTGCCGTGTGGTGACGACGGCTGAGCACAATACAATTGTCACCACCGCCAGTCCCTCCCGCGGGTGTGGTACAAGGCAACTAAAGGTTAAGACAGCGATGGGTAAAAGGCAGCAGCGTTCTTCTGATACCATCTAGCAATATATACGTGGCCGAAAAATGGCAATAGGCTCACCATCTATTACATGGGACTTCACATAATTGGCAATACGAGGGTGTTAATTCACCTTTGCCTGCTGGCAACAGGCAACAAAACTTAATCCTAGTATAATGCAGGATAGTCAGGATTTGTTTTTTAATAGGCCATGTCTCGAGCAGTGGATATTTTAGTTGTTTTCTACCTCCGTATGAATGAATCCGTATGAATATAACTTTTTGCATTTACCGAATGATTTTATACACGAGAGTGTCCGTTTTGGGTCACTTTCCACCAAATTACAGGTGGAAATAAGAAAATTGCATTGACTTCTTAATATATAAGTACACATCTCTGCTATGTTGATTTTTCGTAAGTTTAAAAAGGCCAATAGATACACCTGAAATAAATCGATAAGAAAAGAGACGTGTGACACTCGGCTTGAATTATTTAAGCGTAAATACGCTGAGTATTTACGTTTACACGTAGCCCGAGCTATTAATTTTGGTGTCGGCAGAAAATACGCAAAGGTCCACCTTTATCGCCTGTTTATGGGATATGAAAATATTCAGGACTATAAAACGCGTACGAACCGGTCACGTAACTAGGATACTTGGAACGGTACTGCAGGCTTAACTGTACTGGGACACGTTGAAACTAATATTGTATCAAAGATATTTCGGATTTGGAGGGTGCACCACACCAATCACTTGATACGGAATTGTGGTCTCACATTTTCTGCCGTTATGAGTTTGAACGCCGATTCTTGCTACCCCCAAATATCGATAGTGTTTTTATTGCTATGTGGTGACGGTAGAGCAGAATACATCTGTCTCCACCCCCATAAAGACAGCAGAGTACAGACAGCCAGTGAGTAATGGGCAGCAGCGTTCCTCTTGTACCACCTAGTAATATGCTACGATTTATGTGTCCGATAGATGGAAATAGGCTAGCCGCTTAAGTATTACATGAGACCTAGATTAATTGTCGAAAAGTGGGTGTTAATTCACCTCTACCCCTTCGCAGATATAGGCGTGATTTGTGTATGTATGTTTTTTATGATATTTGGATATGTTAAGTTAGAACAGTGAAGTACTTATTTACGTTCCCATCAAGTGTAAATTGATCAAGACAAAATTAAGATCATTGCACACCAGTATACAACATTACATAGCTAGAATTACTTTCTTACGGTTTTAGATGGACGCAATAGCTTTCCGATTAAAATACGGAGAATCGGAAAACAATCGTGTTCTCTCTTTGGTCACACGAAGGATAGTAACTATTCTCAGACCAATTTTGCTTTGAAAAACTATTTAAATAAACAAAAATGTATACATAGACCAATAAAGTCGCTACGCGACGGTACGACAAACACAGGAGAGGAAGGGGTGAAGAGGGGGTGACTCCACTCCCTGATTAACATCGCATGTACTTCCAATTTCGACATTCTCAAAACAAAATCATCGTGGATTTTCCTCTGTATATAACTGAGATATGATAAGACCAGGCTCTGGCTTACCATGGCATTCACTCAAACGAATTAACACAAAAGAGATGCAAACAGTAACCTCTTTATGTTGTCCCTTGTTTGTAAAAGGAAATATAGAACTTAAAAATCATCAAATTATATAAAAGTGACAAAATGCGGTGGACTCGACCAATTTTGACCATATTGGCTATCTTTGTATAACCACAGAAAACCTAAATTAAAAGAAAAGTTTAAGTTCAGAAAGAACATGAAAGTGGTACTACAAATAAAAATAGAGAAATGTGGAAGAAGGATAAAGTTAAAAATGGTTTTAATAGTGGAACATACGCAAATTAATAAAAATAATTGGTTCTGGTATGGTCAGTATTAAGACAAAAGAAAGAGAAGTAAATGTACTTCTAGTTGATAATATAGGTAAAGTCAGACCACGATTGTGCGATGATGAATATTAAGCAAAAACTACATATTATGCCGATACCAAATAATGGGGACTCAATAAACGGCACGGGGTGGACAATAGGTTCCACTGAGTCCAAGTGTGAATTATCGCAGCTCCTCTTTGAGATAAGATAGCACACATCGTTGATATACGATTTTTATTTACGAGTAGTGGAATTTTTACATGTATCCATGTGACCGGCATGGTGTGTTGTTGGAGGATCATCGTCGTTAGATCCTGACCAGCTTTCAGCGGTTTCCTGCGACCTTCATAAGATCGTGCGTCCACTTGTTTATTTCTGAGATGTGGGCATTTAGTGCATCAACCGGTTTTTTTCAGCTACCGAATAAATACTCTACGTAAATAACAGATACATTCAAGTCTGCATTAAGTAGGGTACCACTTAAATCTGGTAGGTACTTTATAATAGCAACCCCCGAATACAGAAACGCTCAGTTTGAGTTCTGTTTAACATTTAAGGACGTTTTTCCATACAAATTCTGACAGGTATCGTCCACTCAGCTTTATAAGCAGTGCTCAAAATTTTATTAGCGTTTCTGTTTTTGGGGGCAAGAGAATTATATAAAAGTTTCCTTTCATTGTGAACTAAAACCTGATGGTACGTGTCCTACCTTTGCATATTTATATACAGACGCCGGAGGCTCTTCACTCCGGCATATCCGTTGTACGATTTTTTTCAGTGAATTCGCAATAACAACAATAACGGAATGTTTTACCCTCTTGACACGGTTATTTAACTAAAAATGAATATTCGTAATACTTTATGCCACTTATGAGCATGATACTGTAATAATTTGCACGCATTAAAATAATGGCCTCTTGAACAATACGAATTTATATATACATTCTTTTGGTTTTTTTTTAACTCTTAGATAACTTTCTTCTCTGAAAAAATATTTACAGAGATATTTCAATGGAAAGTGAACTTTTTATTTATTATTTTTAATAATTATATGTTTTTAATTTTCAGATAAACTTCAATTAATTATTAATCTAAATAAATATAAAATAAGAATCTGCTACTTCAAGGAGCGATCAAGCATGGATTAAGGAAGTAGAAAACAAGAAAACTACAGTTTCTGTAACGGAATTGAGTATTTTTTAATTGAAAATATTTAAAATTTTCTTATAATTATTTTTGTAAAGCTTCCTTAAACACTGATAAATTAAAAAAAGGTTATATAGTCAGCAAATAGGTAGTTCGATTCTGATGCCTTTGAACTAATCAAGCGATTAGCTGCGTATGAAAAGTTTTGAGAGGGGAAATCTCTTCAAGAATCAGTGCCAATTAAGCGCTCCCATAAACTCGGCGCGGTACTCAGTTCATTTAGAAGTTTTGAACAGTGAACAGTCGAGTTTCTTCTCAGTATCACCTCCGAGGAGGGACTCTTAAAACGTCTTAGCTGTGAAAAGCGTCCTCTCACAAGAAATGCTTAATTGCAGAACAATCTCCGTTACTTACCTAAGTATATCCTATCTTGGGAGCAACAGTATCTAAGAAAGGCACTAAAATTAAAGCTAACAACTCGACCAAATCAGAGCTGTCTTTTATGTACCTAATATAAAACGCAAAGCATTCGCCTCATTCGGTGGAATATGGGAGATGACCGTTTTTTTTTCTTCGTTAGAAGCTTTAAAAATGAAAATCATAATTTGTGGACATGGGCCTAAAATGTATGCATTAGATTAGATATATTTCAACTGCAGAAACTAAATCAGAAAATTAATATCTTCTTCTTCTTCCTGCCCTTATCCCGCTCTAAGCGGGGTCGGCACAACATGTCTTCTTCTTCCACTCCTTCCACTTCTTCCAAATCAGAAAATTAATATATAAATATATAATATATTCAGTTGAAATAAGATTTTTTTCTATTTAATTTGTGTGGTTTTAAATAAAGTAAATAAACTTATACTTATACAATAAGTTTACAAATGTAATTCAATGCAAGTTATAATATATCATTACCAATATTATGAAACACATAAAATTTAATGTTTAAAGTTATGCATTAAAATAAGGAAAGTCACAGCCATATGCTGTTAAAATGAAATCAAAATAAAATACAGCGTGTAACAGGAAAGCGTAGTCAAAATAAAAAATCATAAAACAAAAATCAAATCTTATGTCATTAAATAGGTAATTAGGTATATTGTTCTACGGTTTATTAAAATTATTATAATTGAAATGTAAGTTGTTAACTGTGTTTGTATTATTGTTAACAATGTCTGGTCTACCTTAAGTAAATAGATAAAAATAACAATTAAGCAAACAATCCCGAAAATTCAACGCAAATATCACAGATCACAAATCGAATCCGTGTGGTGACGGCAGAGTAGAATACAATTGTCACCACCCCAAATCTCTCTCGTGGGTGTCGTACAAGCGACTAAGAGTGATGAGGAATGGGCAGCAGCGTTCCTCTTATACCACCTAGCAATGTACTGCGACTTTTGTGCCCGATAAATGGCAATAGGCTCGCCACTTATTACATGGGACCTAACATAATTTCTTCTGGGAGATGGGCGTGATTAATGTATGTATGCAAATCGAATCCCTCCTCATGAACTCCGTTATCCATCAAACAGAACGCAAAACTTTTATTTATAAATACCGCATAGCACAGTAGATATAGGTAGGAACGTTCACTTCGTTATACATAAAAACTACGGCTAGCTTATGCGTCATACCTCCTTGGGCAGGTGCTTCGGGGACTGGTTCCACGCCACGACATTTTTATTCTTTACCAACTTAAGTTATTGCTTAAATAATATTAGCGGCGGATAGAGGTATAAGTTTCAAGAACAAATTAGAAAAATTCAGAGCTTATTTTTTTGAACTTATTAAATTATTTTCAGGTAAACTGACAGGTACTTTAGAAAAATAGCTTTAGTAGATCCGTGTGGTGACAGTAGAGCAGAATACAAGTGCCACCACCCTCATCTCTCCCGCGGGTGTCGTACAAGGCGGCTATGGGCAAGGACTGTGATGAATAGGTAATGAGCAGCAGCGGTCCTCTCAATCTAGCAATACTTCGAATTACGTGCCCGATAGATAGAAATGGGCTCGCCCCCAGTTACATGGGAATAACATATTTACCTCTGTTTACCCCTTTGGGAATAATTAGGCGTGATTTATTTATGTACATTGGAAATATGCTGCTCTCTATTATACCCTAAGTCATATGGTAACATTTAATTGGGTGGGTATATAATAAATAATTCATGAGCCTGCTTTGTTTCATTTGAGGATTGGAATGTATAAATTAGCTCTTAGTATTATTGCATATTATCATTATCAATATCTAGATTGATTCCTTTTAGAATATTTTTTTCTTTAAATATTAGTAAGTTTACATTTTATGCAAAGTGATCGAAGTCACCTAGTAAGCAAAAAAATGCCTGTGACATGTGACTCCGCTCTTCCATAGCTACATAATTATTAATTATAATGATTAGAACTACATAATTATTAATTATAATGATCAGAAATTGGTTTGCATAATAGACAATTCATCCCCGAGGACAGAGTGCATCAAGCATCCACAAATCAGACAGCTATGTAAGGTCCCAAGCAATAGGGGCCGAGCCTTTTGCCATTTATCGGGCACGTAAACCGCAGTAGAATATTGAGGACAGAGTGCATCAAGCATCCACAAATCAGACAGCTATGTAAGGTACCAAGCAATAGGGGCCGAGCCTTTTGCCATTTATTGGGCACGTAAACCGCAGTAGAATATTGCTAGTTGGTAGGTATAACAACACTGCTGCCCGTTCCTCATTACTGTTTTAACCTTTGGTAGCCTTAGGCATTGATCATTCTTTAATGAAATATGTAAAAAAAACAATGTTCCATATCCTCTGAATATTACTATTGTAGGTAGCCAGTAACTATACGGTTTTTTCTGAGCTCGGTAATGCTATGTATCCAGTATTACAAACTAAGCCCTGTTTATAGTCATAACATGTTGTTATCGTTTAAAATCTGTCACTTAAGAGTTGGCGTTGCTAGTACTATCTAGTATTGGCGGTCGCGCACTTAAACGGCCTTTGAACTTAAATATTTTGGAATACCTCAATTCTTCGCAGCGAATGTCTTTATTTACTTACTTATATATAATTATCACACCTATTTAGCCCCGAAGGGGTAGTCGGAAATGTATTAACAACCCTAAGAATAAATCAGTGATGAGGAATGGGCAGCAGCGTTCCTCTTATACCACCATGAAATGTACTGCTTTTGTGCCCGATAAATGGCAATAGGCTCGCCACCTATTAGATGGGACCTAGCATAATTGGCGAGACGTGGGTGATAGTTCACCTCTGCCTATCCCTTCGGGGATATAGGCGTGATTTATGTATGTATGTATGTATTAACAACCACATTTCGCCAAGTATGTTTTGGTCCCGTGTAATAGGGTACGCGGCTATTGCCATTTATCGGGCGCGTCAACTGTAGAGTATTGCTAGATAGTTTTAACAGGAACTACCATTGTTTTGATTATTCTTGTAACAAAAATGGCAAAAGTTGTAATACTTACTTAGGGAGAAGATGGCCTAAACAGTGTATAATGCCTAAAGAAGGCAATCTAATGTGTATAAAATAATTTCCCTACACCTAAGTGCACATAGTGGAACTTAAATTTTCACCTATCATCTCTGGGGAGCAGACAATGAAACAGAATCCAAAATATAAATTTTCATATGATTAAGTCGACAATATTATACCCGTTTTATTCAGTATACCCGATTTGGGCTGCTTCCCTTGATTTTGTAACGTCTAAGTCGGGTAGATAAGGTTGGAACAGTGACCAAAGCAAAGAATTATTTATCCTACATCCACGTCTCGTTTTCCAAACGTCCTTTCAGCAAAAAATTGAGAGATCATACAGCTCATGGATCAATCGACTATAGTGGGCCGTGACATAACACGAATCTTTTTCGAAGTTAATCTGGAAGTTACATTTATGTGATTTATGTTATATTTTTATAACTATTATTTATTACAACTCTAGAGTAAATAAAAGAAAGTCTAACTTTCAGAATTTTATAAAGACAAGCTGTATAATATAATATAGTCAATAGACTTTCATACAAGTTGGTTTCCAAGTAAGAGCATCTCTGGGCCAAGCAGCGCCATCTGTTAAGAGTATCAAGAGACTGCTTACTTACGCAATCTAACCTACAGAGGTCACTGATTAGAAACTAAAGATTTTGAACAATTTTGTGAGGTCCAAATTTCAAATTTATAACTTGAAAATCTAAACATTATTGCTATTAAGATATTTATGTTAAGTTTTAAAACAATACGTTAATCTTAGGTACATATTAATTATAATATTCATTACAGATAATCAAATCATCATGTCTTCGTTCGCAGTATGTCCTCTTTCACCACTCTCTTCAGTCACACGTCATCTCCTCATCCACACCAATCACCTTCCATACCTCACACAATCTTTTCAGTGTTGTTGCTCTACTTCGACATCGATCAGTATTCTTATCCATAACCTGTGTTAAGTTGACTTTAAAGCAAGCGCTATGGTTTTACTTCGAGAAGTAATTCAAAAATAAATATCACGCCTATATCCATGAAGGGGTTGCACCCACTTCGCCAGTTAAGTTAGGTCCCATTTTTAATAAGAAGGTGGCGAGTCTATTGCCATCTACCGGGCACATAAATCGCAGTAGGTACATTACTACAGGTGGCATTTAAGGAACGCCGCTTCCCATTACTCATTGTTGTCTTAAACTTAATCGCCTTGTACGACACCTACGAGGGATGGAGGTGGTGACAATTGTATTCTGCTCTGCCGTCTCTATGTGGCTATTATTACCACAAAAACGACATCTTCTGCCTACCCAGTCTATCTGTAGGCCTAGCTCAAGACGTGGACAAAATCTCTCTCCACCGCTTTGCCTCGGAATTTAGTAGGAGTTAGAGCGAGAGGAAAATATTTTCTTTTTCCGAGGAGATTTTTAGGGCGGGCGCTGGGGTTCTTACAGCCGGTCGCCTGTAGACACCAACCCGCTTTGGGTACCTATATATTTACCTACTAATGTTACAGAATATTATACAGGAGCTCGCTAGCGCAGTGGCATAGCGCACTTGGCCTGCGATTGCGTAAACTAAACAACGATCGCTAAGGCCGGTCATTGGATGGGTGACCAAAAATTTATTATCTCGAGTTCCTGCGTGCTTCGAAAAGCACGTTAAGCCGTTGGTCCCGGCTGCATCTGCCCGGCTAGCATGACCACCGAAACACGATATGCTATAGCCTTTTATCGCTTTGAACTGTCGAAAATCCAATGATTTTTGTAAGTTCAACGCGATGAATGACTAGGTATAACATATCGTGTTTGGGTGGTCATGGTAGCCAGGCTGCAGTCGTTAACACCCACCAACACGCACCGGGCCAGCGTGGTGGGTTATGGCTCAATCTCCCTATATCCTTCCATCCATAGGGAAGGCCCGTGCCCCAGCAGTTGGGAACATTGAAGAGCTGGTGATGATTATACTGTTTTACTTCGAAAAGTAACGCGAAGAGCCGAGTGTGTGGGGCGGGCACGGGCAGCAATAATTGGTAGTAGGTAGGATAGCGGCGTGTGGTGATGACTAGGTATAAGATGTAACGCGAAGACCCGAGTGTGTGGCAGCAATAATTGTTAAAGGATAGCGTCGTAACCTTTGGTCTGTGTGAATGCGCGCGTGCTCACGCAAGCGTGCGGCGGCGGTGAACGTCTTCGGGCACGCCGCGCACGCGAAGGGCCGCTCCCCGGTGTGCGTCCGCCGGTGATCGTCCCGCTCCACCTGCCACCGACACCATTTCACACACATTATCATAAGTAAAATACTGTGGAAAAAAAACCGCTGGGAACCGTCTCCCGCCATGCACTGCTAAGCGTATTTAACTGACTGGGCGCGCGGTTTTTTTTTATTAGAGGCTAGCTAAAATCGCATTCGCTTGACCGCTTGGACACATAGCTTTTACACGTCTAACGTCTTGACGATTCAGCCCGGCTAGCTAGGCTAAAATTGAAATTCAAAAAATTGCAATGTGCTGTAATCATTTTCCTAATCATTCCACAAACCAAAATTATAATATGTGTTGTCCTTCGCAAGGAAAGCTGCTCTTTTTGCTCTACCGATACATTTTGACGGATTGTGTTTACGGCAAACTTCACATGGCAGACCATGTGAAGTTTGCCGCAAACGAGATCCTTTATTCTTCTCTGGCACACATGTAGGCGAACACAGCTCTAACCAATGGGATATATCGTGTAGCTACTCATAAAGGCAAGTGGACAATATACAGACCTTGACTTTAAAAGCCTTCGGGCACAGATCGCAGGGGTACGGCCTCTCTCCCGTGTGCATCCTCATATGGATAGCCAAGTGCCCCGACTGGTTGAAGCGCCGGTTGCAAACGCGGCACGAATAGCCCTAATCAATAACACAAGTATTAACTACATTTTCTTCTTACGGTGGGTCCCAATATTCTATCTAGGTACAGTTAAAAGTAAGCTTACTAAAATTTAGTTGCCTAGCATTTTTTTTATAACAAGATAAATAACAGAAGTTGCTGAGCAACTAAGCTATAATACACGTTGATAGAATATGGGACCCGCCGTTTGTTGACACAATTGGTAAGTAGTCTTCGTAATGTTTTTTTTCTTTTATTCCTTGTTATTTGTTTGTTAATTGAACGCTATAGAAGTGTTAGTGTTAGATTTATAAATAAAAATATGTCTTAACCATTGCAAATTTTATTTTAAGTAGGTACATGTTTTTCCTTGTAATATATTTTTATAAAATCGAACCTGAAGGAGAAGGCAGAGGTATACCTATGTGCGTTTAGTCTATTATGTTAGATCATATGTAATAGGTGGCGAACCCATTGCCATCTATCAGCCACGTAAATTGCAGTGTATTGTATAAGAGAAACTCCCTTTACTCATCTCTGTCTTAACCCTTAGTCGCCTTGAACGACACGGAAGTGATTGGCAAATCAGGCACAATACAATGGGGGTATATTATAGCGTTAGTTAAAAAGATGATAGTTTGTAGTGACAATATTCTGTCGCATTTTTATAACTAGCGCCATGCGCCAGTGTCAGATTGACGCAATTTCGCTCACCGGTTTCGAAGTCTTGTGCATTTTCTTATGCGTGTGCAGAGCGCACAAGCTGCCCAGAACCTTGCCGCATTCTTCGCAGGTGTACGACGCGACAGGAGCCCCGGGCGGTCTGTCCTCACCTCGCTTGTGGCGGTACAGCTCCCTGTAATGCCAAGCCCGTATATATATACGCTACGCTTAAACGCTTACCCAGCGAGCTCCGACGATCTTACGTTATAGCAAAAAATATCACTAACATAAAAGAGACGATAACTGTTAGCATTTTATAGATTCACCGTGTGGGTGACGGGTCCTTAGTGTGGCAGAGAGGGGATTCCCCACTTGTGACCCAAGTGTAGGTATACGGGGTCCTTTCACAACTAGTCAACACTGGCCATCGCCACCCCGACCCTGCTTTCTCTACCTAGCTATAATTAATAAAGTTCCGAGAGAGCCGTCTGAGACACACGTTTCAGTATGAAAGTTCTAGACAAGCCAAGGTCTTAAAAAAGTTTAGTAAATTATTGAAAAATTATTGTCCTGATGCGGTAAATGGAGCCAGTGTCCTACGTAATTCGAGAAGTTATATAGGTATTTAGTTAGGGTAGAAACTAACATCTTACTCGGGCAGAGTGGTAAGTATATGGATCTGTTTGGATGTGTACAGCCAGTGGCGGATTAGCCACGTAACAAAAGTAGCAAATGGTACGGAACCCGCGCCCCGCATACTAACGTTTTCTGAAAATGTTAATGTTATTCCTCGATCCTCCTACTACCTAAAGATAGAACATATCCTAGATCCTATCTATAGATATCCCCTTGATAGAATTTGCTGCATACTTAAATATTATTAAAAAAAGACTTACTGCCGCACTCAGAGACGTCAATTAACTTTAATGAGTATTTAATGTCAAAAATGTTCATTCAAATCCGGCAAGAATAGCGACTAGTTTTGAATTGTCATTTTTTGACGTTAAGTACAGATCAACGTTATTTGACGTCTCTGAGTGCGGCAGTAAATTGCTAACTTCAAACATAGATTTTGAGTTCAAGTAAAACTTACAATTTAATTGCTTGAACTAAGGGGTAGTTCGATTAATTATATCTAGATGGCGTTAGTGTACATACTTATAGTCACACTTGTATTATAGTTCTGTGTAACTACTGCATAATAATAGTTTACTACCATTGTTTCTATAGGAACGTATTTTGTAGGATCCAGCTCAGAATTCCCGCTCAAATACACTAGTTACCTGGCCGTGACGAAGAGTTGATTGCAGGAGCCACAGTTCCACATCTTATTCGCGTTCGTGTAGTTCGTCGTCCGACGACCATTGCTCGGCGGTATACTACTGCTACTCTGGCATGTTGCGGTGTGCTGGCTCAGCAGCTCCGACGAAGCAAATTGGACTCGACATAACTCACACGTGAAGCATACCTCCGACCAAGGTAGCGACACGAGGTCTTTTTTGCATTGTCGCTGAAAATGAGGAATGATTAATCAAAATAAATCACAAATATCCATCAAAAAAGTATAGAACTTACAAAAAAGTCTGCATCAGGAGATACGCTTAGATAACTAACCACCGCTGTAGCTCAGCTTTATGTACATAAAAGCTGAACTACAGCGGCTCCAGAAAGCCCATTGATTCATCGCCAATGTCATAGTGAATCTAAAGTAAAAAAAAAAATCGAAATTTTTCTCACTAATATATTTTTCTGACATTAATGTAATGTTCGTCACCGTCTTTGACGTTGCAAGAAAAATGATATCGCTAACCACCGCTTGCTTTTCACCACGTTCGAACAGTGGCTATATAATTGATTAAATAAAAATATGTGGCAGACTTTTTAATATGATTCGCGAACCGTTAGATAAATTATTATGAGCGTGATCAGTTACCATGTCATCTACATAATAATCTTGAACTAGGGTCAGGCAGCACTCTTGGCGGTGTCTGTCCAGAGCTTCTCCGTCAGCAAATAAGCCATTGCAACTATCACAAGCATACATTGTGTTCAGTCTCCTGGTGACGACGTCGCCTTTTCCTTGCATATTAGTACAACACAGCTGTTCTGAATGTTAGGAGCGACAAAAAATTGCATTTACATACATAATCATCCCTCTTAGGCAGTAGGCAGAAGCAGGGGTAGGCAGATGAGAATTAACTCCACGTTTATGTCCCATATATACAACTGAATGATTTTAGCCAACACCTATATCACAACAGTTTAAATTAAGTTTTATGATAGGCTTATAAACCCGACAGATTAGTTAAGAACGAACAATAAAACATCTCTCTTTAGCTCTATTTTCATGTAAAGGGAGGAAAAAACTTGCTGAAATTCAATCGCATTGCTCTAGTAATAAGGACTACTACAAGTAATAGTTTTCATTTTCATTTCGCACGGACTTTTTGACCTTTTGGACCTTTTTGATTAACACACTCATTCTAATGTTAATCATAGGTATATCATGGAGATTCTTCAGTGTTGTGATTGCACGTTATATGAATAGGTAAACCAATTTTATTTACATACATACAAACATAAATCACGCCTATATCCCCGAAAGGGTAGGCAGAGGTGAACTAGCACCCACGTTTCGCCAATTATGTTAGGTCCCATGTAATAGGTGGCGAGCCTATTCCCATTTATCGGGCACAAAAGTCGCAGTACATTGCTATTGCTAGGTGGTATATGCTAGGAGGAACGCTGCTGCCCATTCCTCATAATTGATTTATCCTTAGTCGCCTTGTACGACACCCACGGGAGAGATTTGACCAATTTTATTTTATTTAAGATAATTATAAAAGTGAAATGTCAATTCTCAATACCTACCCGTTGGTTCAACTTCCAAAGCTGTTGAAAGTACGCGTTCACACGTAGTACACACCAGCCAATCAGTTTCAAAATCCACGTTGTTATTATTTTCTGGAAGATAAGAAACAGAGATTTGTAATGAAAGATACATAGGTAACATAAAATCAGGTCTTTTCCCCTTAACGGGTAGGGAGTTGATTTGCCTAGCATTCTGACTCAGACTCAGAGTCAGCGTTGGTAGGCCCCCCACAAGGTGGACTGACGATCTGGTGAAGGTTGCGGAAAGCCGCTGGAAGCGGGCAGCGCAGGGCCGATCGGCTTGCAGATCCTTGGGGGAGGCCTATGCCCAGTGGGCGTCTCTCGGCTGAATGATGAGACTACATCAGTAAAAAGTACCTTCTGATGGCACTGCTGTCGGTTTGTCTCCATCCAGCAATACTGTGCTATTCTGATCATCAAGGTTAATAGAAGCGTGTAATAAAATCGTATGGTCCAGCAGATCGGCATCGGAAGTAAATATCTCATGGCATATAACGCAAGAATACAACGCCAGTAAATCTGGACCTACGGTGTCAGAATCCTGAAAACAGATTGATTGGTAAAAAAAAACTGTTTCTACACAATTATGGAAAAATATTAGTATTAAATTAAATAGTGTAATGAGACGCAAGAGACGAACTCTTAACATTCCATGGATTCACGTGGCAGCGGCTGGGACTTGCGACCCATGTGTAGGATTCTCCTTTAAATTGCGTTATTTAACATAAAATAACCTGAAGATGTGGTTACTCAATTGTGTTACCGTTAATTTGTTTTTTAAATCTCAAAAATCGTCAACGTATTTAGTATCTAGTTCTAGTCTAGATGCTACAGAACGCACAATCATTGACTACTTTAGTTCCGACTAATAAAAACATGAAAAATTAAAAAATAATTCAATAGGAAATATTCGATTTTTATTTTAACATTATATAAATGTTCTAACCACCAAAATCTTTGTGTCAATAGGAAATATTTAATTACATCATGTCCGAAATAGAAAATGGAACTCTGTATTTCGCAATCTAGGCGACGCGCGACGAATCACTCTATTGTTAGCTTTGTTCTTTACTGCACAACCTCAGGGTATATACACTTTTAAAATATTGCAATATTTACCGTAACCAAATCATTTATTGCTTTATTAAAACATTTCTTATTTAATATTTATGAATTCTTTATACATATTGGGTAATAGAGTTTCTTCTTCCTGCCCTAATCCTAGTTTATCTGGGATCGGCGCAGCACCTATCTTTCCTCTTCCATTCATATCGGTCAGACGTCATCAAGCCGTCCACTCCCTTTTGATTCTTGTCATCATAAGGTGTTAGTGATGAATGAATGCATAGAAAAGAGTCAGAAACTGGACCATGTCGAGAGACCGATGAACGGAGTGATTGGGATGAAAACATTCCAATCCAAGGTATTGGCTTATATTTTACAGCCGGCCGCCAGGCTGACACCAACCCCCTATGGGTATGCTGTTGTTGGTGGTTTGCCCTCTACCATTCGGGTAGGTACCCCACGGTATTCTTGGTCTACACCCGACAATTCCTTAGCCGACTTTTACGACACCCCGGGATGAGTTGGGACTGGTACATTCTACATTATTTTTTCGCTACCAAATCACCATGGAAACATTGGGTAGGTAATAGAGCACATTTATTTATTTAACCAGGCTTTGATTATTAAAAATAATATTATTTATGCTAGCCCGTTCAACAATGTATTGTTTACTTTACCTTTGTTTGTCCTGTAGAAGTTTGGAGCGGTAGTAAAAACTCGTTGACTGTAATATCATCTAGCAACACTGGATCATGATTAAGAATATTATTATCTGACTGTTCTAGCATCAGTTGTGAATTATGTCTATTACTTGTATCGCCGTTCAAGTATGTAGTATTTTCAACATTAAAATATTTACCAGACTCGTTAGACTGATATGATAGACCATTTTCTACGTTAGATATCATCTCTTCGGCAATGGTTACCAAATCATTATGTAGTGGTAAATTATCTACTCTATCATGACTACTATGCATATTGATAGAAAATAGGTCGTCGTCGGTACAATAGTTATCTTTCAGCGTGTCCGTTAGGTCTTTATAAGGATAATCTGGTGGGTCGAACATCATAATAACTACTGAAAAAAATAATTTTATTAAGGTAATATCATTTTGACCAATATCTAATTAGACTAACTATCTAACTAGATATAGGTCAAAATCCAAATCTGTGTCGATAACAAAAGTTTTAATTAGAGATATTATTGGAGCCATGTGGTGACGGCAGAGCAGAATACAATTGTCACCACCCCCATCTCTACTATGGGTGTCGGACAAGGCGACTAAAGGTAAAGACAGCGATGAGTAATGGGCTGCAGCATTCCTCTCATACCACCTAGCAATTATACTACGATTTATGTGCCCGATATATGGCAATATCCTCACCACCTATTACATGGGACCTAACTTATTTGGCGAAAAGTGGGTGTTAATTCACCACTACCTACCCTTTCGGAGATACAGGCGTGATTTATGTATGTATTTATGTATGATATTATTTGAAAGTTTTGTATATTCTGACGTGCTGTTGATTGTACATCCCACAAATCCACAAACGTAAAGCTGGGTACTGTCGAATGTTATATATTAGATGTAATGTAACATCTGCATCGAGCATAGGAACGGTATTTCCGTTATTCAAGTCTATAGTTGATGTAGAGTTTTCTATTGAAATAAAAACCAATTCGGTGGTTTATCGAAAATTTCGTTACATTGAAAGATAAGTTACTTAAAACTTATACAAAACATTTCGAAATTCTTATCTAAATTTTTAAACTCGACGTATTAAACTTGTCTACAATCTACTGAGACAAAACTTTAAACTCATTTCAACTGATACTGTAGAGTTTTTTAACGTTGCAACATTTGCTTACAGTTTGAAAATGACATTTCACATTCAAACTGACTTTGCAATTATGCAGAATCATTGAAAACAAGTCTTATGATGTGTTTGATGTTGTGGTGAAGATCACTACAAAAAGTGGTTTTATCCATTTCATCAGTCACATCATGAACTCTGTTACCATTCAATTCGCGCCAAGCACTCCCTAGATGCGTTAAAATGTGTGACACCCATATTTTAACGTAAAATTCATTTCATTCTTTCATATCACCCACTCATTATTTCATACGACTACAGATAAAATATACACTAAAGACTTGGCTGTATGGGCGAGACCCTTTGCCTTCCCTAAAATATACGGAGAATTAAAAAAAAACTTAAACTTAAAACTTTAACAAACTGACTTTGACATGACTGACAGACAGTGACATTCTGTCTGACATTGGATCAGCTTTACATGTTTGTTTGCCGCAAATCTATGTGTAATTTTTTAAATTAAAAGTAGTTGCCAAATTAGTTACAATGAAAACTGATACTGCACAAGCTGCAGAAAAACCTAAATTACCATTACCAACCCTTTCTCAAATAAACTCTGATAGAATTACTCAAGTAAGTTCTTTGAGGTTATGTTTTTGTTTCATCACTATTTGCAATATTTTTTAAGGCATTAAAGATTTATTTGCGTTACTTGTAATTAATTCAAAGTACAGCAAGGGCAGCCTAAATACTGAAATAAGTATTCCCACTTCTGGTAGCATCGTTTATGGATGTTAGCCACCTCAATCACAGTTTTCATTTTACTAGACAATTTCATTAGAATTTAATATAAAATATTTTGGTTAATTTAAATATGATTGGCATTGGACTCATATGTAGCGTCTTTATATGCATTCTAAATAAAAAACATACATGTATACATAAATCAAGTTTCGCCAATTGTGTTAGGTCCCATGTAATAGGTGGCGAGCCTATTGCCATCTATCGGGCACATAAAATCGCAGTATATTGCTTGGTGGTATAAGAGGAATGCTGCTGCCCACTACTCATTGCTATTTTTACCCTTAGTCGGCTTGTATGGCACCTAAAAAGGCTAAATAAAAACACATTTACCGATAACTTCTAAACTATACCTATATTTCTTATTATAAGTAAAGATTTTAAAATTAAAGATAAACATAATTTAAAAATATAACAATATATTCATCCTCTTCCTAAATCATTATTAAAATGTAAAATGATTTAACTATCTTATAGCAGGTATTCTGTTATGACTTTCGTATTGTAGTTATTAATTAAGTCTCAGATCATAATCCACTACTTTGTTAATCAGCTTTTACAAAATAAATTTAATTATATGATTAACTGCAGCTATCCCATCCATTCTTATAAGTAACTCAAGTATCTGATAATTTTATTGTTCTTATAAATTCATGTTGGCTGAAAATTTACCTTTATTAATAATTTCACATGTAGCCAACTGGTATTGGTAATTATACAGCTCAAGAAATCTATACAGCATTCCTCATTGAATTAACTTTCCATGGCCCTACTGTTCACAGCTTGCCTCACAATATTGGTCTCCGCAAACTAAAGAAAATCACTTACCTTATGATGCCTCTATTGTGGTGTCTATTTATCAAGCAGAGATCCTTGGATCCGGGTAAGAATAATAAATAAAAATAGAGATGCACTCTCACTTTCACAAAGTCATGGCCTAACTGATCAAAACAAGTGAACCCTTTGAAGGTTAACGACCTTATAGATTAGAGCATTGACCTAATATTTTTATTTTGCAAAATTGTCCATGCATATTTTAAGCAGTTTGAAACCAATATGAATGTATATATTTTGGACAATTACTTATATTTTTAAAAATAAAATAGGATTTTTTAATTTTCTAAATAAATATCTTTCTAAAATTTTAGATTTCTTTCTAAAATTAACATTGAAAAAGTACTGTAAGTAGGAAATGATACGAAATTTGACAATTTTTTTTGTACTAGTTCATCCTATTTTTTATTTCATAAAAATATACTTAGAACAGATGAAGGATAGATCTTTTTAAAGAAATTTAATATATATTTATAAAATTGTAATTTCAGCTTTGCTGTTCGAAGGATTATGATGTTAGAATTCTCACAGTACCTGGAAAATTACTTATGGCCACATTATGAATCAGGAAAAGCTTCCCATGAACACATGATGTCAATAGTAGTCATGGTCAATGAAAAATTCAGGGAGAGAGTACCAGCATGGCAGGTAATGTACTTTATAGTATTACAACTATACTCCAGCCATTACAGTGAGGAGCAAATTCAAAATAATAAATTGTAATATTTTTGTTATTGATTTTTATTTGAAAATGTTTATGTAAATATTAGAAAAATTATTACAACGAAAATTGTGGTTAGAAAAATTATAGTATTGATTAGGTAAATGAATCCGCATCCTCTGCAATCAGGGCAGATGCCTATATCCGCATCAAGACAAAGTTTTGAAACAGAATTTCCTTGTCATATTTTTTCTGACATTTACATAATGTTCAAATAAAAATAATAATATTAGAACTTACCAAAGTGTTCATTTATAGATATACTGTTTCAATCCACTACAGAGACTAAACAAGTAGTCATGTAAATCCTTCCAGGCTTTCCTAAAGAAACCGGACCATTTCCCGGCATTCTTTGAACAAGTGCTCCGGGCAAGTGTAGCCGATGACCAGACTAGTAATAACATGAGAGAGCAGACGGCGCTCCTGCTATTTCTGAACCACTGCTTTGGCAGTATGGAAGTCCAACTATGCAGAGACCAGGTTAAGCGGCTTGTGTCGCTGAGCATGTGGATTAGTCTTCAAGAAGGTTTGTTGGCTTTAATAATGCTATTGTGCTATTATGAGGAGATCGCTAGTGCAGTGACATAGCGCGCTTAGGCCTGCGATTGCGTAAACTAAGCAATGTTCGCTGAGGTCGGTCATTGGATGGGTGACCAAAAATTTATTATCTCGAGTTCCTCCGTGCTTCAAAAGGCACGTTAAGCCGTTGGTCCTGGCTCCATCTGCAGTCATTAATACCCACCAAACCGCACTGGGCCAGTGTGGTGGGTTATGGTCCAATCTCCCTATATTCTTCTATCCATAGGGAAGGCCTGTGCCCAGCAGTGGGGACATTAAAGGAGTGGTGATGATGATTAGCAGCAAATCTTTTTACAATAGTGCTTTCATTGACGGCCCGTTTGAACTAGGTGTCAGGGGTGCTAGCATCTAGCCTAGAGGTTGCAAATGCAAAACCTGGTCAATTAATGCCGCTCCGATTAGTAGCGCCGTCTTTACATCAGTGGGACTCCCCCGGGAGATGCTTGCGATGAATGTTAGAATCTAATATTCATGTAATTGTGACTATATCGCACGTTTTATACATTTAATTTTATTCTACGTTATTAAAGTGGTGACGGCAGAGTAGAATACAATTGTCACCACCCCAAATCTCTCCCGTGGGTGTCGTACAAGGCGACTAAGGATAAATCAGTGATGAGGAATGGGCAACAGCGTTCCTCTTATACCACCAGCAATAGCAGTGTACTGCGACTTTTGTGCCCGATAAATGGCAATAGGCTCGCCACCTATTACATAAGACCTAACATAATTGGCGAAACGTGGGTGCTAGTTTCACCTCTGCCTACCCCTTCGGGGATATAGGCGTGATTTGTGTATTCATTACTAAAAGACCTTGGCTTCTCTAGAACTTTCGTAAGTTCTACACTGGAGCGTGTGTCTAAGGCGGCTCTCACGGAATCTTATCAAATATGGCTAGGCAGAGAGAGGTCGGAGTAGTGGAGGTTAGTGTTGACTAGTTTTTAAGGGATCCCTTAAACCTACTCTTGGGTCACAAGTCCCAGGCGCTGCCACTGACTCCCCTCTCTGCCACACGATGGACCCGGCACCCGCACGGTGAACCCACGGAATTCTAAGAGTTATCGTCTCCTATAATTTATTTGTTTGTATGGCACAGGAAGAAGAAACCAGGAATTCAAAGCTGTACCGAAATGGCGGAAATATTGGCGCGCCATACAGAAAAAAGACAAACCCGAATTGTTGGAGAAGTTGAACTGGGAGCGACGCTATCTGCAGAGGCTCATGATCAAGTTCATGCGGATCCTGGAGACGGTGACCGAGATAAACGACGTCGACCCGTATGTTGTGAGGTTGGTAAAAACTTTACATATTTTATACTGAAGTTTCTGTAATAATCAGAGTTAATTTCATAACAATAAAAAAAAACATTGTTAGCCCTAAACTCTATCCGTTAGGTATAGAAAAGGTTATATTATTATAATATGAGACATCTTAAATCTCCAGCTGCTCAACATCCAAATACACGCGAAAAGATAATAGTAACGTTCTATATATATGAATACATATACATACATAAATCACGAGGGTGACGAGAGGTGAACTAGCACCCACGTTTCGCTAACTATGTCAGGTCCCATTTATGGGCACAAAAGTAGCAGTTCGTTACTAGGTGCTATAAGAGGGAACGCTGCTGCCCATTCCTGATCACTGATTTGTCTTTAGTCGCCTTGTACGACACCCACGGGAGAGATTTGGCGAGGTGACAATTGTATTCTACTCTGCCGTCACCACACGGCTCTTAGTTATTTATATCATCATATCTAAAATCATCTATACTAGACATCTATAAACTATTCTGCCCACATATGCTAAAAATAAAATAAGCATCTTACCCCCGAATACAGAAACGCTACTCAAATTTAGGGGACTGCTTAAAAAGTTAAGTGGACACTACCTGTCAGAATTTGTATTGAAAAACGTCAATTTTGACAATACTTAAATGTTAAGCGGGACTCAAACTTTGAATAGGGGGGGTATATTTATATATGAAGCTACGAGTATAATAATATAATTCTAGATACTGCGAGCGCTTTCTGGAGCTGATGATTGACCTGGAAGCCTTGCTGCCGACGAGGCGTTTCTTCAACACGGTGATGGATGACTGCCACCTCGTGGTTCGCTGTCAGTTGTCACCGCTTTCCAGAAGGGAGGAGGGGCAACTTTTTTCTCAGGTAAGTAAAGCATGTTAATCAATCTCAAATTGTGTATAATCGTAGGAAGGTATATACTGCCCTCATAAGCAAAAAAAGGTTAGCACAACAAAAGCATTTATCGAAAAATTCAACATATTGTCTTTTTAGTCAATTTATTCAATGCCTCTAACTTGCTTACTGCCGCACTGAGGCTGACTTACTTTAATGAGTACTTAGTGTCAAAAAATTTCATTGAAATCGAGGCCATAAACGCGGAAAGAATAGCGACGAGTTTTGTATTCTCAGTTTTTGACATTATGTACTCATTAACGTTATTCGACGTGTCTGAGTACGGCAGTTAGTATTTTTAGATAGAATTGATAGAAATTAATAAAAATATGTATATTGTTTTGAGATACCCCGTTTTGGCTTAAAGGGCAGTATAGATCTATCTACTTTATTAATCTACAAAAACTGGTAACAAAATCTTGATATAGTAATGGTACTTAAATTGAGCAGTCTCGACACATATACTATTGAGAATAAATTGACAAATACATTTATGCATTTAAGGTAATATTAAATAACCATTTTTAGTTAATACCTTCCTATAAAAAGCCACAATGCCGTAATCTCGCTTAGCGTGATCGCGGCACAATACTTGTGGAGTATTTGTATGATGCTATCGCTATGCAAATACTAGTAGCACTGTATGTGGTATCTGTTATTGGCAAAATAGATTTTATTTAATCAAAATAATTATTTATCTATGGATAAAATTATGATAATTTGTGTAAATTAAGAATTTCGAGTAGAAAATCAATTCCAGATAGTAATTGATATTTTTTGATTAATTTACTTTTTTCTTTTACATTTTTTGATTAATCTACTTTTAAAGGGAAGTGGTGAACTAAACAAAACTTGTGTCAAAAACTTTATTTTGCAATAAATGTTATAAAAATTATTACAAAACTAAATGCAAGGCTCACAAAATATAGACCGCTTAAATTATAGTCATGACCATAAAACAGTATAAAAATAATGTTGATCCTAGAAAGCTGCTTGAGATACATAAATTTCACTAACCACAAATTAAATTGGCTTCGCATGACTACAGAAGACGGACGGATACATGTATAGGCCACAATATCATTATTAAGAAATACAAATACATATAAATCTTATTTATATCACTGCGTAAACCGGCTAAATGCTATGCTACAATCCTGGTTTGAAGTTGAGTCTTAAAAAATTGCCTTTCAGACTCAAATTCTGTTACGCAGTAAATCATTTTATTAACCCCTATTTAGTGCATAACTATGACTCCATTTTCCAACATTATTGTTTGATCTTTGCTCTAAATCTATTACTAATGTAAATATCAATGCATCCAATAGAACGCTTTTAATACCTAGTTATTTTATTTATTTCGAAAACCTTTTATCTCTTGATTGAGGTAAAATAATGATATTAAATTATGTGCAGGTTAGTCTGAAACACTTCATTTTCTTATTCAATTTTATAAAAATTAAGTATCTTTTATGAGCACGAAAATTAGGATAATCACAAAAATATAAATAAAAAATAGGTTACAATTGTTTGACAACATATTATGAACACAATCAAACAACACCAATCCCTTACATTACAGATGCAATAAACATTCAAATTCTTTTCATTGTAACACTTATGTATTAATAAGACACGTCAGTGTAATAACTACTAAAGCTACTGCAATCATCACAGATTTATATAGCAATTATTATAATGTGCCTCATATTCAATTCATATTTATAATTATCATAAACTTATTTGTCGTTAATGGATTATATATTAGTCATTATTTGATTTTTATTTGAACTATATATAAATGTTAGCAAAATTATTACATAGAAAAAGAGTAACGCCCGTTAACCGAGTGGTATAGACAACCGCCCCACGTATTGCGGACGACGGTTTGATTCCCGCATAAGGGACCATAATTTTTTCGATATTTTTTTTGACGTTTCCTATATAATAAATATTAATATTACTTATGAATAATTACGCAGTATTCAAATACAAAGTCATGGAATTATTAAGAGATTCAGTCAGAGATTTCTTTACTGATATGTAAAGCAAAACAGTGTCTATGAATAAAATAAACAAGTGTGCCAGATAAAAGTGTAGTGTTATCTAGGTGCTGCCATTCTCTTATACGAAAGTTTGGGAATATTGTTTGTATTCAATAAATCCCTCCATTCATATGGGTCATCTCATCTCCCCACTCCCCAGTAGGTACAGGCTGCGCGTAACAGCAGGTTTTTTGCAGTAAAAACGTCACATGGGCTTGCCGCACTATGCAGACGTAAAACACTAATATTGCTTGCAACAGATTTACTACGATGTGTGCATAGATAAGTCCGTCGAAGTTTAACCAGGAAAGTAGCAGGAACAACCAAGCTGTGGTCATTATCAAAAACATTTGCAGGAATAGATCAAAACTGTAACAATGACAAAAATATTATACGCATTCCTTGCAAACAAACTGCTCTCTAATTTCTAAGAATATTTTTAATGAATACATACCATCCTTTAAGTTTGTGATGAATTCTGCCATAAATATTGATTCTTTTAATTACTTTCAATGTGGTAATATAAAAAAATATGTTGAATATAATCGTGAAAGCAACAGGTGTGAAGAATATTGCAATCCCAAGCCAACCTGAAATTTTATACATACATACATAAATCACGCCTATATCCCCGAAGGGGAAGGCAGAGGTGAACTAGCACCCACGTTTCGCCAGTTATGTTAGGTCCCATGTAATAGGTGGCGAGCCTATTGCCATTTATCGGGCACAAAAGTCGCAGTAGGTACATATCTAGATGGTACAAGAGGAACGCTGCTGTCCATTCCTCATCACTGATTTATCCTTAGTCGCCTTGTACGACGACACCCACGGGAGAGATTTGGGGTGGTGACAATTGTATTCTACTCTGCCGTCACCACACGGCTATGAAATTTTATAATTTACCTTTTTCTCATTTTGTTAATAGACAGAGTTACTTAATCAATATGGGGTGAACATTAGTTAGTATAACTAAAAACATAATTATGTTGATATTTTAAACATTAGCATAGTTAATTATTATAGTCCGACAACTTCGTGCGGCACCCTCCTGCGGTATGAGGGGCGGTGGCGGGGACGGGGCGCTCTGAATGTTAGCGGGGGCGCGGAGGAGGCAAAACTCGCTCTTCCCCGCATCGCCCGGCCCCTAGAGTGCCCGTCCCCGCCACCGTCTTGTACCGCAGGAGGGTCGCGCACGAAGTTGGCGGACTATAGTACTATCTACATACATACATACATAAATCACACCTATATCCCCGAAGGGGTAGGCAGAGGTTAACTAGCACCCACGTTTCGCCAATAATGTTAGGTCCCATGTAATAGGTGGCGAGCTTATTGCCATTTATCGGGCACAAAAGTCTCAGTTCTATTGCTAGATGGTATAAGAAGAACTCTGCTGCCCATTCCTCATCACTGATTTATCCTTAGTCGCCTTGTACGACACCCACGGGAGAGATTTGGGGTGGTGGCAATTGTATTCTACTCTCCCGTCACCACACGGCATCATTGCTAATTATCAATTATTAACTGGAAGTTATTAATATCATACATACATAATTCACGCCTATATCCCCGAAGGGGTAGGCAGAGGTGAACTAGCACCCTCGTTTCGCCAATTATGTTAGGTCCCATGTAATAGCCTATTGCCATTTATCGGGCACAAAAGTCGCAGTACATTGCTATTGCTAGGTGGTATAAGAGGAACGCTGCTGCCCATTCCTCATCATTGACTTATCCTTAGTCGCCTTGTACGACACCTGCGGGAGAGATTTGGGGTGGTGGCAATTGTATTCTACTCTGCCGTCACCACACGGCTCTTAGTTATTTATATCATCATATCTAAAATCATCTATACTAGACATCTATAAACTATTCTGCCCACATATGCTAAAAATAAAATAAGCATCTTACCCCCGAATACAGAAACGCTACTCAAATTTAGGGGACTGCTTAAAAAGTTAAGTGGACACTACCTGTCAGAATTTGTATTGAAAAACGTCAATTTTGACAATACTTAAATGTTAAGCGGGACTCAAATTTGGAATAGCGTTTCTGTATTCGGGGGTTAATTTATTTTTATTGTATCTGATAGTTTTATCAATTAATTATCTAATGGGCTTTGCTACACAGGTTAACTCTTTTAAAAAGTATAAAAAATTTCGCTAAAATATTGAGTGAGTATTTAAAATTACCAAGCAACTTGGAAGTATTCAATGTACATACTAAAAAGACAATATATAATTTCTCAATAGTTACTGCTGTTGCAATAACGATTTTTGGCTTATGAGGGCAGTGTTGTTTCTTAAACTCCTTACCAATAGTTTCCTGTTCCTCATCATCCACAATAATAGATGATGAAAATTGAGTTCTCATTTTTCTATTTGGATGGGTGCCAGTGTCCAGTAGAAAATGTGCACAGATTGCCATAGCTGCCATTATTATGACACTTGACCATACAACGCTTGAATAGTAACAGTACTTACGCACATCTGTCACACGTAGAAACACGTTTCTAGATCTACAAAGGTGATAAAATTTTAAATATAATAATTACAGAATATTATAATATTCAGTGATATTATAATATTCTGTAAGTATCCAGTGTTAAGTGTAGCTTGCATGCAAAATAATTGTTACTGTTATTACTACTCTAAGCTTCTGTGAGGTTTTATTACTCACTAATCAATATATTTTTTATGTAATTACAAAACTTACTTGAAAGTTTTCCAAATGTAAAATCCAAAACTGTTGAGCCAAAAGAATGCTCCCAATAAACTAACATACAAAATTATATCTAAAACAAATAAAAATATAATCTTTAATAACATTATACATATACTTGTACTTGAAAATTTTAAATATCATGTTACATACCTGTTACCATGAAACTAACATGATTGCTATATTCTGTAAAAATTCTAATAAAGTCGGCAGCTTGGCTTACAATAAGACATACATTAATTGTTGTTATAATATTTCCTGCTAAATCTCTCAATGTGGGGAGTACAAAATATATTATTGCAACTATAAGAAATAATAGAATGCTAATACCATGAAATAATGGATTTAGTATTTTTGTCATAAGAAAATTTGTATCTTTCCAGTCAATTTTCACTTCTGGCACACACACAAGAGCATATTCCCCTGTCACATTAGTTTTCGTCATGTATATCTGAAAGAAACATAAATGTTAAAATAGGTTTTTTCAAACTGAATAATTACAAAAGATATTTATAATTTAATTCTACCTTATCCATACAGTACTTTCTCTGGTTGTGAATGTATGAAGTAGGTTCTTTAACATCTGGGATTGAAATTGCTTCATGAATATTAAATGAATTCAGCAATGGGTCTTCTTTTATGCTGTCCACGCTGTGTTCATGATGAATTATATGTAACATGCGCCCATCAGATAAAATATTGAGTCTGAAAGGACACCACACAATTAAATAGGACTGTTATCTTTGATGTTCTTACAAAACCAAGTGAAAAATAGTTTGCTGTTTATTTGGATTAATAAGTGGTTTTCATGTAACAAGATTAATAAAGTATCATCTACATTGCAGATTTTGTATTGAATGCAAATTATTTCATTACCATAATACAGACAAATGAAAAAAATTTATTAAGAGCCTTCCAAAACTCAATTGGTTAACAAATTGTGTCACTATGTATCTATACTTACTCATCCTCTGTATTTTTTAAATAATAAATTGATCGAATTTGGGTGTTCTCACAGTCGGGCATTCCAGTTACAAACTCATAATGATCCAGGTTAGTATTTTTACCATCTTCAGTCTTAAATTGTGGCTGCCATAAACCTATAAAATACAAGCAGAACATCGTACACATCTTCTCTCCACCCTTAGCTACTCTAAGTAGGGTTGACACAACATGTCTTTCTTTTACACTCTCTACTATCAGATGAGAGCTCTTAGACAATCGCCCAATCAGAAGGGTAATCAAATGCGAAATAAGCCCAGCAAAACTAAAAAACCATATGTGAGCTCAGCATGAATTTTTATCATCTGTGTATAATCTTTCACACAATCCATTCATTACTTCTTGGGTCTTCCTCTTATTCTGTGTACATCCACATCCATATTATTATGTCTGAGCACATATTCTTTCTAAGATCATAGATGATTGGAATTACAATATAATACTGTATTTATCATATTTGGTACACTAGGTGTAACCTACTAACCTAATCTGTAAGAAAATATAATACCGCACCAAAAGCAACCATAAGAATAATTGTTATCAAATTTCAACAATAAATAGAAGTGATTTAATTTTACGACTTACTTTGATTATACAAATCTGCCAATCTGCAAGACGTGTCTATCATCAACTGATTTTTCTCACAACACTTGTTAATCTTTACTGAATAAATTTCCTCAGCCACATTATTTAAATTAACATCCATCTGCTCCGTTTGTTTAGCATGAGTTTTGGAAAGTAATAGAAAAAAGAACAATGTAAAAGTATACATTATTGTATGATAAAATCTTGTCATAAATACTTGCGTTATAGACACCGTTGTGTCGCTTTATATGGCACATTGAAAAGTAAATACTTGCATCGTTTTGACTATCAATAATTTAACTTATTTATTAATACATTATACGTTCTTTGGAATAGAATTCGCGTTTCACCGTGTAGATATAGTTAGTCTTAATTTGGTTTGTTTGGCTTTGAGTTCTTGGAGGATACAGTGCACAAAACAGTGAGTAAATTCTGACGTTAGTTTGTTTTTTTTATTTTTATTTATTTTTTAATTCTCTCTATATTTTAGGGAAGGCAAAGGGTCCATACAGCCATGTCTTTAGTGTATATTTTATCTGTAGTTTTATGAAGTAATGAGTGGATGAAAAGTATGAATGAAATGAATTTTACGTTAAAATATGGGTGTCACACATTTTAACGCATCTAGGGAGTGCTTGGCGTGAATTTAATGGTAACAGAGTTCATGATGGTGACTGATGAAATGGATAAAACCACTTTTTATAGTGATCTTCACCACAACATCAAACACATCATAAGACTTTTTTTCAATGATTCTGCATGATTGCACATCAACACGGATGCTTGTGCATCAAAATACCACCACTTTCACTGCACAAAATCCACTCTGAACCAATTTAATAATTATCGAAAAAAAATCTGACTGCCACCACGAAACGCGCCAAACATTCTCTCTGACGTTCGTTTGGTTGTTGTTGTCAATTTGTTTTTTAATTCTCCCTATATTTTAGGGAAGGCAAAGGGTCTAGCCCATACAGCCAAGTCTTTAGTGTATATTTTATCTGAAGTCTTATGAAATAATGAGTGGGTGAAAAGTATGAATGAAATGAATTTTACGTTAAAATATGGGTGCCACATATTTTAACGCATCTAGGGAGTGCTTGGCGCGAATTTGATGGTAACAGAGTTCATGACGGTGCCTGATGAGGTGGACAAAATCACTTTTTATAGTGGTCTGCACCACAACATCAAACATGTCACAAGACTTGTTTTCAATGATTCTGCATGATTGCACATCAACACGGATGCTTGTGCATCAAAATACCACCACTTTCACTGCACAAAATCCACTCTGAACCAATTTAATAATTATCGAAAAAGAATCTGACTGACACCACGAAACGCGCCAAACATTCTCTCTGACGTTCGTTTGGTAGTAGTAGTTTTTATTCGTCCTTTGTATAGGACAGGCGAAGGTCTAAGCCATACTGCCAATTCTTGAGTTTTGGTTTTTCTTGTATTTGATAAATTAGAAGGTTTACACCAAGTCTTGAATATGAATGTAATTTTTCAGGCTCAGGAGCCAAATCTTGAGTTATTTTTTCAATTTTCAATTTCCGGTTAAAGCATATTCCAGTCCAAAATTTATTTCATAGTCTGACGTTCGTTTGGTTGTTGTTGTCAATTTGTTTTTTAATTCTCCCTATATTTTAGGGAAGGCAAGGGTCTAGCCCATACAGCCAAGTCTTTAGAGTATATTTTATCTGAAGTCTTATGAAATAATGAGTGGGTGAAAAGTATGTATGAAATGAATTTTACGTTAAAATATGGGTGTCACACATTTTAACGCATCAAGGGAGTGCTTGGCGCGAATTTGATGGTAACAGAGTTCATGACGGTGCCTGATGAGGTGGACAAAATCACTTTTTATAGTGGTCTGCACCACAACATCAAACACGTCACAAGAATTATTTTCGATGATTCTGCATAATTGCACATCAACACGGATGCTTGTGCATCAAAATAACACCACTTTCACTGCACAAAATCCACTCTGTAACAATTTTTGAATTAGTGAAAATAAATCTGACTGACACCACGAAACGCGCCAAACACTCACCTGTTTGTTTTTTAATTCTCCCTATATTTTAGGGAAGGCAAAGGGTCTAGCCCATACAGCCAAGTCTTTAGTGTATATGTTATCTGTAGTCTTATGAAATAATGAGTGGGAGAAATGTATGAATGAAATGAATTTTACGTTTAAATATGGGTGTCACACATTTTAACGCATCTAGGGAGTGCTTGGAGCGAATTTAATGGTAACAGAGTTCATGATGGTGCCTGATGAAGTGGACAAAACCACTTTTCAAGTGGTTTTCACCACAACATTAAACACATCATAAGACTTGTTTTCAATGATTCTGCATAATTGCAGATCAACACGGATGCCTGTGCATCAAAATAACACCACTTTCACTGCACGAAATCCACTCTGTAACAATTTTTGAATTAGCGACTATAAATCTGACTGACACCACGAAACGCACCAAACACTCCGTTTTAACTTCTTACAATACGGTAATGCAATAAACCTTTGATCGTACAGCCAATTGCGAAAAAATAAATTTTACTTTTTAATTAAAATTATTTGAAATAGGTTGTTATTTCTTATCTATTTAAAAATATATTAGTGTATCATGAACAAAAATTATAAGCATGTTAATATATTTTTAAATTCAATCACCTATAAGTACAAAGATTTTGGTGGTTAGAATACATACATAAATCACGCCTATATCCCCGAAGGGGTAGGCAGAGGTGAACTAGCACCCCCGTTTCGCCAATTATGTTAGGTCCCATGTAATAGGTGGCGAGCCTATTGCTATTTATCGGGCACAAAAGTCGCAGTAGGTACATTGCTAGGCGGTATAAGAGAAACGCTGCAGCCCATTCCTCATCACTGATTTATCCTTAGTCGCCTTGTACGACACCCACGGGAGAGATTTGGGGTGGTGACAATTGTATTCTACTCTGCCGTCACCACACGGCTGGAAAAAGTTCGAAAAAGTATGGTCTTGATGCGGGAATCGAACCCGCGTCCACTGCAATCCGGGCAAGTGCCTAAACCGCAGGGCCAACCTGGCCCTATATGGTATGATGGATAGCTTGATGACGTCTGACCGATGTGAATGGAAGAGGAAACATGCTGCGCCGACCCCAGCGGGCCTAGCACGGGGACGTGGAAAAGTCTCTCTCCACCATTTGACAGTGTTTTGTCTCGGGATTTAGTGCGAGTTAGAGCGAGAGGAAAAGATTTTCTGTCCCCCAAAAGAGATATGTCCACGTCCCGTGCAGATAGTCTGGGAACAGGGCAGGGAGAAGAAGATTGATTGAAAAACTTGGATAATTTCAAAAATTTATCAACATGCATTTGGTAAAATTAAGTGGATAGGAACACGAGTATAATGTACTATTATAATAGTACTTATACCTACATATTCGATATAAAAGTATTTACATCACGTAAATGCTTATCTTACAATAAAATTTAACTTATAAACAAACATACTCATAACATTTAATTTATTCGATATGAAGTTAACGATGAATTTGTCATTCACCTCAATCTAAAAGATTAAGTGATTCCACGTAATAAGTGGACAATTTTATTCAAGATGTAATAGGAATTTTGACAAACATTGTCTATCATACCTTTAAGTTGGCACTCAATTAAAAATAATAGGGGTACTAAATATTGACTATTACATTACTCAAGAATTAATAAAATGCGTTTGATGAGATGGCTAAAAAAATATGGCACAATGACAATATCGCTTAATTATTGAGAAAAATTATTATAAAAGCAAATCTATGGACAGAGATTCTTACTTCTAGCCATAGAACAGTATTCACAAAATGATATGCTACGCTTTAAAGTCTGCTCATATACCTATTAGATAGTCCCTATATTTTCTAATTTTTGGTTTTGTAACGTTAACATTTATAGAGATTCTTTAATTATATTTGGCTAATTTTCTCTTAATTCTAATATAATCTATGTACAATATTTATCAAAAGATCCGTAAGAAATTTATGTCCGAAACATAATTTTCTCTGCAATATTTTCTTTATTAAGATATAATTATAAAATTTATTTTCTTTTTATTTAGTGTTCATAGTTTATTGTGTGTAGTTAGTATATCTGAATGTGTGGATGATGCAGTCAATTTGTTATATCAAATTTATACCTACTGATAAATCGCACAAAACTTGTTTTGACTGTTTATAGAGTAGATTGTAATAAGAAAACAATATCCAAGTTTAATATATCACCTTAAACTATGGCGGTAATTACTGGAACATTTTCAATAGGTGGATTGTCTAGTTCAGCCTGACTTCAACTGTTTCCTCGGCCAATATGTGCTGGTCATCCGGGTCGTCGTGTGGGCTGAGACGTTCCGCCCACGGCTGTGTGATCCTCAGGCACAAGTTTTCTTTCGCCAGTCCACGGATGGCGCGTCTTCGAAACACCACCAACAACAAAAATATGACGATGCCCTGGAGGCAGTTGAATGTGTCCATGATTTTCCTGAAAATGCGAAACGTTACTTATTAATTCTTTTAAATAAGCTATCGCGGTCTGTAATTTTTGGTGACATGTGGGGGCACTACATAGATGTACATAATAAGTGATTATGTATGTACGTTAGTTGATATATTATAAAATATACTAGTATCTAATATAGGAGTCGATATCGCAGTGACTTGGGCACTCGGCCTGCGATTACTTAAAGTTAGCAATATTCCCTAAGTTCTTGGATGGGTGACCATAAATATTTCATCTCCAGTTCCTCCGTGATTTTTTAGGCACGTTAAGCACAGAGTTGCAATCGTTACTACCTAACAATACGCACTGGACCAGCGTGTTGTGTGTTATGGCCCATTCTTCCGTCTATGAGAAGGCCTGTTTTACCCCAGCGACGGGGAAAATAAATACAATAATATGCAATACAAAACACTTCTTCTGGTACCAACAATATATTTATGTGACGCGCTGCTAAAGCAACACCAAGTGTGTTTTTGTAGCGCATGTTAAATTTTAAATGGGAATTTTTGCATTTGGGTCTGTGTGTGTAAAGTTCACCATTAAATTTAATTATAAAAGTTTACCAAATCACGTGAGCTTGTCCATGGGCAAAACTCGCAATTTCAAAGATCCAAGAAATCCCCATCACCAGGAACAGTTTCAGCGATAGGCGAAATCTGAAAAAAGTTGGTCTACATTATTTTAATTTCAAAATGCCTTTATAAAACACATACTTACAGAAAATAATTTTAAAGTGGTTTGATATACTGTTGTGTCTGCGGTGCATTTTGGAAAATTGACACAGTTCATACACAAACCATAATAGATGAATTGTGTATAACTCATTATACAATATTACACAAAATTGTCACAACCCTAATTTACAACTACTGTAGGTAACTATTCATTAAGTTGTAGAAGCATGTAGTAATCACTGTACCTGTGTTTGAGGTTGTTCAACTTGTTCACCTCATACTTCTTCGTCTGCTGCCAAAGGTGGTACGACGAGAGTACGAACAGGACCACATTGGCTGTGATGAGCACCGCTATAGGCCCATAGAAGAACATCCACGTCTCGGTGCGGCCACTGAACCAGCAGTTGCCGTCACCAAAGCCCGGCTTCCAGTGGCTTCCTTCCACGAAGTTGGTGATGAGAGCCACCATGAGGAACAGTGCGGTACACCCCCAGGCGTAGCAGCTGTACAGGATATATTGCTTCTTTTCAGTCTTCTGGAGGTACGCAGCGTCTCTGTAAAAGGAAACTGATTGTTCCTTAATGCTGAAGTATAAATAAACCTTTTTCTTACTAGGCCTATTTTTTAGACAATTACCCTCGCAAATATTACCGGGGATAAATGTTAGAACGCTATCTATCTAATAACTAGGTAGTTGATTTTATAGTTCTAAATCAACAATAATAGATAGGCTCACAAAAACCCAGTATGTCAGTGAAATTGGTAACTACAGTTTATATTAAGTAAAGTAAAAATCATAAATATACCTTATTATTTTTACACATACCTATATATTACACATTTCATGTATTTATTTATTTCAAAGAAAAAAAAATCAAACTTACGTTAAAAAAATTATGTCCGATGATTTTTTTTAATAGTATGACAAGTCGTGTTATTAAAAATTTCTGGACTTATTTTTCGTTTTGCTTAAAATTGTATTAGGTAGGTATAGTTGTTGACATGCCTCTTGTAATATAATTACTTATAGAGCTATAAAATTATAATCTGCGACTGTTTACTGTTTACGAACTGGAGCATTAAATACATGTTATTATTGCTTTATATATTTTGATTATGGTTGTTAAACTGTGAAATTTGCCAGATAATTAGAACAGACGTCAACAGTAGCCACCAAAGATTGGTTAAAGTAAAGTTATGAGATTGACGTTTTTAAGGAGTTATTTTAAATAATTTTTCTATGTATATTTTTGTTGAATGTTGCCTATAGTATTTTTGTCACTGAGAAAGGTTCTATCTGTTCGATGACAACAGATATTAGATAATTATTTAATGCGACCAAGGCGGCCGTCCGAATTATTTATATTCTGACGGCCGCCTTGGTCGAATGCTCAGATTGCTGGGTATTGGCCAACAGGTCCTGGGTTCGAATCCTGGTAGGGGCAAACTTTGTGATGACCACAAATGTTTGTTTCCGAGTCATGGTTGTGTATATGTTTATTTAGTATATTTTCAATATATATATACATAATTGTATTAAAAATATGTCCGTCATCTAGTATCCATAACACAAGTGCTTAGGCTACTTACTTTGGGCTATATGATAGGTGTGAGTGTAAAAAAATAAACAATTTAATTTTAAAAAAATATGCTTTTTTTTACAAACTATTAGTACCTAGGTAACGAAGTAAGTTCTTAAAAGTATTATTATTTTTTTAGTTTGATTACGATCGAAACGTGTCCAAGCAGTCTGCTGCTCAAATCTTTTGTTCCTACCTAGTTATTATATAAATTGAGTACTTACATATTATTATATCATATAAATTAATACTATATTTAAAACCATAATATTATTATAATACTTACACGACAGTGCGATAGGTATTGACGCATATCACATTCATCCAGAAGAAGGTGGCCATCATCCACGCGTAAACGAGAAAACCTAAAAGTAAATAATATTATAGAATAAATATTAAAACATTTTTATAATGTTCACATAATACCTACACACATGTATACATAAATCACGCCTATATCCCCAAGGTGAACTAGCACCTACGTATCGCCAATTATGTAAGGTCCCATGTAATAGGTGGCGAGCCTATTGCCATTTATCGGTCACAAAAGTCACAGTACCTACTAAGCTAGGTGGTAGAAGAGGAACGCTGCTGCCCATTCCTCATTACTGTTTTATCCTTAGTCGCCTTGTACCACACCCACTGAGACGGTTACCATTATTACTTTTTTTAATTATTACCAAACTTTTTTATAATGTTCGCATAATATATAATAATATTATAAAAATTGCATGGCAATATAATAAATAATATCGATTCTCAAAAATTCATACCGGTAACTGTGCAGATTTCGTTCCTAAAACCAGGGTTCAACTGTAGCATTCCAAGTGAGAGGAACCCCAACGACATGCTGATACAAGTACAAAGGTAGCACATGCCTTGCAGATCCCTGAAACATTGGAATCAACGGTCAATAAAATGTATAGACTTTCTACACCTATACTTAGGAGATAGGACATTTGACAGTGTACAAAATTGAAATAAAAATTACGTTTCTGCTAACTTGACGTGCTAATCACTTTATTATTACTGAATAAAAATCAGAAAAAGTATATTGAATTTAGTCCAATTAGACAGACTTAAATCTGTCCAGTTTGGTCGTATGATCAGATCGATGGTTATCGGCCAAGAGATTCCGGGTTCGAACCCTGGTGCTGGCAAATCTTTGTGTGATAAATACGGACTTTTGTTCTCGAGTCGTGGTCGTGTATATTTTCCATATGTATATTTGTCTATCGTCTAATTTCCACAACCCAAGCGCGCTTGCTTTGGGCTAGGTTAGTTGGGAATGTAAGAAAATTTATTTGTTTCTATAGAATCGGGATGGGCCTTGTGTTCCGTAAGTTCAATAAAACTATAAAATCTTGAGTTGCTTCGTGCTTCTAGAGGAACGATCAGTCATTGGCCCCAGCTGCATCAGTAATGCAGTCGTTGGAGCCAATCAACTGTGACTGAGCCCGCATCTATCAAGTTAACTGAATGATGGCGAATACCTTAAAAGGTCTGGTATTAGACTGCTTTTTCAAAAGCGTTCCACGAGGGGGCGTTTCGAAGATTTGGGTCCCACCCCCTCTACACAGTGGTTAAAATTACATACATACATAAATAACGCCTATATCCCCTAAGGGGTAGGCAGAGGTGAACTAGCACCCACGTTTCGACAATTATGTTAGATCCCAAGTAATAGGTGTCGAGCCTATTGCCATTTATGGGGGACAAAAGTCGCAGTACTATTGCTAGGTGGTATAATAGTAACGCTGCTGCCCATTCCTCATCACTGATTTATCCTTAGTCGCCTTGTACGACACCCACGGGAGAGATTTGGGGTGGTGACCATTGTATTCTACTCTGCTGTCACCACGCGGCGTGGTTAAAATTACCTATAGTATAGTGTAGACTTACCTCATTTGTGGGAGGTAGCTATACACAGCGATTGTTATCAACAGGAATACAACGGAGATGAGCGTCAGGATCCCACTGGTCTCCAGGTCGTTCGTCCACTGGTCCTTTTCGAAGCACACTAACGCTACGTCCATCTTGCCCAACTCTTTTCTCGAGACGTTCCGGTACATTTTGGAAACACAATACCTGGAAAATCACAAAAGACTAAATCAATAAGGCTAAACTATATTTTATGTGACACCTGAACATAAAGTGGGCTTTTCCCACTTCCTGGTCAGGAGGTGGCATGAAACTTCTTGCCCCTTTTGATAGCGCGGTACTATCATAAAGTTTTGTTTATTTACGAATGAAATAACGGCATAATTCTGAACATCCCAAATTGCCGGTGTAGTTACAAAACATTTTTTTATCACGTTTTAATTATGCATATACATATGATGCTAAGTCCAACAGAGCTTGGTTGCCAGATTATATTGGCATATCAGTACTGTTATTGAGCGTGATAAATTCAACTTCATCATCATCGCCCTGCCCTTATCCCATCCTATTTGGGGTCGGCGCAGTATGTCCTCTTTTTCCATTCTCTTCTGTCACTCGTCATCTCCTCATTCACATCCATCACCTTCGTTATCACTCCTCACACAATCCATCCATCTTTTCAGTGGTCTTCCTCTACTTCGACATCCATCAACATTCATGTCCATAACTTTCTTACTCACATTCATGGCATCACGTAAATTCAACTTACTGGGTGGGATCTTCGACAAAAACGAATCCAGGTGTGTCGACTGTAGTAACGCTATTCCCCTGAAGGATGATGTCGGTGAGAAGCATACGCCCATCTGGGCAATCCAATTCTGGCTTGTTAGTAATGCCGTTTAAAACGCAGCTGCGTTTTTCTAGCATGCCACCGTCAGGGCAGCATTGCTTTGTTGATAACGCCACTCCACATGTGGTTAGAAGCAGAAGTAGTTCCTGAAAAAAAAATTTGGTGTTATTATATTTTGATTTTAATTTGAACATGAACATAATATAAATCTTAGATTACGAAGAAAAATAGATCAGAAAACGTTCGAAAAATTAGTCTTGCGTGAATCGAACCTGAGACTTTCGTAGTCCGAGCGGCTGCCTATACCACTCGGCCAACCAAGATGTTTAAATTATAGTCTTGTTGCTATAAGATTCGAACTTTTTCTGACCTATCTTTCTTTGTATTATTAGGTGTATGTAGACAACTCTGGTTCATTCGACCAAGTGATTGGCAAGAGGCAAAGGACCACTTGATGAGTGAACCCTTGCACTTGATTACACTGACTTGTTTCCCAACCGGTTATCAGATGCTTATATCGAGAGAGGATAAAAGTAGACCTGTAAAATTATCTCAGATTTTTTGGTGCCTTATTTTGAAGCGGTGTGATGGCGGCGGACCAGAGTGTCCTACAAGGTGACTAGGGTGAATACAGCGATGATTAATGGGCAGCAGCATTCCTCTTTAACCGCTTAGCACGGTAAGCCGTTGATCCCGGCTACATTTGCAGCTGTTAATACCCTTTAATCCGCACTGGGCCACTATGTTGGGTCCATTATCCGATGTTCTTCCATCTACAGGGAAGGCCTGTGCCCCAACAGTTGGGACATTCAAGAGCTAGTGATGGTGATAATCCAGTGACCGGCCTTTAAAAACATACATACATACGTAACTCACGCCTATATCCCCGAAAGGGTAGGCAGAGGTGAACTAGCACCCACGTTTCGCCAATTATGTTAGGTCCCATGTAATAGGTGGCGAGCCTATTGCCATATATCGGGCACAAAAGTCGCAGTACATTGCTATTGCTAGGTGGTACAATAGGAACGCTGCAGCCCATTCCTCATCATTGATTTATCCTTAGTCACCATGTACGACACCCACGGGAAAGATTTGGGGTGGTGTATTCTACTCTGCCGTCACCACACGGCACATTACGTACTTTGAAAACATTACGTACTTAGTTTACGCAATCGTAGACCGAGCACTGCGCTTTCGAGGTGTTCTTAGAATTTTTGAGCTCATTTTATTTTAAACCTACCTACTTTAATTACTTAGCCATCACTATCAATGCCAATCGTGGGTGGGGACCACTCCCCAAGAGAAAATAACAAGGAAATAACGTCAAGCAAAAAATGTTTGCTATATTAATATTTGTTTCAATAATTACCTACGTTGTTTTGGAAACCCCGCGACAGATCGGATGTAAACTTCCAAGTAACTGCTATGGAGTGTTGTATTTTTATCTACAGGTTTTCTCTGAACCAAATGCTCCTACGCAAATCGTAATACTATAATGAACCAAAACATGTTTGTTATCTTATGTATGACTTATTTGATATCTAAAGCCGAGCTAACTTACTGAAGAAGTAGCTGTATCGTTGTATTTTATTGGTATCTAACGGGATTGGTCTTCTAAAGGAAGGAATGGAAAGCCCCCGAATACTGAAACACTACTCAAAGTTTAAGTCCAGCTTAGCATTTAAGTATTGTCAAAATTGACGTTTATCCAAAATTCTGACTCTACTATAAATTCACTCTACTAATTCAAATTCTGACAGGTATTTTACACCACTTGGATTATTTGCTGCCTATGCTATGTGAAAATAACACACGATGTAAAAAAGTTTGAGCCAGATTAGAGGCGGTTGTTCAGAGTCAAGTCAAGAATACATTAAAAAATAAAAAATTGTTTACCATGTCATAATTTTTGTTTTTTTTATAATCAATTATTGACTAAAGTTAAAACAATTCAAGTAGTCACTTCTAATAGCTTAGTCTGGAATAGGTAAACTGAAGCCAGACCATTGGGTATTGTAAAAGCGACGGCTTCGTATTGTAAAAGTTACATTGCGCCAATACTAGAGGAGCTCAATAGCGCAGTGGCTGATGATTACTTAAACCAAGCAATATTCGCTAAAGCTGGTCATTGGATGGGTGACCAAAAATTATTCTTTATCGAAGTTCCTTTCCACCAATTTATATTGCGCACTATATGCCAGCGTGGTGGGTTAAGGCCCATTCGCTCTATATTCCTCCGTCTATATGGGAAAGTCATAATATCAAGGGGCCTAGGGATTATAACTAAAAGACTCTTCATTTCCAATTGTTAGGTTTAATTTAATCTTATGGGAGTTAACACTCATTCACCACCGATTCCTGATTAGTTCTCGCGACGTGACACATCGGAATGGGGTGATGTGGCTACGCCTTTATTGCTACAAGTGCACAACGCAAAATCAGAGGACACGATGACACCAACGCCTAATCGAATATAGGTATGCCGATATATCGTGATTCACGGTCGGTACGTTTCATCGGAAGTGGGTCAGGTGGCAATCAGGACCCGCTAATGATATGTATGGAGGGTAATTTTGTTAATTCTCGTCCTCACTGCCTAGGTCAAAGTTACAGCTGGCGGTCAAATGGTTGGTTGCGCTCATTGAACAACGTCCAGACAGTGGTGGACGCCTGCGTAGCGCGAAAAACATCGGTTTCAAATAGGTCAACCCTTTAACGAAGGTTAACCCTTTTAACCATCCCCTGGTTGACTCTCCTCCATGTGTATGTTAACCCTTTTAACAAATGTTGAACCTTTTTTACTAAGGTTAGCCTCCTTAACTAAGATTTAACCTTTACAGTGCGATGCATGCCATTTTTTATTGGTTTAAACATTAGCAACATTTCTCTTATACCACACTTAGGGCCTGTTTCACAATCGACAAGTAAGTTCGAAGTAGCTTACTTTGCAGTTCAATTGACATATATTTCATATCATACCTGTCAACTGATTACATGGGACCTAACATAATTATCGAAACGTGGATTTGTTAATTCACCTCTGCCTACCCCATTGCGAATAAATAGGTGTAATTTATGTATGTATATTATATAGGTTGGTTTCACCAATGACTGCTACCATCGAGGACCCAAATAATTTACATCCAATCAATGTATGCATATGAATTTAACATGATAAGTACCAATTAATTACCAATACTTATGGACTATGATAACAGTGAACAATGTGCTTTGTTACTTTTTGCACAGTAGGTAATAATGGGATTTACATTGTTTATTGCAAAAAGTAATTACGGAATAACATTTTAATTATCACTCAATAAACCACATAAAAGGTCTATAAATCCCAAGTGTTAAAGGCCTTTTGTGATAAAAACCAGAATCAGTAAACTTTAGGTCCATTTCTATTCTACTTTCTATTTTTCTAATTATGCTTTTTTTTATTAAAATTTTGTGACTAAAAAATGGCTTGCATTGGGACATAATGATTTTTATTTAAACATAATGTTTGAAAAAAAAATTACAAAGTTAATAAGTTTTGGAATTTTTTCTGATAATAAAAATTGTTTTTAAAAAGTTGTAATATTTTATTATTTTATATACTAATAAGTTATAATTATATGCCAATTTATTGTAATTCCTTTCATTTAATATTTTGTTCGTTGTGCCATGTGGTGACGGCAGAGTAGAATACAATTGTCACCACCCCAAATCTCTCCTGTGGGTGTCGTACAAGGCGACTAAGGATAAATCAGTGATGAGGAATGGGCAACAGCGTTCCTCTTATACCACCTAGCAATGTACTGCGACTTTTGTGCTCGATAAATGGCAATAGGCTCGCTACCTGTTACATGGGACCTAACATAATTGGCGAAGCGCGGGTGCTTCTTCACCTCTGCCTGCCCCTTAGGGGATATAGGCGTGATTTATGTATGTATGTATATAATATTTTGTTTTTAGTTTTACCTTTGTCAAGTTCTAAGGGGTAGGAAGGGCGACGGCGCGGCGGTGCACGATTCTTTCTCTGTGCAATGTGCATAATGAATGCATCACGTGACCCTTCGCGGCAAAGGGACATTAGCTTTCTGTTTTATTTTTGTCGCCGCTTATAAACACGCGAAAATAAACAGTTAGGTGCATCTTAGTCTTTTTTTTTTTTTTTTTTTTTTTTTTTTGACGGAGTGGAATGCATTTACGCACCGTGTCGGCCGCTAGCTGAAGACGGCCGACGTGTGTGGGACTCGCCCGACTCAAGATCGAGTCGGGAATACGCCACTAAACCACTCCGGTGTCCCTCCAGCCCTTCTGGCGGGGAGAGTCTGGGGTCTGCCGCGAGGCAATTCACCAGTCTAAGTGCATCTTAGTCTATAATTAGCACGCAGCATTTTGCGTGGCATCGTAAATTATTTGGTTTGCGAGAATACGTAAATGTGATACTTATTTTTAAGTTCAATGTACGATATTTTTTTTGTTTCGCTTGTAATGTGTTCGATGTTATTTCTCTACTTGTGTTTAGATGCTACGAATGCTGCAGTCCAATTCTGTAGACGTGTATGGAAGGATGGTAGGTAAATGTAGGCTGTACTCCGCTACGAAGGCGTGTAGGAAGTGTTTTAACAACTTCGAAGGACCTTTCGCACTCGGAGACTTTTTAGGTACCTAATTATATGGAGCGACGTGATTCACGTAATATTATTCTAGATTTACGTAAATATTTTTGTATTCAGTGTTATTAATTGACATCTCTTAATACCGGTGGACAAGCGGTATTGATTTGTACATTTAAAAGTAATTCATCTTTGAATTATATCCCTTTTGTATCATTTATTTAATTAGGAAATGATACGTTGCTCTGTTAAATTTCACGCCTAGCACTATATAAATAGACCGATAATTTTATTTGATCTAATTAGTCATATCTACTTATTCATTACAGGCCACATAGATTAGAGAAACATTCTGTTCAATACTAACTTCCATTTATCCACCCACACACAATATTGCCTATTTATACATAATATTGTTGCCTCACGCAATCCACCCACTGAAGATATGTAAAATCTGGGAACAGGACAGAAAGATGATTACTTAGTTCTCATGAGGTTGAAAATGTATTAAAGATTGGACGCTTTCATTATGGTAGAGAGAGTTCCTTCTAACAAAAGCGGCCATATTTAACTAGTTTATTCTGACAAATATGATGCATGAATACCTAAAATGCCTATTAGACAGATGAATAATAATATGTATGTAAATATTAACAATATAATGAAACTAACATCAAACAACGACCGCCAAAGATAATTAAGTCTATATTATTAAATCGGAACACTTTGTTGATTCAGTATAAACATCTAATTAGACATTGATTTTATCGAATGAGTCAACTAGTAAAATAAGTTTATCTAATTTCTACGCACAAATAGGACCCGTCAAACGTAGAATGTGTAAGAATTCACAGAATTGTTTACGCAATTCAAAACAAGAATTGTCAATGGGCTGTCTAAACAAACAATCTATATCTAGAGTGAGTGTTGATGTTGAAACGATGAAGTGATGTTTTTTTTGCTATCTAATAATCTATTCGGCAACTAAGTAAATAATAATCGGCACTAAATAGAGCCCCAATTAAATATTATTTTTAATGCCACAAAATAAACTAAGTTATACCCAATTTAATCCGCGTATCTATCCTATTATTACAAAAATATGTAGTAAACAAGTAAATAATAGCAAATAATGTTAAAAATAAATAGACACGTGCCCATATCTCGTAGCTCGTGCAGAAAAATAGTAGTTTTCATTAAACATGGTAGGTTTTTTAAATAGCTCTATCCTCATAATGTATGGATCTGAGTACTGGGCAATGAAAGCGACGAATAAAAGAAAATGAACGTAGGATGTACGCAGCCAGCGGAAATGCGAATGTTAGATAGATGTATGGCGTGTAACACAGGATTAGAAATGAATATGTCAGAGGAAGAAGTAGTGACAGTAGAATTGAGACGTAAAAGGGTACTATGGGTTGGGCATATGATAAGGAAGGATGAATACCATATAACTAGAAAAATTATGATTTTGGACGAAGACGAACCATGAGACGAGAGGGAGACCGGAAGGGAATTAGATTAATTAATAAAATAATTAATAAGCCAATTTCAACTTTCAATCTTTGCCAGTATCTACGCCGCACATAAATATTAATAAAATAAAATAAAATATATTTTATATTACTAGATAGGTAATCTGTATACATATATCGCCGGGTCAAGCTTAAATAAGTACGTCATACAGTTTAAAGTTTAATTAAAAGTGAACCCTATTATAAAGCGTCAAGTTACAACAAACTAGTGACATTTAAAGTACTGCTGATTCAACTTATCAGTTACCTATGCAAATATCTTGAATGTTATTTTAAATAATGTGTCTTTTTTTGCCGAAGTTAATAGGTCGCGGCACTAGTATCATCAAATATTTTTAATAACCACTGTAAACGTTACGCTTACATGCAGAGTACAAATTGATGTATTTTCTCTGATAAGCGTTATCAGAAGTGTGTTATGGGAGGAAGTTGCTATGATCAATGTCCACAAACGCCCTTTTGAAACTACTCAATGAATGTTGGTAAAGTTAATGACCCTTTTTTCAAGTAATATTTATTATCGTTAAGATAATTTCTTCGTACAGTCTACGTCACACCAACATTCTGTTACCGCTATCTAATAACAGTTTTTTCGCTTTGTGTTGATGTTATGTGGTTGGAAATTATAGATTTTAGATTTCTACAGGTAGATGCGTTTGATTACGTCCTATACACACCTGAATATGACTTGAAAGTTTAGAAAATAATGTCTCTGTATGAACGACTGTTTATTTACATGTTCATAATTTAACGTGAACTGTATTGTTACGTGCGTAGTAAATAAATTACACGCTTCTGAGTCCTTTGAAAATAACGTAAACTTCATTTTTATATTAGATAGACTAAACTGACAGCTAAGGCCAAAGCGGGGAATTCACTACAGGGACATGCCCGTGGACATGCAGGCCTGCAGACATGCCCGCCGGACCTCGCTTCTATTAGGTCTGTGCGATGTTTGCCTATCTAGTACATAATGTCACAGTCAGTCTGGCCTACCTATACAAACGCGGTCCGCATTTTTGGCAAGCATAGTGAACTCCCCGCGTAAGCTTCGTCAAGTGCAGATTTCCAATTCTATGATTTTATCATAATTCTTAAGAAGTATTACAGGATATACTATAGATGAAGATGAATAGGTTGGTAGATGCATATTACAAAATTTTCCTGAAATATACGCATTAAATGTTAAAAGAATTATACCTACAATTACTTGATTCCGCACTGAAACCGATAACTTCCGCAATTTTTTTTTGTGTACAACACAATTTTCTCCTTTACCTAAAGTGATCACTCCCAACTTAAAATTAGTCAAAAATAAATGAATAGTTCTTATTGCTTCTAACTTTCTTACCGTGCTGTACTTATCACATAATACCTACTGTATTATGTGATAAGTACAGCATTATAGCGACACGCCAGATACGCAAAACGTTAATTAATATAATTTTCAAACACTTGATTTCAGTGAAAAATCTGTTTTGACAAATCAGTTTGGGGTTTATAATTTTTCTTTGTTACTAAATAGGTATGTGCCTGTTGCCACAAAATAAAATGTTCCTTTCACCTCTACGTTTGACTTTAAAATCGATTACATGGAATCAAATTGAGGATTAATAGTTTTGCACAAGTTGACGTTCTGTTCCTTGACTATAAAGTTGTGTATATGATTCAAAGGACCAATGTTTTGATGTGCACAGGTAACCGTTAAATGCTTCATCGAATAATAATTATGAGTTTTATGATGCGATATATTATTATTGTCAATCAGAAGTCGATAATTGGTCAAAAATTATGTAAGTGGATAAAGTTATATAACGTCGTTTTAACATTGAAGGTGCTAGTTATCAATGTGAGAAATATAATAACTCGTTACGATGACATCCATGACAGATTTTCTGCAATCAATATCATTCATTATTTATCCAATTAATGACTCGCCGAAACATTGTTTTAAGAAATAACGTAATTATTTATGTACCTTTATACCGACAGTTATCTATAACAATAACAAAATATGCATGGTTATAACACTTAAAAAGCACGTAGCTAATATGATAAATAAATAAATAAGCTGAACTCTGTTTCATTAGAGACTGGCGCTAAAAATGGTCTTACAACCATAGTAGCAGGTGTCGTTAAGTTATTGTTCATTAGACGATTTGATATGCGTAGTCGGGAATTTTATCGTCACGAATGCAATATATTTACATAACTATTAATTACTGTTACAAATACGTACAAATAATTGTAATTCGCGCTACGCAGCAGATAATTATTAAGATTTACGACAGTAGGTATTAAAAAATCTAAACTTAAAATTCGAAATAAAAAAAGATTACTTACCAAATTAAAATTTATTTAAAGCCCTATAAAAATTCTTATCATAAATTGACGGGTTGTAAGTCTAAAGGGTCTAAGTGCAATTTTATTTTATTTAAAAATATGTATATTTGGATATTATTAGGCATAATAATATATAACAATAATAATAATTATAATTATTTTTACACTCACACCTATCATCTAGCCCAAAGTAAATAGCCTAAGCACTTGTGTTATGGATACTAAATGACGGACATATTTTTAATATAATTATGTATATAAATGTTGAAAATATATGTTTATGTGTATACATAAACATATACACAACCATGACTCAGGAACAAACATTTGTGGTCATCACAAAGTTTGCCCCTACCAGGATTCGAACCCGGGACCTCTTGGCCATTGCCATGGCAATAGCCAATACCCAGCAATCTGAGCATTCGGCCAAGGTGGCCGTCAGGCATGGCACTTAGATCGCATTTTCGTAAAAATATTGACATTAGATTTTTTGGCACTTACTGCCATACTCAGAGACGTCAAATAACGTTAATGAGTACTTAATGTCCAAAAATTACAATTCAAAACTAGTCGCTATTTTTGCCGGGTCTATGGCCTATATTCGAATGAAAATTTTTGACATTAAATACTCATTAAAGTTATTTGACGTTCTGAGTGCGGCATTTAAACTTACAACCCTTCAATTTTAAATAGCATTATCCGAATTCTCTATTTTACATACGAAATTCACTTTATTTTATGAGTGACATTATAAAAAGTTTTACAACAATTTGAAGAGATTTTTTTAAATGACGGTAGGCGGATATTTTATCCCGCCTCAGGAAATTTGTTAAGTGCTTCTAGTATCTATTAGTTTGAAAAAGTTTTTAATTAAAGTTATAAAATATTCATATTTTAATATGACTACATTATATCAAACATTAAATAGAAAATGATTCATTTTCCATGTTTTGATCAGTATAACTAGCCGGGAATCGGATGTATCTAGATGCCTACCGATTATTTGGCTTGTTATCAGCACTATGTGTTTACTATTGATATATCTTTTTTTCTAAAAGGTAGTTTTAATATTTTAGGGCTAACATTTCTAATTAAATCTTTGTATAATATGTATTATTACTAATAAAAATAAGTAAATTTCTGACGAATGGACAAATTGTTCACAGTTTTCCAAGCAACTCACCTTCATTTCCGCTCTCAGTGAAAAACCAGATTGACAGACACTACCGATGTATCGATTGACAGTATTCACGTACTCCACTAGACTTATCAACTGAATTGTGGGCCACTTGTATCGATACTTGAACCAATGTCCGTCAGAGATGCGCGTGCGACTGCTGTTGCTGGTGAAATAAACTCGTGCTTGTCCAACGCTACTCGCACGCGCGCTAGGCAGGGAGCCGGTTGGGCGAGATTTGCGACCAATATTAATTTACTTGCTCGCTGCGTTATTTGTAATGTTATAGTAAATAAAGGTAATTGTAGTAACTTTTTAGATAAAATAACATAATATTGTTTTTTAGATAATCTGATAGTAAAAAATATTTAAGATTTTTAAGTGATTTACTTTAACATAATTTTCCTATCTGTTATTTCCATTAAAGTGATATATCACAGCTGCTTTTCAGTAATTATTTTCAAACTACATATGTAAAATGTTTAATTTTATTACTTTATACCCACAATATAAGGAATTCTCCAATATTCTGCCATCCATAAATTAAAGGTCGGGCGATGGTGACTTTTATATCAATGTTGACTTGCAGATAACCCATATAGAATAAGGAAATATTTCCGCTACCTATGTAGTTGTCCTCTTTTTATTAAACATCGAAATTCATTTAGAAAAAAGCCTGTAAGACACAGGTGTAATTTTAAATGTTACCTTATTTATTTGACCTGACAACAATATTTACAAAGAAAGAAGTCAATAAGACTCCCGTGCTAAATTTACTCATCAAGTCATGAAAGTACTTTAAATTTGTGTATTGGTTCTTATCTACTGACAATAAAGAGTAAATCTTGAATAGGTACTATTTATAACTACCCACCTGGCGTTTATATTTGTTGAGATACCTAGTTAAGATACATCTTTGGGATTCTGTTTTTTAATGAATAATACAAGCTAGTATGCGATTTTTAATTCCCTTTAATATAGAATGTAAATAATATGTAAATCGGTCTTGATTCTAAGAAGTGAGATATAGCTATACTAGCTATGCATTGATTGTGCCATCCCTCTCTGACAGCTGCATTTGAGTCAGGTTAAAATTGTCGCGGACCAGTGTTGGTAGCTTCAAAAATGTAGCCTTACATTGTTTCTACATACAGTAGATTTTTATAATTAAACTAAAAGCCTTGACGCTGCCGCTAATACTGATGATACCTAGAGAATCACTTTAACTGCCTCACTCAGAGACGTCAAATAACGATAATGAATACTTAACGTCAAAAAATGACAATTCAAAACTAATCGATATTCTTGCCGGGTCTATGGTCTAGATTGTATTGAAATTTTTGGACATTAGGTACTTATTAAAGTTATTTGACGTCTCTGAGTGCGGCAGTTAGTGTTTCATATTTTCTATTACGGTCTGACCCCCTGGTGACATTATAAAGAAAATTGTACATTTTGTCCTGATAAGATACCCTTATCATCTATTCACACATTTTTAGAATAGTTACCGACAAAATTTGTTTAGATTATTTTCAGGATTGTAACTAGTTGGATGCTAGTTTGTCCATATTTGAGGAATACTTGTTCTATAATATTATGACTACTTTAACAGTAATCTAATTAAATTAGTGTTCCACTTCTCATGCTCTTAAGGCAAAGAAAATAAGCCATGCAGCCAAACACACTAAGAAATTCAGAGATAGTATTTGTTATATTATAATATTTTCTTATATTTGCACGAGCACTACACATTTGAAATAAAACAACTTTTACGGATAAGACTCGCGTATAATTTGGTGTTTGGCATATTAATTATCTAACCCGACGTTTCGATCACTTTACAGTGGTCGTGGTCACGGGGGGTCAAAGATGACAGGTGTCCTCACAATAAAGTAATAATTAACTACCGTCATAATATTTGATATTTTAGGTGTTCCGATTTACACAAACAGAGCTTACAGTATCATTGTTTTTGGCAGTATGAGGACGGTGTTGGGATTTAATTATTCTAACAATTGGGTCCCAAGCAGGTGGTATGTTCCAACCATTATCCCTATTGAAGTTTGGATGTTTTTTGATTTCAATAGCTTCACGTATCATTCTAGGAATATATCGCTTCTCTTTTGCTAGAATTTGCGGTTTGTCAAAAATTAAATAATGGTTGGGTCCGTCTACTCTAAGGCATGTTCACAAACTGCAGATTTTGTTTCGCGTCTTTGTTTCTCATCAGCTATGTGTTCTTTTACCCGGGTCCCTATACTTCGGTTTGTTTGGCCTATATAAGAGATTCCACAGTCACAATCTAGCTTGTAAATTCCTGCATCTTGAAGGGGGATGTTACACTTTACAGGTCTTAGAAATTGATGATCTTCTTCAGCGGCTTGAAATAAGTTTGAATGGGTCCACAAAACCATTTTTATCCGAAACTTTGAAATCTTTGATAAAAATGATTCGTTTTGTGCACTTGTTGAAAAATCTACTATTGGTGGTTAGTAATAAATGCTATGCGGGCCGCGCTCCCAACAGCCTCCGTAAAAAAACATCATTTTAAAACATTGCTTTACTAACGAAATCGCAAGCCAACCGCGCTCGACTAATGATCTGATCTTCTTTAAGCTAATTTTCCAAAACCTAGTGCCTATTGGCATAGGCACTGGGTTTTGATGGTAAATCATCCACCAAACCAATAGCAGAAAATCAATAACCTTAATAATTATGCCAAGGGGGCTTCATAATTATCTTGTTAATAATGGATGTCAACTACAATTGACACCGGAAACTAAGGAGTAACAGTGATTCATTAAATAAAATAAGCTGATGAATAACCCAAGTTTAACCAAGGAATATTAAGTATAAAATCGTCTCCTTTTAAAAATTATGTTCTGGTGTTGTATTGTAGGTACCACTTCATAGTGTGATTGCTAGTTGATTTTTCAAGGAGAAATACTGATGGGTGGATTTTATTTGGATATGGACTGAATATGTCCAACACGGAGACAATTATCTTGATGAAATAAGTGACACTCCTGTTTATTTTCGATATAGTTATTGATATGTATAATCAATGGAGTAACTGGAGATAGGAGATAAGACAGGATTTATTTATTTGGTAAAACATATAACAAAAACTGTTTCTTGTCGTGTTTTTTGTACTATCTATTATTTTTTTAATCATGTGTAAATGAACAAATTGACTTCAGGAGCTTTATGATTATGACGTGGTTCATGTTGGTTTGGTAGGTAGTAAGAGAGATATAACTTTTAATAGCAATTAACGATTTCACCACCTAGATGGCGTAACTCGTCTTTTGATGTTAGTTTAGAACAGCCAATCTAGATTTCACCACATTAATAATTGTTCAAACACGGAAATAATTTTTATGCAAATTAATTCGACGAAGGATTGTGGCGACCTTACTTAGAGTAGGATAAGGGCAGGGAGAAGAAGAATTCGACAAAAGGATGTTTATTATATTTTATATATGTACTTACATAATTGCTGATATAAAAATTTAATGACGAACATTTATTGTTTTGATAACATTTTATTTATAAAAGCAAAAGTGTATAAAAACATGTATAATACAATTTTCAGCTCAAAAACATACAAATCAATTTTAATTTTATGTAATAATTTTATTGTATAGGTTACCGGCAATGCGTATAATTCAGGTATTCTATACAATACCTAGGTAATGTATAGAATACCTGGAGTATCTTGGCAATGTATGAAATATTATTTAATTTTATTGCCTATTACATACTTTACCCAGGTAATGTATACAATTCCTAGGCATTGTATATACTACCAGCTGTTCCACCGGCAATGTGTAAATTAAATAGAACTTGATATATATTTTAGAGGGAAATGATGAAATTAGAGATTTAATAAAATCCCTAAGGAATGTGATGAAATCCCTGCAGATGTTAAAATAAATATTAGTTATAAAAGCACAACTTACTGGCACTGGTTGTTCGTTGGTTCATGTAAACCTAACCTAACCAACTTACTAACTCATGTCGGGAAACAGTAGATAAGATTTACAACATTATAAGATACTTTTTGCATGCATAAACTTACATTGTTCACGTGTTTTACATACATTACCAGCTGCGCATTCGATATTGTATAGAATACCAGATTATAGACATTGCCGGTGACATATACAAATATGAAATAACACACAGGAGCTTACATTAATAAAATATAAAATAGTACAAAAGGTTATTTCTAAAGAAATCTCTTCCTGCCCACCTGTGAAAGGAAATAGGTATCTACACTGAGAAACGCGGATAACACGTGTACTGTTAACAGTATGTGTAGTTAATAAACAATAGAAACATAAAAAAATGCTTACCTATTTATAAAATAATACATACAATAATAATAAATACTTAAATATAAAAATACAACTATAAAAATATAATAAATAAATTAATAAATATAGTGGTCGCCCGCGGCTTCATTTAATGTTCAACTCGCCCCTACGTAAGGGGCGAATCACTTCTTCAAAATAAATAAAAACGGGGCGAGTTGAACATTTTAATCGGAAGGGTTCCAGAGATTAGCGCGTTTAACCAAACAAACAAACTCTTCAGCTTTATAATATTAGTATAGATATAAATAAATAGAGATAATTAGAGATTGGCCGACTAGCCGATTAATCGGCTGTAACAAGGCCGACTACGACTAGTCCAATTATTATCATTTATCATTAGCAAGAAATATTTATTTATATTCATCATCTATTAAAGTTTATTATTTTTATTTCAAAATAATTTAATACAATCATAAGTAAGTGTTTCATCATCACCAGCCCTTTAATGTCCCCACTGCTGGGGCACGGGCCTTCCCTATGGATGGAGAAGATTATAGGGAGATTGGACCGTAACCCACCACGCTGGCCCAGTGCGGGTTGGTGGGTACTAACAATCAATTAAACCACTCATGTCACATCACTCACTCACTCATGTGCCTATCCTATACATACTTTTTCTTATAATAATTTTAATACATATTTACAAGAATAGTTGTTATTTTATTAATATAGTGCACAATAGTACACATTGTTATGGTTTACTTAGGGCCTGTCTCACAATCGACAAGTATATCTGAGTAGCTTACTTGGCAGATCATTTGACAGTTGTAATAAGAAATTTAAGGGCCTGTTTCACAATCGACAAGTAAGTTCTAAGTAGCTTACTTCGCAGATCATTTGACAGTTATAATATGAAATATATATTATGTCAATTGAACTACAAAGTAAGCTACTTCGAACTTACTTGGCTATTGTGAAACAGGCCCTAAGTCAATTGAACTGCTAAGTAAACTACTCAGAACTTCCTTGTCGATTGTGAAACAGGCCCCTTGTATCCTAAAAGAATAGACAAACAATTCATTATCTCTACGAAATTGACACATTAGTACTTACTACTTAGACTAAATTAAGATTACAATACAAAGAATATGGTGGTTAGAAAACGTTCGAAAAATTATGGTCTTAATGCGGGAATCGAACCCTCGTCCTCTGTAATCCGGGTAGACGCCTACCTATATGTACTTATCACTCGGCCAATCGAGACGTGAAAGTCTACGCATCAAGACTATAACTGTACGAAAACGTCACTATGTCAGTGTGCCTTCAGGATCAGAACTCTAAACCCATACAGCTCCGGCGGGGTGTGAGGCAGGGCGATGTAATATCGCTGAAACTTCACCGCCGCGCTGGAGGATGCGTTTAAGCTTTTGGACTGAAGAGGATTAGCCATTAATATAAACGGCGAGTACATGACTCACTTTCGCTTTGCTGATGATATCGTAGTCATGGCTGAGACCCTGGAAGACTTGAGCACAATGCTCGATGATCTCAATAGAGTCTCCCAGCAAGTGTGTCTTAAAATGAACATGGATAAGACAAAAATCATGTCAAACTCCCATGTCGTACCCACTACTGTACAGGTTGGAAGCTCTACACTGGAAGTTCTTGACGATTGTATTTACCTGGGACAAAAGTCCAACTTGGCAAGTTCAAATTCCAAAAACAGTTCAATTGACGGATCCAACTCGGCTGGGCAGCGTTCGGGAAGTTACGCGGCATATTTTCGGCCCATCTACCGCAGTGTTTAAAGACAAAGGTCTTCAATGCGTGTGTGTTGCCAGTGATGACTTACAACACCGAAACGTGGCCGCTTACAATGGGCCTTATAAGAAGGCTCAAAGTCACTCAAAGGGTAATGGATAGGGCTATGCATATATTTCCCTGCGTGATCATATCAGAAATGATGAGATCCGCAGGAGAACTAAGGTCACCGACATAGCCCGAAGAATTGCGGACCTTAAGTGGCAGTGGGCAGGGCACATTGCGAGGAGGAGGGCAAACCAACAACAACAGCATTCTCAAAGAGGGTTGGTGTCAGGCCGGCTGTAAAACCTAAGTCAAAACCTTGAGCAGTATGGATTGGAATACCTATTGTTATTCTAATCACTCTCTCCGTTCATCGGTCTCTCGTCATGGTCCGTTCCATCTTTTTTCTATACATTGATTTATTACTAGCACCTTTACGGTCTGATGGATGATATGAATCAAAAGAGAGTGGATGGCTTAATGACGTCTGACCAATATGAATGGAAGAGGAAACATACTACGTCGACCCCCGATAGACAGGGACCAGGGCAGGTAGAAGACGAATTACCTACTTAAAAAAATGACATATTGCGCTAAACTGACGTGCGCTATTAACAGTACAATGAGTAATGTAATGTGGATAGGCCCTAACATTTCGTTCGACAATTTCGATTGCCAAATCCAATAGTATAGTCGGGATCTTTTTTTTTTCAATATTTTATTTTGGCAATACTAGTCGTCGTCATCCTTCTTTGCTGGAGTGGTTTCAGAACTTAAATTATAACTGTCGGTGGGGTTATCTGGCTACCACTAAAACCTACAATGCGATACTATTCAAAATGCAATTAATAAGGTAAGCACATTGAGGAGAAACGAGAAGAGAAGGAAATCCTTTCGTGAGGTTTATATTGTTAACGAACATACTGGTACCTATTGCAAATGTTTTAAATTTTTGCTTCTGTATGTTTAGAAATTAGATTCCTAAATATGTTTTTTTTAAATGGTTGATTTGCTAAGCCATGTCAGGGTCTATGTTTTGATATTTATGATATATACATATATATATTCATAAATTTATTAATTTATGAATTGCCACTTACCTACAAACATGGTATTGCAATAAACGTTATGCATAAAAGTTTTCTCCCGAAACTGTCTACTACTATTGAGAAAAGTCATGTAATAAATAATAATAATAATAAATAAATATTTTTACACTCACACCTATCATCTAGCCCAAGCCCCAAAGTAAGTAGCCTAAGCACTTGTGTTATGGATACTAGATGACGGACTTATTTTTAATATAATTTTGTATATTAATGTTGAAAATATACTACATAAACATATAAACAACCATGACTCGGAAACAAACATTTGTGGTCATCACAAAGTTTGCCCCTACCAGGATTCGAACCCGGGACCTCTTGGCCAATACCCAGCAATCTGAGCATTCGACCAAGGTGGCCGTCTAATGTAAAATCTGAAAATATGCGAATTACGTTATCACGTCCCGGAATATCCCCATGTAGTTTCTATTTTGAACAGAGATGAATGAAGGTCGAATGTCTATGTATGTTATTAGTATGATTAGCAATGAAAGATATATTCGTGTTCGTTGGGCTATTTCCTGCTACAAGCGCTAGAACTGACTCTCTGACTTAATGTCTGTGTGTCTGGGATATACCTACTAACCTGTCCATTATTGATTTGCTGTACTTATGAAGTAAACACTATTTTTATGCATGGCTAGGTCGGACTGGCCACGGTCCAAGATTTATGGACATGCACATTTTGTTCTCAAGTCATATCCATCTTTATGTAGAAAAACGTATTTTTTTTCTTACTTTGACAAGTAAATAATAGATATGTCGCAGCCAACTAGCTTAATCCGTTTAATCAACAGCTTTAGCATCTTTACTAATTATATAATAGCACAAATTACTGTTCGTTGGTTCATATAGTGACCTAACCAACTTACTAACCCATGTCGGTAAATAGTAAGATTTTTGCCTGGCTGCTGCATATCATTCAGGCCGCTAGTTGAAGGAAAGAGGCTAGGCAGATTGAACGGCTAATTAAGCTAGTTGTCTGCGACAGATACAAACTGATACTGACAAAAGCAACTTCTTGCATTTCTTAATAGACACCGCAGACGACACGGACGATCAGCTGTTAAATCAGACCTCTCAAGAACGAACCGTTCACTACTTTCATATTCATGTTAGATGGTTGTCATCCAGGCCCAAGTCTTTAGTATGTTCTATAGCATCCTGTTCGTCGTCTTCTCCAACGGCTAGATGCTTTTCAACTGAACCGGAAATGCATTCCAGCCAACCATGCTTATACAACGCTCTTATCACCCTTCTTCTAAATACCACCAGTACGAGGAATATGAGGAATCCTTGAAGCGTGTTGAATATATCGATTATGGCCCTGTAAATAAAAAATATACTGTGATTAACATTAAATTTTTGAATAACATTTACAATAAATAACTTTCAGTTAAAGTTGATTAAATAGAAATCGGCTACCTATTCATTTTCAATCACTTTTGCAGTTGTACTATACCTAAATCACGCCATTCTCTTCTCATAGGGTAGGGCAGAAGTGTTTTAACACCTGCGTTTCGTCAGCCTATTTCAGGTCCAAAATTTTTGACATTAAATAATCATTAAAGTTAATTGACGTCTCTGAGTGCGACAGTTAGAGATCTAAATTACAGCTGTACATGAGCTCTGGAGAATCTACAGCCAAATAGGAGTACTTCCATAAGTATATACCGCCCTATGAGATTCTTCAGCAGCGAAACTATCTCGGAAGATGCCCGCCTACCTCTGAAAAATCCTCCAGGACTTGATGACTCTCCAAGGATCGCTTCGCCTATAAAAACTTGATAGATGCAATAAAGGCAATTCCACCAACAGTCTATATCCTTAAAGAATGGGAAGACAACACTAAATAGCCAGCGCTATTTGGCTGCGTCACTTTATAAGGAAGAGGGATAACCAGTCGTGCTCTAATTTCAGCGATATATTCCTCTATACCTTACCCAAACCATACCCAAAGAGGGTTGGTGTCAGGCTGGCGGCCGGCTGTAAAACCTAAGCCAAAACGTCGAGCGGTATGGATTGTAATATTGTCATTCCAATCACTCTCCCCGTTTATCGGTTCTCGACATGGTCCGTTCCATCTCTTTTCTATATATCCACTTTTCACGAGCACGTTTCAGGTGTAATGGATGATATGAATCAAAAGGGAGTGGATGGCTTGATGACGTCTGACCGATATGAATGGAAGAGGAAACATACTTCGCTGACCCCATATTAAGTGGGAACAGGGCAGGGAGAAAAAGATGAAAAAGACTTTACGTCCTCTCTTATATATTTTATAAAAATAAAGAATACATACCATACAATACTTTCTCCTACAGAAGAGCTGATCATTTCAAATATCCACGTTATGCCCATTAGAACAAAAAGTCGTACTGTCATCATGAATCTGAAATAACAATAAACGGTTTTACTTTGCGATTTTTTAATTATCATTATTATAGTATACTACGTAAATAGTTAGTAAAACATTCAGTTCGCACAGTCTTCAAATTTGGGGAAGGTCGACGTTGTTAAAAGTCCAAAAGTCCAATTAAAGAAATTTGACCAGTCTGAGTGTCAATTTGACCACTTTATGTGCTCAGGACAGGAACAAAAAACTTTCCAATTATTCAATAACTTGATATAAGGAAGTGGATGGTTTTTGGTTTCAAAACCCCCCTCATCACACTCCGTTTAACGCCAGTGTATCATTTTTTTGTTAGCAAAAATTATACACTGGCGCTGGAAGTGTTAATAAAACCACTTATTTTGATTTCATGTATAATTGATAAACAATTTTGACGTACCTAACATTTCAATAAACAGTCTAATGAGCGCTTTAAATATAGTATTTTAAGGAAGGTCAAAAAGCCCATGCAAATGAGGCCTAAAGGCACTGTTTCAAAGATTTTTAAACGGAAATTTACAGATGAGATGGTATTTTATATTTTATTAGGAATACCTTTTTAGAGACTTCCTTACAATAAATTGCCTAAATCTCGTAGCGTGGAATACAATTTTTCAATGCTTTGACATTATTCAGTATCATCTTATGATACACCATATCTATACTGATATTATAAGGCTCAAGAGTTTGTCAATTTATTTGGTTGGTTGGTTGAACGCGCTAATCCCAGAAACTACTCGTTGAAATTGAAAAATTCTTTAAGTGTGGATAGTCCATTTATTGAGGAAGGCTATTTATAGGCTATATAACAACCGACATTAACTCGAGCGAAGCCGCGGGCGACCACTAGTTTTTATATAATTATAATTTATCGTATTTTTAGAATACAATTTATTTTCCAATTTAACGTACCTAAACGTCAAATAACGAACATATTATTACAGAAACTTATCAAGTTTAAAAAATAAACAGGGAAATCCCATAAGTTTTGAACGAGGAAAAATATTATTTACATTCAATTTAAACAATACATTTTTAGATTTACCTAAAGAGAGTGATAAATTTGCTTCCGTAGGTACCAAAATACGTTTCTAATAGATTGCATATAGTGTTATTTAAAATAGCATATATAGGTATCCTATTTGATTTGCCATTTGCACATTGTGAATGATTTTTCGAAGAAATTATTTCTACTGTGCAATAAAGAGGGGGCAGGGTTTGGTGTGTATATTAGATATTCATTAAAAATATAGGTACTTACTTATATTTCAATGCTTTCAGATGGGTGGTACTAAAAGTATTTTTCCACAGGACCACCGAGGTGTATATAAACATACAAATATTGAGAATTATTAATATTGACATGACGCTGTACATGTAATACCATTGGTTATAAATGTCTGAAACAATAATAGTAAAACAAATTTAAAAACATCAATAATGCCTTATTTTGCTTTTAAGGTATTTTCTGGATGACTTTGTATTCTATGGCAAATTTGGCTATTGACATATTCTATATGATATAACAGTTATTATTATTCATAACTAGATAAAGTACCTACATTATGTATTTTAAAACTTCACATTTTTTTGGTTTGAATAATAATCGTGCAGCTCACCATAAAACCAGCAGTGCATCAGACCAATACCGGGTCTGGCGTGTGTGCCCGGCGCGAAATTAATGACAGCCAGTATTACAGTTAAAATCAATGGAGAACCCCATGCATATGTTGCATAACACAAATATGGCTTCATACTGTAATCAATCGTAGTAGGGCGCCTGTAAATAAAACACATTTTTTAATGTCTTCTTCCTGCTCAGTAGGCCTAGCACAGCACGTGGACAAAAACTCTCTCCACCGCTTGACAGTGTTTTGTCTCGGGATTTTGTGGGAGTTAGAGCGAGAGGAAAATATTTTCTTTTGCCCGAGGAGATTTTGGGGGCTGTTCTAAGTTCATACTGAGGTTGGCGCACTCCCCTATTTTTTTCTTGGACACACGGGTTTTCGGTATCTAGCGTCTTGACGATTCATAAATGTATTGTAATCATACCAGATATGAATAAATGAATTTTGACTTGACTATGTTTCCTCTTCCATTAACATCGGCCTGACGTTATCAAGCCGTCAAATCACACACACTTTACAATAATTATTTAAACAAAACAATGGCAACTGTTACTGCGTTAGCGCTAAAGCTGGTATGACAAATTACTGAAATAAACGTCTTTTTTTTAAGTGCTAATGCGCCAATCGACCTGAGATTGTACCTATCTGCTGCCGGAGAAATAGGGGTTATATAATGTGATGAATATATACTCCCCCGTCAAGGCTTAATTATGGCTACAATATTCAAGTAAACAGTCTCACAATAGTCAATTAACGAAAAAAGACTAAGCGATAAAATGCACATCCTGAAAAATTACCTTAAGCTCAATAATATTTGGATTGAAATAGCGTTTGTCCAAAAGAAGCTCGAAAGGATGAAGAAATAGGCCAAAAATCCTGCAAGCGAAATAAATACAATTAATAAATAATATTATAAACACCCACTTAACCAGACCAGTGTACTAGTGTAGATTTGAAATGTGCAAAGGTAAGTAAATTCATTAAATTAAACTAAATTCATTAAATATGCGATCTGAGGCTTCTTTTTTAATCACCCGAGGTAAGATTATAGTTTTATGTCACCCCTGACCAGGAAGTGGGATTTTTCGTAAGCGTAGTGGGCGAAAATGTCCACTTTGTGGTCATGTATGACATAAAATATTTTATTATATGCTAATAGCTTATTATTGTAACCCTTGTAATCTCTCAAGGGTAATATTCGTAGTATCCTGATTGTGAACATACGAAGATTTGATCACACAAAGGGTAAATGTTGTTTTTAACTAATTACATAAAGAAATGTTGACTGATATTTAAAATAACATTTGCAAATGTGATAATTTTTATAAGTTGTCAATTGTGACCGAACGAAGTAGCATATTTAGACATTGAGCTCCGTACATCTTTAAACTGAATTCTACTATAATGCTTAATCTAAATATTATTATTTAATATATTGCTATTACCTACCTCTTACAGCACACATGGTCATATTGCTGTACGCCATCAGCTTCATTATAACTAGAACCATCAATCCTAATCCCATAGTTATGGAGAAACTGATTATACTTTTTCCTTGGAGATCTCTGGAAAATTTAATGTCACATCATTTAAAATATAAGGTAGAATGCAATTATGAAGAGCGGGATTTAGTTTTTTTATTATTTTTTTTAACTGCTCAATTTATTGTAACTCTAAGCTATAAGCCTTTTTAACGAAATAGCAAAAAGGTTAGTCGACGTCATAGGAGACCGAAGAGCTGGCAGATACCTCGGACAAAGAATAAGTATAGCTATTCAAAGGGGTAAAACGCTGCCAGTATCTTCGAAACCAGGCAAGGTTTCGAAGAAAGGGACTACTTTTAATAATATATTTTAGTTAACTATGCATCAAAAAACCGGCCCTTAGTCTAAAGGTCACCAGGTCAAAGGTCAAGTGTCACCGGGTCAAGGTCAAAGGTCATCGGAGTTAAGGTCAAAAGATCCCCCCCCCTTTGAATAATGGTTTTACTGACTGATTACCAGTAATAAATACTAACCTTAACTCAGGGACAGCAAGGTAAGCTATGGCTACCAAGAAAAGAAAAATTACTGATACTGTCATACAATATCCAGATAATTTGTCGTCCACTATAACATTGTCATTCCCGGTACACAACACAACCGCTGGGGTGATATTCGTCAAACTCGTGTCCCGCGTTGAAATATTAACTAAACAAAAGCTGAAAAGTATTAAATAAAAAATAATTAATCATCCCGTTCATATCTCCACTGATGGGGCACAGTGCTTCGGAAGGCACGCCAAGCCGTTGATCCGGCTGCATCTGCAGTCGTTAATACCCACTAACCGTTATGGCTCATTCTTACGAGGTATATTTTTCCTGCCCTATGGAAGGCATGTGCCTCAACAGTAACATAACATTAAAAAGCTAAAGATGATGCCATAAACATTGTTAACAACCTTACATCAGACCAAATGTCTAACTGCCGCACTCAGAGACATCAAATAACGTAAATGAGAACTTAACGTCAAAAAATGACAATTCAAAACTAGTCGCTATTCTTGAAAATTTGCTATTGAATGAAAGTTTTTGACATTAAATACTCATTAAAGTTAATTGACGTCTCTGAGTGCGGCAGTTAGTTCATCACATATATTATTGGCCCTTACCAGGGTTCGAATCCGAGACCGCTTGACAGTTAGCCAGCGATGAACCATTCGACCAAACTGACCGTTGATGATAATAAAAAAGACGTATTTGAAAGAAAAGAGGTCAGATAATTTTCGAAAAATTATGCGGGTAAAGGCAACCGGCTGGGTTTCGGAGGACGCGGCTTCGTTTCCCGCATCAAGACATAATTTTGAAAATATTCTGACTATTTTTCTTTGATGATGATTATTTTTCTTTGTAACGGGTAGCAATAGTACTGCGACTTTTGTCGGGCACAAAAGTCGCAGTACCTACTATTGCTAGGTGGTATAAGAGGAACGCTGCTGCCCATTCCTCATCACTGATTTATCCTTAGTCGCCTTGTACGACACCCACGGGAGAGATTTGGGGTGGTGACAATTGTATTCTACTCTGCCGTCACCACACAGCACATTTTTTTATTATTATTATTAGACGCTTGGAAAAGGCGTCTAAATCTCACCTGTCTTGTTCCACAGTAACACTTCTGTTATTTGTAGTGCTTAAATTTAATCGCCCTTTAGGGTCCAGGCTGTAGCGTACGAATTTCACTTTCTCCTTGCAACTCAGCGCAGTCATGTTCGACGTCAAGTTGGACTGTGGGTGCCAACACAGGGTAGTCTTTTTAAGCATTACCGAACCGATGTCGCAACAATTTTTGGGGGTGGTTGCAGATACCACCCCAGACACAAGACAAATAACAATTATTTTAAACATTTCCACAATAATTGTCAACATTATGATAGCCTTATTTTAAAATTTCCGTTTGACTTTCACACTCAACACATTAATATCACATAAAATAGTCATTTCGTTTGACTCAGATCATTTTCACGAAATATTTATCGCAGACGCAAACAAACACCCACGTCCAACCATCTCGGCCAATCGGGCCTAACTGTGGTTCCATTTTATACATAGGTACAGCAGAGCTGTAGTAAATTATCGAGGCGAGCTGTTTAAGTATTGAAACCATTATTATGTTTTTTTTATACAATAGTTGGCCGAGTGGTGTTAAGATGGATGTGTGGTGTGACACGAAGAGACAAGAAATGAGTATATCAGGGAATGTTTGAAAATAGCGCCAATGACTGAGAGACTGCGGAGTGATAGACTTGGATGGTTTGGTCGTGTTATGAGAAGAGATGAAAAAATGAAAACATGACCAAATATGTTTGCAGAAGAATGTTAGGTATGAATGTGGAAGGACGTAGAAAGAGAGGAAAACCAAAGAAAAGATGAATGGATTGTGTAAAGGAGGATATGTATGGTAGCGAGAGCGGTGGATGAGAAATTGGTGAAGGATAGAGAGGAGTGGGAGAAGAAAACATGTTGTGCCGACCCCGCCTAGAGCGGGATCAGTGCAGGAAGAAGAAGAAGAAGAAGGTTGGCCGAGTGGTATATAGGTAAGCCCGGAATGCGGAGGACGCGGATTCGATTCCTCCATCAAGACTATAATTTTTTCGAACTTTCTAACCAAACAAATGATGGCAAAATATATAATTTAGCAATATCTCCGACCTCCGTGTGTGGTAGTTTGCTATAATATAAATTATCGTACGGTATATTCTGTGTCGTCTCTGACTTAAATGTAAATATAATACTTAGTACTAAATTATTCAGTTTAACTTTTTGTTACAGCTTCTGCAAATGTTGAAATTCTATTCCCGATTCGAAATCAGTGACGAAACGGGCGATCCTATGACAGACCGGGATATGGCTCTGTTACATTATTCAAAGATTACATCGCTGCAGGTAAGTTGAATATATACACCGTTAGGTACTGATTTTCCACCCCAGACTATTTAATAATAATATTTTTTTATTATTTTTTATTAAGTAATGCAAAAAAAACACTGAATCATTGAACTACTATTACTAGCGTATAGATGCGAAATTCCATGTGTGCGGATTGTAGTGCAGGAAAACAACTTATTAGTCATTTACGCGCGAAGCGAGTGCTTGCTTGAAAGAAACGCGTAAGCGCCATGAAATCGCCGGCGCTTACGATGTTTTGGTCGGGCGAAAACTGTGCTCAAAGCTTCGAGTTGGGAGAATATTTTTGTTTAGTTTGCTATGAATTGACTTTTTAGATAAAACATTGTACACTGGCAACGTCGCTCGTCAATGATTTGAAAAAGCGTAGTGTAGATGTCATGTTACCTAAATCATAATCCATCACTAACTGCCGCACTCAGAGACGTCGATTAACTTTAATGAGTATTTATTCAATGTCAAAATTTTTTATTCAAATCAAGACCATAGACCCGGCAAGAATAGAGACTAGTTTTGAATTGTCATTTTTTGACGTTAAGTACTCATTAACATTATTTGACGTCTCTGAGTGCGGCAGTAAGTTGGTAACAATGTCTTCTTCCTTCTTTAACGGGCCAGCAAATGAAGCTTCCTAAATGAGTGAATGCATACAATTTAAACAAACAAAATAAGAAACAGTACTAGGTACTATTATAGTTTGGTAGATCGCTGATCGTATACGTCAGACTTACTATTGGGTGTTAAATTGAATTGAAATCAAAGTAAAATTAAATTCAACAAAAACGAGTTCATTCAATCACGTAGAGGAAATATTTAAAAATTTAATTAATCTTTAATTTTTCTTTATGTTTAAGTCTATAGGAGAGACGATTGTTTAATATTGATGATGACACATCATAATCATTGTTACAGAAAGCTGCTTTTGCCAAATTCCCCGACCTACGATTATTTGCATTGGCGAATGTTGCTAGTGTAGACACGAGAGAATCCCTCCAGAAACACTTTGGAAACCTAAGGTTGGTATAAGAAAGCATAATGATATTTTGAAAAATTTAGATCAGAAATATTTAATGTACCAATGGTGATTTCCTCTTTTATAGCGACAAAGCGCTGCGAGCCATTGCTACATATTTAAACCTCGTGCCAGATGAAGGCAACGAAGAAGTCGCACCATGGCATCGTCTAGATAAAGAATTTCTTAAAGAATTATTGGTAAGACTACAATGAGAATTTCATAAATGGCCCAAAGCAACCAACGCTAATATTGTAATATACAATGTGTCCCTGGGTAAAGTGCAATCCTGCAAGGGGATGAAACTAGCTAACAATTTATGGTCTAGTTTCACCTCTTTGTAGGATTGCACATTGCACTTTACCCCGGGACACACTGTATTATGTAGGTATGACGATAGTGTATTCAATATTTATATACCTATAATGTTAAGCCGTTGGTCTCGGCTGCATCTGCAGTCGTTAATGACCCACCAATCCCCACTGGGCCAGTGTAGTGGATTATGGCACATTCTCCGTATATTCTTCCATCGATTGGGAAGGCTTCTGCTCCAGCAGTGGGGATAGAAAAGGGGTGGTGATGATGATAACTTTTAACTTGTTCGTGACTTCACGAAAAATTCAACAATTCAAATTTGCTTCAGACTAATCTGCTCCTACGTAATTCATTCTAATTCGTTTTCGTTTCCCTTACCCTTATTTTTTTTTGTATGAATATTTTTAGTCACGCTCGTACCAAATGAATATATCAAACCATGATTATTAACAATTACGGATTATAGTATGAAAAATTTGAATATTATACTTTGAGTACATATAAGCGCCCTCGGGATCTCTTAATACTCAAATATTAAACAAATTGTTTCCCTATTTTTTCACGCAGATATCGCGACATGAGAAACGCATATCCCAGCTGGAAGAACTAAACTCAATGCCGTTGTACCCTACAGAAGAAGTAATATGGGATGAAAACGTTGTACCCACTGAGATTTATAGTGGAGAAAATTGCCTCGCTCTGCCGAAGCTGAATTTACAATTTTTAACTTTACACGACTACCTTCTTAGGAACTTTAATCTTTTCAGGCTAGAAAGTACATGTAAGTATATAGTCTATTTTTCTTTATTTAGTATATGTGTTATTCCTCAGATCAAGCTATAGTTTGCTTAAAATGAACATGCTTCCTCAACTGAAAAGTAATTAATATTAAAATACCTACTGGTCATTTTTCTTATTACCGACAGTACTTACTAATTTCCTTAAAACGAGAATTGTGTCTGTATTTCAGACACAATGACGACGCATATCAAATTGTTATCACACGAACCTGGTGCTTTGTCCCATGATATTATTTATTTCTTTAGTCGCAATCACAGCTCACCTATACGACAACTGCTCTTGAATAAATATTTTCCTTTCCAGGCCTAATATTTACTAAAACGATTATAAAAAATCTGGACAAGTGTATCGGTTTGCCCATATACAGAAATAATGCACACCCTGAACGCTACCCATGCTAAGATAGTAACATAACAAATATATGATTTCAAAAATTCAAAATGATTAAATAAGTTACAACAGTTTGCCCATTTCGGGCATGCAATCGAACATAATTTAGCATTTATAAATAATTATAATTAAATAAAAGCAGAACAAGTACATGTGTAGATAAAGCTTTGAATTGTTTTTTTTTATCCGGCTTAAGTCTCACACTTCTTCTCCCTGTTCTGTTCCCAGTTCATCTGAGGTCGACGCAATGTTTCATATAAGTGAGACGTCATCAACCTATCCACTCCCTTTTGATTCATAACATCCATCACACCGGAAAGGTGCTACTGATAAATGAATGTATAGAAAAAAGACGGAAAGACCATGTCGAGAGATTGATACTGTGGCAAATTCGTTATTTTTGAGGATAGGCAAAGAAAATATTTATTTTAGGGGATTAATGGTCTATTATAATTATGTTGTCAATGGTGTAAAATAATGCAGGAACAAAATGATTACTTTATGTCAAACGTCACATCGAAAGGAAAGAGCCAAGTATTTAGAACCTTCCTAGTTGACATGTTCATAGTACTACGCAGTAACTAAGCGGAACATTTCTTGGAACAAGACATGTGTTACATAATTCGCGTTATGTATGGGCTCCCACTGTTTGTTGAAAGTGAATTTCTACATAATCTTCCTAATGTTTTACACATCATATTAAATTACACTGTAAGGTGACGGCAGAGTAGGTAGAATACAATTGTCACTACCCCAAATCTTTTCCGTGGGTCTCGTACAAGAATACTGAGGATACATTATTGATGAGGAATGGGCAGCAGCGTTCTTCTTATACCACCTAGCAATGTACTGCGACTTTTGTGCCTGATAAATGACAATAGGCTTGCCACCTATTACATGGGACCTAACATAATTGGCGAAACGTGGGTGCTAGTTCACTTCTGACTACCCCTTCAAGGATATAGGCGTGATTTATGTATGTCTGTATTAATTACACTCATTATCTTCAGTATCATTTTTTGCTGTTGCTATGTCGCAGATTTTTGTATAGCTGAAATTCTTTGCAGCAAATAATGCTTCAAGGCGACTCTAAAATTTATCTGACAGGATTCTGATTGTTCATATTATTCTGAAATATAAATTTATCTTCTTTCTTTAATATTAAATACCTACCTAGGATTTTTTATATTAATATATTGTAACGTTTTTAGATGAAATACGGCAGGATATTGAAGATGCTGTCTACAGACTGGCGCCATGGTGAGTAAAACTACCAACTTAAATCATTTTTAATTTACAATACTTGAAAAATACTAATTAATATTTACAATTGTTATTTTTGATCTATATTTGACGAACTGTTGTTAATAGGCCATAAATGTATTATCTCGAGTTCCTCGTGCTTCTGAAGGCACGTTAAGCCGCTAGTCCCCGCTGCATCTGGAGTCGTTACCTTATACCCTTAACCCGCAATATTTTTCCATCTATAGGGAAAGCCCGCGCCCCAGCAGCGGGGACATGAAAGGGCTGGTGATGATGTGATTATGTCTTCCGTGCTGGTTTGGGAGCGGAAAAATAGCCCGGTGTGAGACCAATAAGCACCTTGTGTCACCCGAATGGTGAACCACCAACAACAGCATACCCAAAGAGGATTAGTGTCAGGCAGGCTGTACAACCTAAGCCAAAACCTTGAGCGGTAAAGCGGTATGGATTGGAATTTTGTCATTCCAATCACTCTCTCCGTCCATCGGTCTCTCGACATTGTCCGTTCCGTCCCTTTTCTATATATGCATTAATCACGAGCACCTTTCCGATGTGATGGACGATATGAATCAAAAAGGATTAGATGACTTGATGACGTCTGACCGATATGAATGGAAGAGGAAACATACTGCGCCGACTCCAGATAGCCTGGGAACAGGGCAGGGAGAAGAAGATGATGTATATGTCTGTATATTTTTATCGTAGGCGTGCAGAAGACGGCAGCGTATACTTTGGTGGCTGGGCCCGCATGGCCCATCCGATCAAGAGTTTCGCCGTGGTGGAAGTGGCGAAGCCCAACATCGGAGAGAAAGCGCCGTCGCGCGTGCGCGCCGACGTCACCGTCACGCTGAGCGTGCGCAACGAGATCAAGCACGAGTGGGAGAGCCTCAGGAAGCACGACGTGTGCTTCCTGGTCACTGTGCGCCCAATGCAGGGCATAGGTGAGTATACCGTCTATAGTCCGACAAGCTGGTGCTCGATGATCCTGCGGTATGAGACGGTGGCGGGGGCGGGTGACGCGGGGAGGGGTTAGCTTTCCCTCCTCCCCGCATCGCTCGACCCCGCTGGCATCAGGGGGCCTACCGCCTAACTCTATTGCTGATGATAGCTTCAAAGCAATTCACTGCTAACGGCTGTAGCAGACATCCTGAATTTTTAGGTGGTACGGATTTTGTGCCAAATTCATACAAAATCTTCGGTGATCATTCGTTCAAAGCTATCGCTAATAGTTTAGGTACATTTGGTGCGAAAAGACAGCATGACGTCATAAACTATAGCTTTTGCTTTAGTAATCGAGTTAGGCTGTAGGCCCCCTGGAGTGCCCCGTCCCCGGCACCGTCTCTCATACCGCAGGAGGGTCGCGCACGAAGTTGTCGGTTGTGCGGTCTTCGTTGGCCCTTTGCAGTCTTGAAGGCGACGAAGTTTATTGGACGCGAGCTAAGACATAGTTGAAATATACACTTACACATACATACATAAATCACGCCTATGTCCCGAAGGGGTAGGCAGAGGTGAATTAAACAACACTTTTCGCCAACTAAGCTAGGTCCCATGTAATAGGTGGCGAGCCTATTGCCATATATCGGGCAAATAAATTGCAGTAGGTACATTTATATTGCTAGGTGGTATGAGAGAAAAGCTGCTTCCCATTATGCTGTCTGTACTTAATTTTGAAAGTAATAAATTCTAAAATATAGTGTACCGAAGCACCAAATGGTTACGTATAATTATCGTAACTTGTTTTTTTGAAATGTTGTCAATTGCAAGCTACCCTCATTTATGGCGAATATTCCATTGTACAGGAACAAGATACGACTACAGAAAGAGTATGGTGGACCAGGCGGGTGTTTTGTACGTCCGTGGATGCGAAGTGGAGGGCATGTTGGATGCGTCTGGCAGGGTCATCGAGGAGGGCCCGGAGCCGAAACCCGAACTAGACGGTGATTCGAGAACATTCCGGCTGCTGCTAGACCCAAATCAGTACAGGCTGGATTTAGATAGGGCCAGCAAGGGCAAAGAGGTAAGAAATTTCATATTATTTTAAATACAAAAGATATACAACTTAAAATTGCGTTCCTGCAAAAGTAAGTCTTATTGTGTATAAATTAAGAACACACAGTGTTTTTATGTATTTTTTGAGTTTAGCATCCTTCGTTCTCAGTTCTATCACTTTTCTGTACATGAATTCACCACTTGCACATTTCCGGTGTGATGGATGATATGAATCAAAAGTTAGTCTTAATAACGTCTGAGCTTTGTGAATGGAAGAGGGAACGTACATAAACTGGGAGTAGGTCAGGACGACGATGATTTGCTTGATTCTACTGATACTGATAGCACTTATATTTATATTTGCGTCACCACGTTGACACTGAACTTGAATATCGTACCAACCTATATTTGCTATTTTGTATAATATCTCCTGTATTTCAAATATTATTATTACTGTTGAAGACTTCATAAGTGGAAGGAGCAAACATAAACAGTATTTAGGACTTGCGATTCAGTTGCGTCTATTTTAATTAAATGTAATAAATATTTAAGATATTGAAACCTTTCTTTATTCGCCTGTGCGATGTAGCGTCGAAATTTATTTAATTTATTTTGATTTTATTATAAACTCTTTGATTTTATTGGCAATAAGTTTTTTTTATTGTTAATAAAATTTCTTTGTTCAGTAATCCACTTCCCTATCGTTTGTTCATTCTAGTTTTATAGTAACATCTGTCTAAAGCCATCTGGTATTTTCCGAATACAGTAGGTAATAACTCAGATATTTAAGGGCTACGTAAAATATTGATTGCTCTTACATAGGAAAACGCTAGAAATAGTTTTAGTAGTAAGTCATTTAAATTTATTTCCCGTAAGTTGGTGTTGCTTAATAATTTATGACTTAAGTTCATGTGGCTATAAGATTTACTGTTCGATTCTAATTTTATCATTATATAAATGATAGAAAAATTAGTACAATGATTTTGGTGGTTAGAAAAAGTGCTAAAAATTATGGTCTTGATGCGGGAATCGAACCCGCGTCCGCTGCTATCCGGGCAGGTTCCTGACCGCTCTTCCGAATCCGCGCCGTCTTGGTTGGCCGAGCGGTCAGGAACTTGCCCGGATAGCAGCGGACGCGGGTTCGATTCCCGCATCAAGACCATAATTTTTCGCACTTTTTCTAACCACCAAAATCATTGTATAAGATTTAATTTATGGTATTTAGTAAGAAGAGATGTGGAGCATATGAAAGAATAAGAAGTAGATGGAGGGGAAGATCACAAACGTGAAAATGTAAGAAGTTATCTGATTGACAAGGGTGTATAAGATTATTCCGGGAGAGGTATCTGAGATGTATAGAACAAACCTGGTCTAACGCAGGAATCATTGGAAGAGGGCGGGGGATGATGGTTACATAAGTATTTCAGTTGCCTTAGCTATCGAAACTCGCTCGTAGCATTGGTCTTCTATCATAATATTAACTGTAGCGCTAAACATATAGTTTTGTGTAGTTAATATGACATAGCGGTAGTTTACATACGCTACTTGGACGTGGCCTTGACTCTGATCCAAATATGACGTCAATCTGACGTCAATGTCTATTTGGAGCGCCTTAGAGTCATGTCTTCCAGATAGAGTGCCTCATTTTTGAAGATATCCCTTAACCCTTATGATAGTTCGTGAGTACCTGCCCGTTATCCACTATATCCAGCCAGTATATCCATTTGGGCTACTTTCCCCCTTTACTCTTAAACTACTATCAAATTATAATGTTTTCTTATATTTGCACGAGCACTACACATTTGAAATAAAACAGTCCCCCCTTAACCACGGCCACTGTAAAGTGATCGAAACGTCGGGTTAAATTATTAATATGCCAAACACCAAATTATACGCGAGTCTTATCCGTAAAAGTTGTTTTATTTCAAATACTATCAAATTATTTAATACTAGCTGACCCGTACGTTGTTATGCTATATAAATTATCCCGTAGCCATGGTTACGATTTGGTTGACATAGTTACGTCAAATGTTTGACAAGAAAGCAGTTAAAATGGAAAACTGAAATTGTTTTTTTTACTATTTTCCTCGCAAATTATCCATATTTTCCACCTTTCTTGCCTTGCCTGGCCCAAGACAATCATTTCAAAACCAAAATCAGCTAAATCTTCCCAGCCATTCTCGAGTTTTAGTGAGACAAACGCACAGCAATTAATTGTTATATTAGATAATATCTAAACAATCAGATCTCACGATGTCTTCAGATTTGGCAGCGATCGTGCCCTAAAACAGGTGGTAGGTGTAATATAATAAGTAAAATTGGAAGGTGCCACTCGCGAGTTTCACGCTCGCCATTTGAGCAATAAGTCGATATTTCTCTATTTCAATAGTACTGCTTTTTGCTATAATTTTTTTTGATAGTGACATAATTGTTTGGGGCGGCCTTTTGTCATGCTCCTAGACTTTTGTCATGTATATGCTTGCATACACGATATGATAAAGCCATATATCGCTAAGAACTGTCAATCCAGACAGTCCCGCATCAATGATTTTCTGGTCTCTTTTTCTTTGCTAAATGTTTCTAGCCCACTGCTTGGCTGCCATGCTTATAACCCTATGAATAGATCAATGAAAGAAAAATTCCTGGAGTACAATATCCAAATAGTTTCTAGTGCACCATCTAGCAATCGACTAATATGCCAAGAAGATTATGATTTTGATTATGCTTTTTTAGGCATCATTAATCATAGTTCCAAACTTTAGTTGACACTATGTGGGTGTTAATTCAATACAACTTTGCCTACCAATTCAGGCATAAACAGGCTTGATTCCTTGGGCATTATGTAGGTATATTTAAAAAAGTACGACTGTATTAAACTTTTTTATCACTTTTCGCCTGACGCTTTCGCGTTTTGTTGTGACAACTGTGATCTAGTTTTTCCGAGTAGCATTGACCGACTTCAACTATTTTTGAGTTCTGGAATGCGGTAGTATGGGGAATACTGTCTAACATTTTTCGTAATATCCTTGAATCGTACGGAAAACGGAGAAATCTTACGTTGAATCGTAAGCATACTCGTTATGAAAGGTAGTATAGTAAGGTAGGTCGCAATGAAGTATGTGTATAAACTATCTATCATCATAGATGGTGAGGACAGAGATAGATGGATATAAATTATTTGGCGTGCTCGGCCTGTGTTGCGTAAACTAAGCAATGTTTAATAAGGCCGGTCATTGGATGGGTAGCCAAAACTGTATCAGGTGTCTCGAATTCCTCCGTGCTTCGGAATGCACGTTAAGCCATTGGTTTCCGAATCTTCAGTCGTCAATACCAACCAATTCGCGCTAACCTGTGTGACTGAGAATTGTGGCCCATTCTCCCTGTATTCATTCATCCATAGGGAAGGCCCCATCAGTAGGGACATTAAAGGGATGGTGATAATGGTGAGTTTGTATCTAGTAGAATTCTTATAATCATTAAACTATATCAAGTTTCAGGGTTTTTTTACGTATACATTTGGCAAACCTTTTTTTTTATGCTATCACTATATAATTTAATTATTTATTTAGTATTTTAGTTATTTAGTAGGTATTTTCCAGTTCCTTATCAGTAAATTTTAATTAACACCACATAAAACTTTAATTAAGTAGGTATATTGTTTAGAAGATATATACCGATTATACGAACGACATAAAAAATTATCATGTAACATGAAAATCAGTAGCGGTATCAGCTAGTCGTTGGACTAAATCGGAAATAACTCTGAAGGTGTAAAGTCTCGTATTGTCCTGATCGATTAGAGCCAAAAAAGGAAAATGATGGCTTGTCTTTTCACCGACTTTACAAAAATGGAGGAGATTCTCAATTCGTTTGTTTATTTTTTATTTAATCATTTTAAGATACTACATCTCCATCAGCAGTAGCTTCTTAAAATTATATCTTAAAACCGTTTGCTTTTAGATATTTTATCACCAATGTAATAAATATTGTTTATGAAAACGCCCATGGAGCTATGCCAAGTAGAATATCCGAATATCAAAGATTAATTTCACCTTGAAAGATTGGAACAACGCAAAAGATTTTTATAATTTGTTTACAAAATTGACTAAAAATTGTTGATTGGCTCAAACTCGGCTTAGTGCTCCGCTACCAGAAGTCTAGAGTCGGCATGACAAAAGGCCGCCTAAATAATTTTGGAGCAAACACGAACATTTACAATCATAATAAAAGCAAGACTATTGAAATAGGGAAGTATCCAAATTTCAATAGTGATAAGTTCCTTAGGGGACTCATCAGTCCCATAATTACTACCTACTTTTCTCACATGCGTATAAGGGGGAGTCAGGGGGGATATTGTGGCCACGAAGAGAGGACTGTGACTCATGGTAGGTGTGACCATAGACCACCTCCGTGGTCTACATAGTGGTTCGCCCACAGGAATTAAGATCCAGAGGTCCCAGGTTCGATCCGATCGAGTAGGACTTCTTTCAACTTCCACCCGCCTGGCTAGCTACCACCATTTTATCAAAATATGCCCCCATCTTCGGTCCTTATCTTACTTATTAACAGGTGAAATGAAGAGCAAGAGCTTCCCTGTCTAGCATAAAAAAACAGATAGTAGGCTTGAATGCCCCCTGCATGCAAACTGTTACAGATAATATCGTATGGCCTCGACCATCTGTCCACCATGTCTCGGGAAAGGTACCTTTATTACAATGCTTCATGGTACAATAAGCACTTGTTTAATTTTATCGTACTAAACTTAAGTAAAACATCCTTGAAAACATCTGCTTAAGGGTTCACGTCCAATATATTTAGGGAAAAGGTGCGTTTCTTAATTTTATCTATGAATGTAGTTCGCTTTGCACTCAGTAGAATGTTCGTATTTTAAATCCAGCAGTAATTTAAATCCCTACTGCGTCCCAACACAGGTCTGCCTTATGGATGGCAGAATATAGGTAGAATGGGCCACAATCCTACCACGCTGGCCTAGCAGGGATTGGTTGGTATTAACGAACTGCAACCGAAGCCGGAACTAACTGCTTTACGTACTCGAAGTACCGAATAAAAGTAACCTTGCTTATGACTAAAGATATATTTTTTATTACCTTGTATTCAAAAGTTTAAAATTTACATTTAATTTGTCATCTTGTTCTCTGATACTTTAATATATTTGTTTAGAAGTAGAATAATCAACTTAAAAATTATATTTAATCCAAGAACGGCTTTGAGTCACTCGGCCGTGATAAATTGAAAATAATATGTGATTTTAAATCACTTTACGTCAGTACATTTACATAGCAAATAATCTGACACTTTAGTCATGCCTATATATAGTGGCATTTGTCCTACGTATCTTACGGTATGAACTAATAGCTTGTTTAACAATATAGCCCTTCTGTTAAGTATACCCAAACTCGACGGAATACTAAACAAGTACCTACTACGTGTTATGCTTTTGAAATGGTGTTGGAAGAAGTCAAGACGTATGATTTCTTCATAGTGTCCTCATACAACAATGTACAACAGGGGTTGCTGTTATTGGCTGTCGCACTCGGGTCACCCAAGGAGCTTATTGGTATAACCCCAGCAATCTCCCTTTTACGACATCCCTGCCCCCGTAGCACGGGACGTGGACACATCTCCTTCGGGGGAAAGAAAATCTTTTCCTCTCTCTCTAACTCCCACTAAATCCCGAGACAAAACACTGTCAAGTGGTGGAGAGAGACTTGTCCACGGCCCCGTGCTAGGCCCGCTGGAGTGAGTCGATTCGTGGAAGATCGCCCCTAGATTAGAAAACAGATATTTCCGGTGTGATTTTGAATGATATATACATACATACATACAAAAATCACGCCTATATCCCCGAAGGGGTAGGCAGAGGTGAACTAGCACCCGCGTTTCGCCAATTATGTTAGGTCCCATGTAATAGGTGGCGAGCCTATTGCCATTTATCGGGCACAAAAGTCGCAGTACTTTGCTAGGTCGTATAAGAGGAACGCTGCTGCCCATTCCTCATGACTGATTTATCCTTAGTCGCCTTGTACGACACCCACGGGAGAGATTTGGGGTGGTGACAATTGTATTCTATTCTGCCGTCACCACACGGCCATATATTATGTAAATAAATGGGGGTAGATCGATAATGTCGAACCGAATTGTTTTTTATTTATTTATAAAACCGAATTGAATATTAGAGTAGGTGTACCTACACATACTGCACCTATCTCAGATAACCAACCCAACCAAGTTTTTAATAAGTGGGTTCCCCTCCTCACTGCGGCGGTATCTAGGTCTAGCAAATAGAGGCTTTCTTACTCGGTCCGATATGTGATTGTCAATCGGAAACTTTTCGTAAAATATGCAACAAAAATAACCATCTGTAAAGAAACGTCGTTTATATTGAAGTGATAAGTTTTGTGTTGCTAGTTTTTATGTGTTGAATTACTTATTTTTTTACCTTTAAATAATATTTTTAACATTTAATCAATCATTCATGTATTTTTAAACTTATATAGATTTAGCTAATAATGACTATGATCTAACAGCAAAGGTATGTAGGTATAGGTAGGTATGTCGTAGCATTGAGTAGTAGTTCAATGGTATTTAGGATCAAGCATAATACAACAAACTTCTTATAGTCAGGTCCATTGTTATAGCAAATGATTCAATAACCTTGGGTATATTGCCATGTTCCTTGTCCATACAATTTCATTAATACGTTGGCCACTTTTCTGGAGAGGGAGACAACGACTGACGCTGAACCCAGATAAACTGGGAATGTATATGGAGATGACAGCTTATGTTACAGCAGTATTGTGCTAATTTATTCGTCCATTCACAAAGTTCTACTATTTCGATTTTTGCCTGCGATGTCCATTTTACCCGTATTTCTACAAGCAATATTTTTATTGCCGTGTGGTAACGGCAGAGCAGGGGCCTTACCACCAACTCTAAACGCGACTCAATTCCCATTGTTAAAGTGAGACAACGATAGAAGCCGAGTAGAGCGGCGTCCCGTTTTATCAGCCGCGTTTGGATCGCACTTATACTTCATGGTACGGCCACAGTTCACAATAATAATTGTCACCAGCCCATCTCTCTGCGGGTGTCGTACAAGATGACTGGTAAAGAGTTTGTACACAAAACACAGTTTTGCAAACAAAAGCGAACTGAATCAGATGCTGTACACAAGCACTATGACAGCGATAAATTATGGCCGTAGCGTTCTTCTTATTCCACCTAGCAATATACCTACTGCGATTTACGTGCCCATGAGATGGCAATAGGCTCGCCCCTTTTAGATGGGACCTAACATATTTGGCGAAGAGAGGGTGTTTATTCACCTCTGCCTACCTCTTCGAGGATCAACAGACGTGCGTTATGTATGAAATATTTTTTGACAGGATGTCTACGAAACCTTCAATATAGTAATGCGGCGAAAGCCGAAGGAGAATAACTTTAAAGCCGTCTTGGAGACAATCAGAGAGCTCATGAATACAGAGTGCGTGGTCCCGGAGTGGCTCCATGACATCGTCCTCGGCTATGGGGATCCTGGACAAGCACACTACACCAGGTACCCACTACTTTAGTTACTTTCATGTATTGTTTTGATTTGAACATCTTGTATATAAAAATGAATAGCTGTGCGTTTGTCTCGCTAAAACTCGAGAACGGCTGGGCAGATGTAGCTGAATTTGGTTTTGAAATTATTATCTTGGGCCAAGCAAGGCATAAAAGGTGAGAAAATAATAAGGTGGAAAAATTGCGAGGAAAATAGTAGAAACAACAATTTCATTTTCTCATATAAACTGCTTTCCTGTCAAACGTTTGCTGTTCGTCCGTTCGGTACGGTGTTTGGGCATGATAGCACCAAATCGTAACCATGGTTACGGGATAATGTATGTCATGTATATGGCATAACAGGTCAGCTAATTTAATATTAAAGTTGGAAAGAAATCGAAATATTGTAGTGATGTACGCATCAAGACTAATTTTTCGAAATTCTTCTAACCACAAATTTCTTTGTGAGACCTTATTAACGGATAAAAATGTAAACAAACCGCCATACTCTTTTTAACGATAACTTTTTCGTTACAAATTTTAGGAACTAATGGCAGTAGTAATGAATGGTAAAATTAACAGTTAATTAAGTGAGAATGAGTTTTTTGATCTAAATCTAAAATTGTAATGTCACAACAATTTGTTTTTTATTTAAACTCCAATTAGGCATACATTTTCCAGACACCGTATACTTACAACCCTCTCTTAAAAATAGTTGTTTGGTTTTAGGAAATAGAATCACTTGATTCATAACTATATTTTTTTTATATCAGATGTTTATGTAAGATGTTAAATATGTAATTTAAATAAATCATTGGAAATATTACATACATGGGAAATATTACACCTGCTTAACACATGCTAATTCACATTTGATCTAAACGAATGATGTGTGTTGAGTTATTAATATTCATTATTTTAATCGGAAATAACCTTTGACAAATGCCATCCAAAATTAAAAATATCATGGATACTATTAGGATTCTGACGTTATATCATGAATATATTTGAATTCTTGTTGAATGACATAATTCGAAATTACTTTAATTTTGCTAAACGGTACTACCAGGATTCGAACCTAAAACTTGTGCCGGTCAATACCGTTTATTATTATATAAACTTGTGATGCTGTCGGTACGTTACAAGGGATAGTAGGTAGTGTTCTATACAAATTCTTTCCATAATTGTCATTTCGTTCTTTAGCATAACAGTGCTTCATATTTACCTCAAACAACAAGCTTTTATTCAAATGATTGCACAACACACTCTTATCGTGAAGTTTTCGTTATAAGTAAAAACGTTGTTGTCTAAGTAATGAGAATTACTCAATACTTATCAATAACTAGTCTACGTAGGGTTAACAATAATAATTTCTCATTTCACAGTACAATATACACAAATTACATGCCCAAACACCGTACCGAACGGACAAACGTCAAATGTATGACAGGAAAGCAGTTTATAAGGGACAATGAAATTGTTGTTTTTACTATTTTACTCGCAATTTTGCCATATTTTCTCACTTTTTATGCCTTGCCTGACCCAAGACAATTATTTTAAAACTAAAATCAGCTTAAACGGCCCAGCCGTTCTCGAGTTTTAGCGAGACAAACGCACAGAAATTAATTTTTATTTAAGATCAGCTTGCTGGTTTTAATTGTGGAAATAAAGTTTAGGCGCGATAACAACTAGTTCTAGATGCCGCACTTGCAACATTCACCTTTTCGACCTACAAAGTACTTATTCGTGCCTCTCTAAAAGACCCCATGTAATAGGAGGTACTATAGTATTCATGGCTTTCGTATACAGGGTGCCAAACGAAATCCCAACACTGGACTTCAACGACACATTTCTGGATATGGAGCATCTGAGGAACAGCTTCCCGGGCTACGAGATCAAGGTGCAGACTGACGACCCGCGCAAACTAGTCAAGCCTTTCAAGTAAGTCACGAGTGATAAATGTAAATAAATATTTCTTACACTCACACCTATCGTCTAGTCCTAACTAAGAAGCATAAGCACTTGTGTTATGGATACTAGATGATGACTAAATTTTAAGATAAACACAAATACCACTTCACAAATACATTTAATTTTGCCCACATACCAGCGGGGTTATTATGTAAGACGATTTCAATCGACAACATTTCAAAAATGACAACCCCCCAAAATAAAAATACCGTTTCTTTATTTTCCAATACTGACTTCGAAAATATTTTTATTAATTTTTTTTATTACTTAATTACAGAGAAAAAAAATAAAATGTAAAAAACATGCGATGACGTCACGCATCAGAATAATTAAATCGCAACACCGTCCTCATACTGTCAAAACTATAGACACTGTGAACTCCATTTGTCGAAATCGGACCACGTAAAATATTAAATATTATGACGGTAGTTAACAATTAGTACTTATATATAGACACAGTCATGCCACCTAAATATACAGTGCCACCATTATCTTGACATCTTTTGGTGTCACCACCACTAGGTCAACAAAGAGTGTTATTGAAGTGTCAAGTGTTGAAATCGCTAAAGTTGTTTCATTTCTAACGTCACAAGTAGTTTTAAGTTACACGATAACGAAGCTAGAGCTAACAAACGATAACGATTTTAAGGCTGATAATGATGAACAAAATTTTACTAATGACGCATTCTAAATTGCTAGATTGACGTTCGAGAATGTTCTCCGGAAGCAACAACTCGGTGATGAGGCCATGGACGAAGATGAAGAAAGAAAAATCATCACAGTGGAGCCACACTTGCAACCGAAGCGTGGTCCGTACTTGTACAATGAACCGAAAAAGTAAGTGGTTTCTAATATGAAAAAAAATTTGGTCCAATGGTCTTATTCATAATATTATAAGTTTTAGTTCAAGGGTCGTCCACAATTATTTCTAAAGTGATGGAAAACCATCACTTTAGATATAATTGTGTGTATAATAATACAATTCTTTTAAAAGCTTACTTTAGGTTTGCTTTTTAAATAGGATTCGTTTCATAGTTTATCATTTTATTTAAATTTTTACCAGGAAAAGTTGTATGTGTTAACAGCTAAATATATCTGCTGTCAGCTTCAACATTTTAGTCTAGATTCTCCGCCGGTTACAGTACCGTTATAAAGCTAATCGATTCATAAAGCTTTCGGTCAAAATCAAAAATAGATTTTATAATAGCGCGTGTCATCGGAACTTTTGTTTACCATGAGCTGTCAATATTCCGAACGATTATACTTCAAGATAAGACTAAAAATCAAATTCAACAGATTTGTATTTATAAGCTACTGATGTAGCGCCTGCGACATAGCACTACACAAACGAATAAACGAGAAATGGCTGATCAGCAAAAAGTGCGACAGCTCATGATTACAATGGAGTCAAATCAAGAGCCAAAAACAAACAATACTAGATCCAATGACTGTCGTGATAAAGACCTGAATCACGATTACAAAGTTTCTAGCAGAACTGACAATATAATACAAGATCCGACGAAAGTCAGATCGCGGTCTCCGAGCTCACACCTAGCTCGGAAGATCTTCCCTTTTCGCTGAGGATTAGGCTTACCTTGCGCATTCCGACACTGACACATCTTTACCTATTAGATCGGATAACACAAGAAACATATAAAAAAAACCATTAAGCCCTTAGGCCCCGTTTTTTCTTTATTCAAATAGTAGTAGTAGTAATCCGAAATTTGAGTTGTATTCTTGCTTTCATTTCTACCCCTTTTCTCAGGAACAACATCCTATTTACGCCAACACAAATTGAAGCTATACGATCGGGAATGCAGCCCGGTCTCACACTGGTCGTCGGCCCCCCAGGAACCGGTCTGTAAATATGCACTATACCTGCTATATGTTAACATTGTCTAAATGGCTACAAACTGCAGCAACATTGCACATGTTTGTTTTTATAATGAACTAAATAACGATAATTTTCAAGAGCCAATTGTGGTGCAAAATACACTCACATTGAAATGTAATGTAGGAAATGTGACTAACAGTAAAGACAGAGATGAGCAACAAAATAATGTTCTTCTTATTATATTACCAAGCATTACGATTTCCTCCATTTCATGGGATCTAACATAATTGGCGAAAAGTGGGTATTAATTCGGGTTGTTCCCTGAGTACCCCGATCCCCGAGGCCCCCGTCCTGGAGTAGGTACCCCGATTTATTTGTATCTTTACTATATCAAGTTATTCAACAAGTCTTATATTTTACATCACCTTACGAATCTATTTCTTTTTAACATAAAAAATATATATATTTATATAGGCCGTGTGGTGACGGCAGAGTAGAATACAATTGTCACCACCCCAAATCTCTCCCGTGGGTGTCGTACAAGGCGACTAAGGATAAGTCAATGATGAGGAATGGGCAGCAGCGTTCCTCTTATACCACCTAGCAATAGCAATGCACTGCGACTTTTGTGCCCGATAAATGGCAATAGGCTCGCCACCTATTACATGGGACGTAACATAATTGGAGAATCGTGGGTGCTAGTTCACTCTGCCTACCCCTTCGGGGATATAGGCGTGATTGTTTGTATGTATGTATGTATTTATAGATTATTTTCATTAATCTTATGTGGCATAAAGGTAAATGTGTGAAACTTAATATTTTGTTTTGTTGCTCAAATGAAAACACTAAAACTCAAGTCCGCGCTTAGCAACATAACAACAGCAGACAACTATGCAAAAGGAAATGCATGGACGCATTTCTTTTTGCATCTGGCTGGAGCGACTCGCGGCCGAACAATGGCCTTTGTATACATATAACGGGGTATTCGAACAAGAAGGACATCGAGCGGAACGCCTGATGTTTCTCTCCTCCTCCCCGAGTGTTTAATGCCCGTTTTCACCAATAACACCTAATTAAATATTGAACACTATAGTTAAGTTTGAAAAATTATTACCTATGAAAATGAAGAAAAAATATTTCTTGGACCTATTTTTCATTCATACTTTTTGTAGGTAAAGTCAAATTATGGAGGTCCAATGGCACCGAACCCATAAATCACGCCTATGTCCCCGAAGGGGTAGAATTAACACCCACTTTCTGCCAATTAGTGTAGGTCCCATGTAATTGGTGGCGAGCCTATTGCCATAAGATGGGGGTGGCGACAATTGTATTCTCCTATGCCGTCACTACATGGCAAAATAGACATTTTAAGACACTTTATTTCCTACATAAATAAAACCGCTGCTGCCCATTTCTCGTTAAATTATGTATGACACCACCTCGTTGTGGCGGTGGGTTTGTCACCACAATTGTATAATCATCATCATTATCGGGTTCCTCCACCTCAGCTTAGAAGCCGCCTGCGGGCATTGGGCTGCGGCTCCTGGCACAATTGTATTGTTATTCCCAATATCACTGACCTCTATTAAGCAAGTACGCTGGACCGAAGGTTGTCATCCAAAAAATGAAGCCAATTTCATTATCGCCATCTTGGCGCTGATGGCACTGGTTTACGAAGGTGAAGTCCCCGGGACTACTATAGAGATGCATTTTTAATTTCAAATACAATCAACAAACGTCAAATTTAGTACCCACGCCGCTCGATGGGGCGCTTCAATTTTAAATTCAATTTTTTATTGCATTCCTTATGTTTTACAATAGGTACAAAGATTTTGGTGGTTAGAAAAATAATTTCGAAAAATTATGGTCTTGAGTCGGGAATCGAACCCGCGTCCGCTGCTATCCGGGCAGGTGCCTGACCGCTCGGCCACCCAAGACACTAATTAACTTGCCGAAATTCTTCATCATCATCAATAATCTTTACACTTCACGTTGTAAGCCAACGGGTACCCACCCTCGCAATGTAGAAATAAATTTCAAACATTCCAAAGCAGATAATTTTTACAAATACCGTGCAAGCAAATAAGCTTGGGTTTGCTTTAACATTATATAAATGTTAGAAAAAAAATTCTAACCACCAAAATCTTTGTACTAATTTTTCTAGCATTTATACATACATACATAAATCACGCCTATATACCCGAAGGGGTAGGCAGAGGTGAACTAGCACCCACGTTTCGCCAAATATTTCAGGTCCCATGTAATAGGTGGCGAGCCTATTGCCATTTATCGGGTACAAAAGTCGCAGTACATTGTTGGGTGGTATAAAAGGAACGCTGCTGCCCATTCCTTATCAATGATTTATCCTTAGTCGCCTTGTACGACACCCACGGGAGAGTTTTGGGGTGGTGACAATTGTATTCTACTCTGCCGTTACCACACGGCTATCAAAATCGAATAGTTTTACAATAGGTGTTATAACATAATTGGTTAGTAACAATAGGGACCTCATTAAGGCACAGCAACAAGAGAGAAACAAGCACTTTACTTATAACTATACATTTCTTGATTGTCACATCCACATCCAATCGATGATTAACTATTATTTAGTCCATCGCAAAATACATTTATGTTTTAATTTATCATTGGGCAATATTTCTAGGTAGTTTTTACAGTTAATATTTTCGGCACCGCTTTTGTTTATTCACTACAACAATTTATTAATTACAACAACTTACATAATTATATAGTTTATTTGCTTAATAAATTAACCTTCTTTTCATTAATGCGTTGGAAATAATAAAACAAATAGTACATTACTTACACCTTTTCTTTTAAAATAAAAACACTTGCGAAAACATAAATCTAATTTATTAGTTTTTCTGTTTATCGCTCTACCTACATACATAAAACACGACTATTTATCCCCAAGGGGGGAAAGCAGACGTGTACCCATGTTTCCCAAGCTATGTTAGATCCCATACTGCGAGCGAAGGGCCTAGGGGGGAGAAGCTTTTGCCATCTTTCGGGCACGTAATTTAGAATATATTGCCAAGTGGTATACCTAAGAGGAACGCTGCTCCCCATGACAATCGCTGTCTTTACCCTTAGTCGCCTTGTACGACAGACGCAGGAGAGATTGGGGGCGGTGACAACTGTGTTCTGCTCTGCCGTCACCACTCGGCATTGGTGATAAAATTGACGATAACACTTTAATTACCAACAGGTAAGACTGATGTCGCGGTGCAAATAATATCGAACCTGTACCACAATTTCCCATCTCAGCGTACTCTGGTAGTGACACACAGTAACCAGGCCCTGAATCAGCTCTTCGAGAAGGTAGCTGAACTAGATGTTGACGAACGGCACTTGCTGCGTCTCGGTCATGGTGAAGAGGCCTTGCAGACGGACAAGGATTTCTCGAGGTCAGTTGAACTTGTAACCTAGCTTAGCTAGCATACCCCGAATACAGAAACGCTAATCAAAGTTTGAGACCTGCTTAACATTTAATTATTGTCAAAATTTACGTTTTTCCATACAAATTCTGACAGGTACTGTCCACTTATCTTGTTAAGCAGTCCCCAATATTTGAGTAGCGTTTCTGTATTCGGAGGTTAGTTCTTCCATGCTGTTCTGGGGGCGAAAAACTAACGTAGAATGTGCCAGTCCCACAGAGCAGAAATATGATGTTGATGCAAGTATATCATATATCTACTTATATAGTATTATTGACGACCTATTTGATCGAATGATCGCAGACCGCAGGCTATCGATCAAGAGGTTCCGGGTTGGTATCCTACTAAGGAGCTAATGTTTGTGTTTAACTCACACATCTGTTCTCGAGTCATGGTAATTTGTATGATTAAAATTTATCCGTCATCTAGTATCCATAACATACGTACTCATGTATTTACTTTGGACTATATGATGGGTGTAAGTGTAAAAAAATACCCAACGTTCACCTTTATTCAGGTATGGGCGTGTAAATTACGTGCTCGCAAAGAGATTGGAACTGCTCGAGCTGGTTGGCCGGCTTCAGAACACTTTGGAAGCAGGCGGTGACGCGGGTGCGACGTGTGAACTCGCTCATCATTTCCACGTGTACCACGTGCGGCCGAGATGGGCAGCGTTCCTCGAGAAATGCAACAAAGATCAGGTCAATGCTTCATAATTACGATGTACCTAGTCAGTAGGTCAAACTACTGACTACATTATAGCGACCCAACGCGAGCGCGATTGCAACGCCATCCGATGCGGTGCGGTGCGGTGCGGCGACCGATACCCCTAAATCATTTCAAAATTAAATTAAATAAATGGCTTCTTGACAATAGATTTTACGACTTAAATGATTTTTTTAATTATAAATTTTAATGTATGACATGGTAAATATTTATATTAAATTGACCTATGTAATGACATAATAATTTTAATATTAGGTACTTAAATAATAAAATTAATTAATGATAGTAATGAATGTTTAAAATATATAATTAATTTTAACATAGATCATGTTAATGCATTGCATGCTTTGATAGCAGATCACAGTAGGATCAATTTATTAATGTAAAATCAATGTCACCTGTGTATCGCAATAAAGAAATTCGAATTTGAATTTGAATTCGATACTGTCCTACGTGCACTCAAATCGCCTTACATTCGTGCCGCGTCGCAACGCACCGTAAGTTAGTTTGGTCACTTCATTATGTTGACAGTTTATTGTTTTCTCGCCGCTGTAGCAACCAGCGCTCACGTAGGACGCTGCGTAGTTTACTAACCCAATCAGCGGATTAAATTGTTGTTATGATCTATTAATAACTCAAAAACTTCACAACATTATGTATAAAGTTTATATATATTTTTTTAAATTCGGCTTAACTGTTAGGCTAGCCTGTAATGAAAATTGTGGATAACTAAGCATTATGTTTTGCCATGTCGTTTTCTAACTAGTTTTTTGTGTCCGAATAAAATATTATAAATATCTTACCGGGGAATGGAACATTTTTTGAAATTCCGCTAAGACGAATCGCATCTTGTCTCTTGATCAAATAAAAATGAACGGTGAGGATAGATTTTGTCTGATATTTAGTTATAAGTGCAAATTTGTACGAAATTGCAGTAGAGAAAAAGAAAATGTACATCTGATTAAATATTTTAACACATTTATATAACATTCTGTGTGATTTCAGACCAAATCCATTGAGCTAATCAGCAAAGAGTTCCCCTTCCACGAATTCTTCAACGATGCTCCCAAGCCATTGTTCCCAGGGAAATCGTACGAAGCCGATATGGAAGTCGCCAAGAGCTGTTACAGGTAGGTTTGACAATCTAATCCACTTAAGCCTATATCAGAGATAACCTACAGACACGTGTTTACCATAAGTATATCTCGGTCGCCGTCGTGAATTGTAAGAACTGTGCCAACATGCTATTGGCACCATAGTGTTATAATGTAACCATTTTTATAAAATGCTACAATATTCTACTAGTAACTGTGTTATATTACTGGCAATTCATTCTAAGTTCTATACTTAAACTTGACGTTGGCATTTGTAAATATTTGTATGTAAATTTTTGACGTAATTCAATTTAATATACCTTCCTGTTTATACGTTCATTTTAACTTTTATTCATATTTTACTATACTCCAGCTCTATACCTACTCCTATCTTATTTTACCACAAATTGTTTAGTGTAACCTACGATCACAATAATCATCATCATCATCACCAGCCCTTTAATGTCCCCAGTGCTGGGTCTGTCACGGGCCTTTCCTATGATGGATGGAAGAATATAGAGCGATCACAATAATACATAAAATAAAATAATTTCTCAGATATATCGACCACATATTTGAGGAGCTTGAAGAGTTTCGCGCCTTCGAGCTGTTACGCTCTGGCTTGGATCGTTCTAAATACCTGCTGGTCAAGGAGGCTAAGATTATTGCCATGACGTGTACGCACGCTGCTTTAAAGCGGTCTGAACTGGTCCAAATGGGTAAGATGTTCCAAATTCCCGTTTATGTCTTTTGTATGTGTCAATCAATAAAATGTATCAATTTGGTTAACAACTCCTTATTGGGTTCGTTCACTTTATGCGGTAGGCTACTGGGCGAAAACAATAAGCTTGCTGCTGTGAAAAACGAATAGTGTATCAGGATTTTTAAAAATGGTTCTATACGTTTTTTGATCGTATATAATATAATATTATTTATAATCAAAGATAACGTCAGTCATTTTAAGATTTAAATTTTAAACTTAAACCCCCGAATACAGAAACGCTATTCAAAGTTTAAGTCCCGCTTAACATTTAAGTATTGTCAAAATTGACGTTTTTCCATACAAATTCTGACAGGTAGTGTCCACTTAACTTTTTAAGCAGTCCCCTAAATTTGAGTAGCGTTTCTGTATTCCGGGGATAATGTCTCACGTAATTACGGGCGACATTTTACTTAGATTTCTCCAAATATGTGAGGTATTGTGTAATAGGGGGGCAGCCTATTGCCATACTTGGCCATACTTGACGATGGATGAATAACTTTAAATTTAAATCTGAAAAAAAAAAACTACTAATATGTATATCTATACTGCACGATCTTTTTCGCTGCATAGCTGAACTAGTATCTATGATAGGAAGATTAGTGTACAAAAAAAACGACAGGAGTTCATAACAAAATTGGAAATTGCTTCACGCGCACTAAATTGCAGGTTTCAAATACGACAACATCCTAATGGAGGAGTCTGCACAAATTCTAGAGATAGAAACCTTTATTCCGTTGCTGCTGCAAAACCCGCAAGATGGACGCTCTAGGCTCAAGAGATGGATCATGATCGGAGACCATCACCAGCTGCCGCCAGTCGTCAAGAACATGGCATTCCAGAAGTACTGCAACATGGAACAGAGCCTGTTCACGAGGATGGTGCGACTGGGCGTCCCTTATGTGGAACTGGACGCTCAAGGCCGTGCCAGACCGAGGTATTTACGCAACTCGCACATAGATTATCGCGCATATCACGCCAAAACCATATCGATTATTTGTGTTATTACAAAAAAAAAGTGTTTTAAGACGTTTTTGGTTAAGAAGTGTTTATAGATATCTGATGTAGTCACATTTCTGTCAATAGTTTGTGACCGTGATTGCATCTGATTTAAAAACTTCTCAACTAAAACACGTCCTAATCACTTTTTTGTACATCGCCATAAGTATTTTTTGCCAATAGGGCGTGAACAGTTAGACTGTAATGTATAGATATAGCCTGAATATTCAGACAAATCAAAGCCTTGCAAAGTAGGCTTAAAGTTCTTCAGCAAATAGTGCAAAATATTTCTAGGCACAGTCATTTCTCAAACTTGTCCCAAATTGTAAAGTATGTGCTGAATTTTTTGTGTATTTACTGTGACTAGACAGTTGAAGATAACTTCCTTATTGAGGCAAAATTACTCATTCTTCAAAGCCAATTTAGCATGACGGTAGATCTAAGCGATAAGTCAAACTAATTAGGAATTCGTTTGCGATACGTCAGAACCCCGGAGACAGAATAAAGTTTTGAATTATTTATTATTCTAATATCAACAGAGTAATACACAATGTCAGAAAAAAATAATTTCAATGTCGCGCTGCGTGTCAAATTGTAATGAGTACATGGTTTATTCTTAATCTTATATTAGAAATATAATTACATATATTCTTAAATTACTTCCTTACTACTATTTTAGTAATAGAGCCCTGTTGAAACACTGTTGAAAGTCTGATTAAAATTTTATCTAATATCCCTGAAGAGACATACGAGTGAAAGAAGACAAAATACTGTCAATCTGCCAATTTTGAATTGAAGTCAAATTGTCGGACATTACATTATATGATGTATTTATTTATTATTTGGGGTACTTTTGTAACATGTTCTCATTTCGTGCCATGTGGTGACGGCAGAGTAGAATACAATTGTCACCACCCCAAATCTCTCCCGTGGGTATCGTACAAGGCGACTAAGGATAAATCAATGAGGAATGGGCAGCAGCGTTCCTCTTATACCACCTAGCAATAGCAATGTACTGCGACCGTTGTGCCCGATAAATGGCAATACCTAGGCCTATCATAATTGGCGTAACGTGGGTGCTAGTTCACCTCTGCCTACTCCGTCGGGGATATAGGCGTGATTTATGTATGTTCTCTTTTCATGTTGCCAAATATTGGCAAACCTTATCGTATGACTACAAGTGCTTGCTTTGTGAGCTGTGGCAGTGAGAGAGAATTTATGAATTGAAACTGTACCATAAAAATCTAATAAGAATCGGAAATCGTTTTAAGTAACGTCGCTTTAGTTCTAAATCGTGCTATGACTGTTAGACTAGCTAGATCAATAGGCCATTGTGAACAGATGACATCAGCCGAGACCAATTTCAGAATTCGGCGACCGGCATTTCAGACCGACGAGGTTAAATGTTAATGGGAATAACCGTTACAAATATCAATAGGAACAAAGGTTCGACTTTGTATTCAATCTGTGGATACAATCAGTTTTATGCAAAAAGTATTTGTAGAATCGTGTCAGCAAGAGATGTTATTATAATAGGGATGATGACACTAACAAAGACTCACTGATATAATGATTTATAATGATAATTTAGGATAAGGAGATTGGTTTATAATCACTTGTTATCAGATTATACTTGTGATTGATAGTTATTTTATAAAAATAAAAGCACAAAACTTAGCATATTTGCTAAAACGCCGCGTGACGTCATTATTTAGTTACCTCCATTTGGACATTTTATTTGTCAATCAAATTCACTAGTTTAATATTGAAACTGGCCTTTTTACCGAATAGTAACGTCACACAGACGCCATTGCTATTTTGGCGTTTTGGCGGTAATTTTAAATTGCATTATTCAAAACATGTTTTTTCTATCACAATCGAAAGTTTTTACAAAAATATAATTTTATTTTGGGTATAGCAGACACGTTAGAAAAACATGGTGTAGTTTTTCAAAATTAGTCATCATGCCTATTTGTCTTATCCAAACGCTTAATGTCTCCAGTAGGTATTTATTGAAACTAAAACGAACTTTTAAACGACGATTGCTTAAGGCTGCGCTTCGGAGGGGCGGAAGTTTAGGTTTTTAGCGCTACTGTCACAACGATCGAGGCTCACCTATCACACACGCACCTATGTACCTCCAGTGGGTCTGGTACCCACGACTTTGTTAGCGTGGACACATTTTTCCGTAAGGATTAGGTGGGAATATTATATCGTTTTGTGTCATAACACGGTTCGATCACGATCTGTGAACACGGCGCAAATCGACGTGCGGTCGCCTCGGAGGTTTTCGGCCGACTGAACCGAAATAAACGCACACCGCGCCGTGAGTTCTCGGATAGTGTCCGCTTCATAATAATTTCTTCTTCTCCCTGCCCTGTTCTCAGTCGATCTGGGGTCGGCGCAGTATGTTTCGTCTTCCATTCATATCGGTCAGACGTCATCAAGCCATCCACTCCCTTTTGATTCATATCATCCATCACACTGTAAAGGTGAAAGTGATGAATAAATGTATAGAAAAGAGACGGAACGGACCATGTCAAACATTCCAATCCATACTGCTCAAAGTTTTGGCTTAGGTTTTACAGCCGGCCGACAAGCCTGCCTGACGCTAACCCTCTTTGGGTATGCTGTTGTTGGTGGTTTGCCCTATTGCCCTCCACCATTCGGGTGCCACAAGGTGCTTATTGGTCTACAACGGGCAATCTCCCTTAGTCCACTTTTACGACACCCCGTGGGATGAGTCGGGGCTGCCCCATTCTACGTAATTTTTTTTAGCTCCCATAGGCCAGCCTAGAAGACTTTGTATGAAGATTTTGAGCGATAGAATTGGGCAAGTTTGTTATTGTTTTTGAACAAAATAGGAATATATTTATTAAAAAATTAAGACTCCGTGTACTTTATTATAGTTTTAACTTTATTACATATTTGATAAAATTCATTTAATAATTCTTGATACTTACGTTACGGTTGTTCGTAAGTATCAAGAATTATTATGTATTATATCCTGGAACGGATAAAAGTGGAAAATTTGCAAGAGATGAACGAGGAATATATGCGGAAGTTGAATGAAAGGTTAAATGAATCTGACATAGATTCAGTAGCTGAGATAGTAGACGCAGGGAAGGTTTTCAAAGAGGTTCGTTGTGAATGTAGCTGCTGAAATATGCGGTGTGGCGAAAAGAGGAAAAGGAAAGAGACAGAGTGAATGGATGGATGGAGAAGTACAAAAGGTAGTGAAAGATAAGAAGAAAGCTTGGCAAGATTGGTTAGCAAAGAGAGCTGACCAAAGGATATATGACAGTAGCGGATGTAGATGAAGCGAAAAAGGATTATAAAATATTGAATTTGTTAGTTAAGAGTGTAGTGAATAGAAAGAAAGATGAATGAAAAGATGAGTTTGATAGATGCGTTGATGGAAATCTGTACGGACAGCTCGAGGAAAGAGCGCAAACTAGGAGTTGAAACGAGTCAGAGACAAGGATGGAAGTGTTTTAAATGACGAAGAAAGAGTGCTGAATAGGTGGAAGGAATATTTCGAGAGTTTGTTTGAAAGGTCAGATGATTTAGTCCAGTCCCAGGCTAATCATGTGGAAGAATATTTGAATGAGAATGAAATAAGTATGCATGAGATTGTGCAAGCATTAAAAGATATGAAAGAAGGAAAGGCGGCAGGGTGTGAGAGGATATCTGTCGAGATGCTGAGGGCTGGTGAGGGTACCATTGCCAAGCAGCTGCATCGCCTTTTGAACCTATGTTGGGTATGTGGCCAAGTACCTAAAGACTGGCGTAAATCCGTCACTGTGCCACTATATAAAGGTAAAGGGTCGCAGCTGGAATGCAAAAATTACCGTGGTATTAATTACGCTTCTCAGTGTTGTCGGCAAACTGTATGCAAAGATTCTGATTGAAAGGATTATGAAACAGACTAATGACAGAATATGGGACGTGCAAGCAGGATTTCGAAAGGGGATGGGGTGTACGGATCAAGTGTTTTATCTGGTAAAAAATATTCACACAATCAATCTAATAATTTATCCCAAAAATTTCACACATAAACATAATATGTGGTTAACTGGCATGCTTTTGACTGTGTCCAATTAACACAATTTGATTGTTTGATATTTCCATTTGCTTTTAGCATCTGCAACCTCTACCGCTGGAGGTACCGGGCGCTCGGTGACCTAGGTCACGTGGTCAGACTGCCTGAGTACCGAGCAGCCAACGCAGGTCTCAGGTTCGACTTCCAGCTGATCAATGTGGACGACTTCAACGGAGCAGGCGAGACTGAGCCTAGTCCGTATTTCTATCAGGTAATTCATTTTTATTTTATTTATAAAACCTTTATTTATAAAACTACTTTAAAAAAAACTGTACAATTGGCGGACTTAACATCTTTGCTGCCGGGTAAAATGTCTACCATATGGCATTCTCTCATTCACCAGTCAATTAACTTTAATAAGTATTTAATATAAACAAAAATCATTTAAATCTAGACCATACACCCGGCAAGAATAGCGATTAGTTTTTAATTGTAATTTTTTGACATTAACGTTACTTGACGTCTCTGAGTGCGGCAGTTAGAGACCATAATCATAATTAACTAACTAACTAATTATATTACATCAGGTAATTCATGCCAATACAGAGGATATCAAGCTATCCAAAACTGGCAAGTAATCCAAATTTGTCTGTACGGCAAATCAAATTTTGTCACGCACACCTACCATATTTAAAACCTGCAGACGCCCTAGTCGTATTAGCCACTATGTCATTCACTTTGTTAATGTTTAGTTCATGTTAACTTTTAATGTTAAAATCGTGATATTAAAACAAGACTATACTATAAAATAATATACATATCGCATCTTAATCTTAAGAGATAAAACTCAATTACCTTTCTGCGACAGAACTTCTTATTGTCAGAATATAGTACACACAATGTTTCCAAGTTTTTTGTTTATTGACTCTCCATTGGATTAATTGAGCGATATGTTTACAGTAAATAATGGTCAGTATGTTTAGTGTTTCAAAATTATTTTTAACTTTTGAAGTGTATACCTACATGAAATCCTATTAAATTGATTCATTAACACATTCGTGCTAATAATGTATAAGAAAAACTTTGAATAGAGGAAAATCTACACTAACCAATCGGTGTTTATCCAAAAAATCTTGATACTTAAGTAAACTAAAGTTCTCTCATGCCTAATATAACGCCTATTAGCAGAATCTAGCTTATGAGATCAGCTTGGTGAAGTCATCGGCCATAAAAAGTTGATGATCAAGCAATTTGCGGACGGTACTGCATGGTCAGTGCGAAGGTCATACGTACTATGTAATATATACCTAAACCAAGATTTATTATTTAAGTTAAATGCATTTAAAGTCCGTATCCAATATGAATTATTAAATGTCACAATTTAAATTATTTCTATGTCATTTCTCAAATCAATTAAATCTAAAAAGAAGAAGTCAAAATATGTACAGACAGTCATAGATTATGGTACATAACAATGGTATTTATGTCACATAACAATGGTATTTATGTCAGATTTTCACACTTATTCCTTATGTTCTAAATATTCTTTTATTGAGTAAACATTTTTGTCAATAACTGGCTTATTGACAAAAAAAAACGGTTTAAATTGTTTTTAAATTTATTAATATTCATAGGTAAGTTCCTGATCCCTGCGGGCAGCTTATTATAGACTTTAATAGCCATGTAATATGCATTTGTCTTAAATAGAGTTAAGTTACATTTTGGATTACCTAGCACATTTTGTCTGCAATTTCGAACATTTACCTTTATCTGGCTAAATTGAGTAAAGAAACTAGGGTAGTTTTTTACAAATAAGCACATTTCTGAAATGTATAAACATGTTAGGTTTAATATGTTTATTTTTTTTAAAATGCGCCTATAAGAGTCTCTGCTGCGTATTCCACTTAATGCTCTTATACATTTTTTTGAGCTCTGAAGGCTCTAATGAAATCGACACTATTACCCCACATTATTATACCATATCGTAGTACTGAGCATACGAAGCCATAGTAAGCTTCTAAAGCTATTTTGATAGAAACAATTTTTCTAAGTTTATTTAGTGCAAATACAAACCTATTAATTTTTTTGCAAACAATGTTTACATGATTTTTCCAGCTACAGTGCTCATCTAATGTTATGCCTAAGTATGGGGTCGAGTCGGTTAAATTTATTATTTCTGCATTATATTGTATTTTAATGTCAAGTCTTTTAGATTTATAAGTATGAAATTGTATAGCTTTAGTCTTATTAATATTAATTTTTAAGTTATTTTGCTTCATCCAATTAATTATGTCAACAAGAGTATTATTAATGTTAGATACAAGTTGGTCAATCTTTTTGTCCTGGAAGAGTAGAGTACAGTCATCGGCAAATAAAAAACAATCATTTTTGGTTACGTCGGGTAAATCATTGATATATAAAGTGAAAAGTAACGGACCCATAATACTTCCTTGAGGTACTCCGTACTTTATATTCCTATATTTCGATCGTATCGCGGTTTTTGTTTTCTCTTGCATTCCGGTAATTTCAGTACATTGATGACGACCTTTAAGGTAGCTTTCTAGATATTTCAATGCCAGACCACGCATACCATAATCATAAAGCTTATCAAGAAGGATGTCATGATCCACGCAGTCAAAAGCCTTGGACATGTCTAAAAATACTGCCACCGTCGGTATTTTATTGTTTAAGCCCTCAGTTATCTTTTTAAAAAGAGAGAAACATACAAGAGATGCGATAAATGGGTTTATTAAAGAGCCTATATGACTATATCATATCGTGTTTCGGCGGTTATGCTAGCCGGGCAGGATGTTAGGGATGCCGAAACTATTAACTGCACTTTGCAAGCCAACGGCGGCTATGTAGAAATAAATTTCTAACATCTAATGTGGGTATTTTTTCAAATACCAATGCAATCGGTTAGGTTTGGGCTAACTTTTTAATTATGATTTGATTTTTATTTATAAATGTTACAAACATTATTACAAATTATAGATATAAATATATAGAAAACCAGAAATATTATTCTCCTGATGCGGAAATCGATCCCGAACCGATGACAATTTAATTTAAAAAATTTAGACAAAATCTAATGAGGTGGTCACAGATATATTATTTCAGATATATGGTCTAGTCACATATTCTTGTGCTATCAATTGCATCACTGGTAAAGTGCTACAGCGTTTTACTGTTAAACGAGCAATACATTGCAAACCGTGGCACTCTCCATCGTTCTTTTGGTCAGTGTCTTAAGAGAGACATAGAGAAAGAGAGTATATCTTGTGATCCCTTGTTCCAGAATCTCGCCGAAGCAGAATACGTTGTGGCAGTGTTTATGTACATGCGGCTGATCGGCTGGCCCGCTGAGCGTGTGTCCATTCTCACCACGTACAACGGACAGAAGCATCTCATAAGGGACGTCATTGACAAACGGTGCGCTGATAACCCTCTCATCGGAAGACCACATAAGGTGAGTTGGCGACGGTAGAAGCCAAAACCTTTTTTGTTAATGCTAGACTTGAGCTCTTGGCCTTCATCTCACCGAATGGTAAGTGACGATAAGGGCCAAAGATGGAATCGAACTTCACCTGGAACCTTCAACCACAGAGGGGCCGGCTATCTTATCACAAATTGTTGGTACACAATAATGCTGTAAACATTATTATTATGGCGATAGATTTTGGTAAGATGGAGGTAGCTAGCCTAGCTTGAAAGATGTCGTACCACCAACCAAACCGAGTATAATTTTTTTTTGTAGATAATATCTCATATGATCTTGGTATCTCTGTGTTGTATTGTAAAGTATTGCCATAAAATTCCCCCCACCAAATAGATTTGCGTGACGGAATTTTTTACGAGGTGTATTAAAAGGGGCCGCCTAAGCACTATAGGTAGGTCCTATGACGCAATATTGCTAAACGTTAAACAAGCATTAACCTTAATGCTCCTGATAAGATAGAAAAGACAAGGATTATCTTAATTATGTATGCTCAGTTTTCTTGGTTTTCATTGAGTATTATTAGGCTGGTATTAATGCGGGTATTAGTGTATTTAGTAATCTAATTATATATGTTCTCCGTATACAGGGTTAATTGTAAAGTAGGTACCAGTAACAGTAAAGGCAAAAACAAAAGTAAAACTTTGCCAGAACCGTGAGCAGTATGGATTGGAATGTTGTGATTCCAATCACTCTCTCCGTTCATCGGTCTCTCGACCAAGCTCCGTTCCGTCTCTTTTCTATACATTTATTCATCACAAGCACCTTTCCGGTGTGATGGATGATATGAATCAAAAGGGAGTGGATGGCTTGATGACGTCTGACCGATATGAATGGAAGAGGAAACATACTGCGCCGACCCCAGATAGACTGGGAACAGGGCCAGGAGAAGAAGAGAAGTAATGTGTTACAAATAATCCTGTATAGGGGACGATTGCCCAACCGGGCATGTGGCCTAAATCGCCTATTCTCGAGTATTACATTATTTTGATAACCGATATATTCCCACCAGCCTAATTAACTGTACCCTTGAGGGGATACGGGGAGAGTAAAGTTCCCATCTGGCGTTTTGAGTGTATGAAAACAATTGTATACACAAGAGTAGCCGCTTTACGATTTGGGCCATCTTCCCCTAGGCGTTTTATCCAAAAATCCTTCACATGTCCTGTCCTCGAAGGCGGTATATGGCCACTGGAGGCTAAAAAATAAACCAATTGAATGCATTCCGCTCCCAATTGAAATTTATTAACTCCACTACAGTTTTTTTTACTCTCCCAGCATATGTTCTGACTTTAATTATTGATACATCTGTCTGATATCAATGTGCAAAAGTGGCGTCTGTGCATTGAAAATTGGATGTATTAAAATTTATGCTCTGATTAGTTTAAAACAATCGTTCGTGGTTTGAGTGTTTCAAGTGGTTATGTTTACTAAGTACTTTCCATTAGGTATAATTTTGCATCATCAAACAAAGCTTTCGGTAGTCTTATGCCCGTTTTCACCAACAACCCCTAAAGCATTACTAAGATAGGGAACACCTATCTTAAGTGACTCCTTAAACAGTCCTCTTACCTAAATTTGTTTTCATCAAGCTGTTTAGGGGTTGCCTAACTAAGTGACAGACTAGTGATGGCAATCACCGTTATTTCTATTAAAATAAAATTTTAGGTGGAATATTTTTATTAATTAACTGAAATACAATAAGTAAAAATATTGAAAACTATTTTTATATTAAATCTTTAAATTATTTATTCCATCTATTTGGCATGTTCCTTGGTCTCATAGTAAATTGTCTATTATCTTTGTATCATAGCAACGCTTGTTTATATCGATTATTGTCAGTTCTTGTCATATTACGTTAAAACTGTCACTCAATTATTAGGGGTCACTTAAAATTTAGGTATTGATGGTGAAAACGGGCATTATTATATACTCTTACCACATATCCTTAATCACTCTTGCACATATCCTTAATCATCAATCATGAATCAAAAGGGAGTGGATGGCTTGATGACGTCTGCCCGATATGGATAGAAGAGGAAATATACTGCGCCGACCCCAGATAGACAGGGAACAGGGCAGGGAGAAGAAGTAGCCGTCTAATTGTGACGATGTCTCGCCAGGTGACAACGGTGGACAAGTACCAGGGCCAGCAGAACGACGTGGCGCTAGTGTCGCTGGTGCGCACACGCGCCGTGGGCCACGTGCGTGACCTTCGCCGGCTCATCGTGGCCGCATCACGCGCCCGCCTGGGCCTCTACATATTCGCGCGCGCCAACCTCTTCAGGAACTGCTACGAGCTACAGCCGACATTCAATCAGGTATGGTCATAGTAATTCTATTTTAGTTACCATGTTTAGTAAGGTGTTTTATGCAAGGTGTAGTATTCACCTAGAAGTATTTGCTATACCTACCTAGATTTAGTCGGCGATGTGTGTTTTATATTTTGTAATTGTGTAAACAGACGTTGGTGAAGCAATAAATACATAAAAACTCAGTTTCGTTTATAAAGGTTTGATCGCTATCATATATAGTCATAGTCACTTTCGATTTTTAAGGTCGGTTCGCTATCATGTATAGTCATAGTCACTTTCTTTTTTTAAGGTCAGTTCGCTAATGTATAGTCATAGTCACTTTCGTTTATTAAGGTCGGTTCGCTATCATGTATAGTCATAGTCACTTTCATTTATTAAAGTCGATTCGGTGAGTGGTGGCAGCGGAGTGGAACACAGTTATCACCACTCCTTAAGTTAGAAACACAGTTAAAGCATGTCAGTTATATACATTCACTGTTGTTAGACAATAATAACCTAAAGGTTGTAGGTATTGCCTTTATCACCTAGGGGTATAAAAAAATAGCCTACGGCCTATTTTATTCTATTAATATATACAAAAAAAATCATAAAAATCGGTCAACACGTTTCGGAGGAGTTCGATAACAAAAACTGTGACACGAAATTTTTATTTAATAGAAGATTATTTGGATTTTTATTCGAACATTATATATTTTTTTCTCTTTATTATTTATAGGGGCTTTTGTATAAATATACATTATATAAATGTTAGAAAAATTATAAAACCACCCAAGACGTCTTGGGTGGCCGAGCGGTCAGGCACCTGCCCGGATAGCACCGGACGCGGGTTCGATTCCCGCCTCAAGACCATAATTTTTCGAAATTCTTTTTCTAACCACCAAAATCTTTGTACTAAAGATTATTTTAGCTTAAAAAAAGTTCGAAATCTTTTGTAGTCGCATAGGCATCTGCCCGGAATGCAGAAGACGCGGGTTAGTCTCCCGCATCAAGACTGTAATTTTCGAACTTTATCTAAACACAGTTTTCTTTATTATAGTGTTGTATAGGAGAGCTCGCCTTCAGATATTTTTGTGAAATGTTTGAGTTCTAAAATGTCGTAGAAAAGACCACTGTCTAGATTTTTCGTGATATCCTCGAAGCGTAGCATACTCATGAATTAATACAATTGGAAACTAAACTAGTCCTAGACAACATAATCGATAACATTGTGTCCTCGACATAAAACAAATGGCGATTGTTATAACCAAACTACCTAATTTGAATAGATACTAATGCTTCGTGACTCAGTGCGTAACTATTCACCTACTGTGATTAAATATTCATAGACAATAGATACTTTAATTAACATAAATTGAGAGATCTTTGGGTAAAATTACAAGTGGCATGTTATGGCGGACGTGATTGAAAAGTTGAGCAGCAACAGTCAATGTCAAATGGAATAAACTAGATTAAGACAAAAACCTGTCAAAGAACGAAGAAGCACATGTTAAACTTCCCAAATTGATTGCCAACCTTAACTTAATTCCCGCAAAGCACAAAATCTATTATGAATGTTTGACTTTAAAAAAAAATACGTGAGAAAAAATTATGTTTGTAATAATTTGTGTAATATTTATAGGTATAATGTCTAAAAAATAATGAAAAAGCCAAATCCAAGTGGCCCTGGTCGGGTTTCACCAGCCACACGTAAATTCTTACAAAATTGTTTTAACCACTGTACGACACTTTCTGTTGGCGCTTTTAACCCTTTGACGCACACCTTAACTTTTATTTCGAATAAATAAAGGCTCATTAGGTTCAACTGCGTAACCAAACCGTATTTATTTCAACCTTGAAGTGACTGAAGTTAACAGGCGCCTTTGTAGGAGGCGTCCTATCAAGGGTTACAATCGCACAGCGCGTTCTGTGCCACTCGTAACATGAGAGAAACATCTATTCCTGTTTAGAGCGAAACGGGCGGATGCATATCGTATATTGATATTACAGACATAACACGTTCAGGGACTAATCTGCCATACATTTAACTTACTTATGGAATTTTTGTCTTCGAATGAGTTTTTACTGTGACTTGTTACAATATTTAAAATATATATTGTAAATCCACTGTAACAGAGATATCTCCCGTATACGTAGAGGTATAGTAGTTAAATTGGGCCAATATTTATATCTTGACAAATACTTTTACATTTTTTTTTAAATTATATTATACATACATACATGTCTATATCACGCCTACATCCCCGAAGGGGTGGGCAGAGGAGAACTAGCACCCACGTTTCGTCAACTATGTCAAGTCCCATGTAATAGGTGGCGAGCCTATTAACATTTATCGGGCACGTAAGTTGCAGTATGTAGTTAGGTGATTTATGAGAAAAAGTAATTGCTGGCTTCATTTTTATATTGTGTGTCGAACAAGGCGACTAAGAGTTTTATCTTTTAGTCGGCTTGTACGACACCCGCGGAAGAGATGGATGGATTTTGTGAGAAATAACATGAACGTAAATTGAGTGAATGAGGAGATGACAGCCAACAGGAACGCGTGAATTGAAAAACGTACTGCGCTGACCCCATATACAATGAATGGGATAAGGGCAAGTGGATGATGATGTAAGTAACATAAATATTATTATAAGTATGTAAATCGTCTTGACGCTCCTTAAACGTGTGTGAGTCATCATTTTGTTAAGGTCCAGAGGCGTTACTCTGGAAGTTTATTTCGTTCGATCGAGTCGCTGCGTCTTTGTCGCTCTTATTTTAACACGCAGTGGCGTGAGAAAGACGGATAGACGTGAGTTCGTTCGTTCGGAGTTTTAGAGTAGGCCCCCAGGCTTCTAATGAATGGGGCTGGCCTGGCTGGTTGATTCATGTTCATACCAACAATTGGCCAATTGTATTTACTCCCGAATTCCTGGAGATGCTTATCGCCGTTTGCTATATGGTAAAACCCAGCCGATTGTTATCGTAAGTACATAGGTAGGTCATGCAGGAGGGAGGGTTCAAATTAGGGAACTTGTTATATGGAACACATTGCATCAGTTAATCCTATAAGCGTTTCGCAAAAATAAAAGAATATTCTTGATTTAAATAATGTTCATGATGTGGTGGTTGGTGTTATCAATTTACTGTGCCCAATTCCTTGGCACAGGCCTTCCCTATGGGTGGGAGATTATTTGGAGAATGGGCCATAACTGCAGCGGTTAATTATACTCCGTCCAATCATTTATTTTCTCGATGACACTGTTCTTGAAGTGTTGTGACCATAAAGTGGTTGTAAACGATCGATAATACAAATTCCCTTTTCACAGCAAACAAAATGCTAGATTTGTTAAATAATACTTGCGCGAAATTAATTTCCGGAAACCTGCCCGACACCAGTCACCAACTCTCTTTTAGTATAATTGGTTGAGTTAACTATGCATCAAAAAACAGGCCCTAAGTAGGTAACGATTATTTGTACAAATGACCACTTTCGCAGTTCTGCCTAATCCTTCAGTAATAAATACATAGATAAAAAGGCGTGATTTCTGTATGATATTCGACGTAGATAACGTAAAGGTTCATTCACACATATCAGTGAAGTCACAGTTCCCACACTGTACCGGCACAGTGCTATATATTCTTTTATACATTATCTATCAACGCATCCCCACTTGTATTACCTTGTTAATGTCAGTGACACCACAGTACGCTCAATGTCAGTGCTGACACTGGCAATCACGAACGTAATAGCCATAATTTTTGTCAGATCACGGACGGATCTTCATCTAAAACAAAGGTATCATTGCTAGCTAGCTCCGTAGTATTGAACAGAGCCATGGCAACAAGCAACAATGCAACGACAGTCGACGACAGACACGTTTGTGAGTGCTGGCATAATCATCATCACCAGCAGAGGAAATCTCAAGGAACCGACTCTGCATATGGGTGTTAGTCTTCGGACATTTCCTTTCCTGACGTCTACGTGACTTTATTGCAAACAACTGCTCTAAGTTGCTTAAATGCTGAAAATAGAGATCCCGCTCACATCATTAAGTAAGACTGAAATAGTTGCCCCAACGCATGTAACGGAAGCGGATGTTTTTGAAAATAGCGGTGCAGTTTAATTAGGAAGCGGACCAGTAAATAATTGATTAGTTACAATGGAAAACAAAGAGGTCAGTATTGTAATTGTTTTGCCTTTTTGATAATTTGCCTTTACAACTACAGATCGTGATGCGGTATTATGTCTAGTTTTTAGGAATAATAAAATAATTCAAATGGAAAATTAGCTTGGCATGGCATAAATGGCAGTAGGCACGTCTCCTCTTAGATGGAACCTAACGATGGCGACTTGTTGGTATTCTGAAATAAAATAAAACAAAAAAAAAATTGGTCAAGAATTGAAGATGATAATTTAGATAATGCTGAATTTGAGGACTTGGGCAAGCTTTGTACAAATGTCTAGTTGGTAGTAAAAAAATCGGTCAAAAATGGCTTAGACCTGCGAAGAGTTTTACCACAACATAATATAAACGGCGAACGTGATGTGGTAGGTGTACACACTCCAATCGACCAGTACGGTATTAGGCATTGGAGAACACTCATTGCGCGATATTTTTAAACAATGATTTTATGATTAACGATGCTGCTTCATAGCTTATTTTTATCTACAGAATATCATGTGTTGTTTGACTCAGAGTTTCTTAAATTCCCACGCCAGTCTCAGACTTAGAATTTCGCTTAGAATATTAAAATTAACACCTTACATAACATTACATAATTGTAGGAATATTATGTATTACAGAGAAAAATAAGTCAAGTAAATTGTCTGACCCATTTTTCTTTGTAATAATTTTCAAACAAGAAAACACATTATTTAAAAGTTTTTAGAGTTTCGTATAGTCTGACATGCTGTTGAGCACTAAAATGATGGTTGTCTGTTGGCAGCTGGTGGACAGGATTTGGTTAACATAGAGGGAAAGATAGTTTTGTACAGTCTGATATGCTGTTAAGCATACTAAAACGGTAGTTGTCCGTTGGCAGCTGGTGGAGTTTTGTGTAGTATGATGTGCTGTAAACTGTGCTAAGGTAGTAGTTGTCTGTTGGTGAAGTTCTGTATATTCCGATGTGCTTTTTAAGCATACTAAAATGGTGGTTGTCTGTTGGCAGCTGGTAGGTTGGTATTGTACAATCTGATGTGCTCTAAACTGTGCTATGGTGGTAGTTGTCTGTGGGTGGAGTTTTGTCCATCCATAGGGAAGGCCCGTGCCCCAGCAGTAGGGACATTAAAGGGCTGGTGATGATGATGGAGTTCTTTATATTCTGATGTGCTTTTGAGCATGCTAAAATGGTGGTTGTCTGTTGGCAGCTGGTCGAGCGGCCTCTGGAGATGGAGCTGGTGCCTGGCGAGCGGTACCCCGCGCAGCGCGCCCTCACCGCCAATGTGCCCGAGCCGCTTCTCCTGCGAGTGCGCGACATGCCGCACATGGCGCGCTACGTCTACGACATGTACCTGGACACGATACGCGACAAACAGGTCAGTAAGGTGGCCGCTTGCATTGAAATCTGGCAATGGCGATGGGGCGGTACTGCCGACATTAGCCAAAAAGCGTTATATAGGTTAGTAAGGTAGCCGCTTACATTACAGTTGGAAGCAATGGCGATAGGACTGCCAAAAAAAAACGTACAGGGCCGTGTGCTGGTGTGGTAGAGCAAAATACAATTTTGTCACCACCACAAGGTATCATTTTCACGGTCCCTACGTATCAAAGGACATGTCTAAGGCTCGTATTTTGAAACGACACTTACTGCCGCACTCAGAGACGTCAAATAACTTTAATGAATACTTAATGTCAAAAAATTTCATTTAAATTTAGACCAAATACCTGACAAGAATAGAGACTAGTTTTGAATTGTCATTTTTTGACATTCAGTATTCATTATCGTTAATTGACGTTTCTGAGTGCGGCAGTGAGACGTAAATCACGTTTTAAAATTAGGTTTACATGGATTCTATTATTATATTATATTACCTTTATTCTAGAACAATATTTAAATATCAATTCATTGATCTCTGTTTACGTTTATTCTGAAACGTCACTTGGGCAAGAATCGATAGGTATTTAAATCGAGATTTAAGCTATGATCGTGCAAAACACCTCATTGCCACGCTTAAGTAGAGTTATTAATCTTTAGTGCTACACCTTTGCTCATTTTATGGGTAAAATAGGGATGTTTCGACTTAAATATAATTTGAATCTAAATAAAGGGGGGTAAAATAAATAAGCAATATTAAACAATATATTATTGGCCGTGTGGTGACGGCAGAGTAGAATACAATTGTCACCACCCCAAATCTCTCCCGTTGGTGTCGTACAAGGCGACTAAGGATAAATCAGTGATGACGAATGGGCAGCAGCGTTCCTCTTTTACCACCTAGCAATGTACTGCGACTTTTTGTGCCCGATAAATGGCAATTTGCTCGCCACCTATTACATGGGACCTAACATAATTGGCGAAACGTGGCTAGTTCACCTCCGCCTACCCCTTCGGGATATAGGCGTGATTTATGTATGTATGTATGTAAACAATATATCTGTTCAAACTTTCCAGCCTAAAGCGACTAGCTACTCGGCTCCGGGCAGCGAGAAGTCGGCACAGTCCCGCGACCCGGAGCGGTTCGTCGCGTCGCACCCCGCCGCCGACTCGGACGACGAGGATCGCCCCTCGTTCCAGCCGACGGACATCGTCAACGAGATCGAGGAAGCGCCGGACCACTGATCAGATGAGGAACCCTAATTTTTAATCCTTTCGGGGTAGGGACCTTAAAAATGTCTATGCGTAAGGTCTGCTTATTTCTACAGACTTTGTTGAGTGTGCCAGACATACACGTGCCGTGGCATATACCCACAGACAATGTTTATTTTACATATAGCAATGTCGACATAGGGCGATTTCGCGTTATGCTATGTCTATCGTCTTTCCCCTAACCTGTATGTCGCTACTACGTATAACTACCAAGTCTCCCAAATAGTACACGAAGAATACCTAAGAAATGTTTCATTTTGGGAGGAAAAGCGACAAAGTTTTAGGAAAAGGTCCCTGTGGATTTAATGTTCAATTAGTAATTGTAAGTTGTAAGAATAAGTTTGTAATAAATTGTAATTTGTAATAAATGTTATGCGGTTTCATTTCCTGTGACTTTGATGATGATTTGGAAATATATTCGTAAAACAAAAATCGACCATCGACCCTTTACCTCTGAGGGGAGGTGTAATATCACGACAGATGAGCAACGCCTTTTAATACATAGTTGTTTTGTGATTCATTTGACATGGAGACATGAAGACTCATACTTTTCGACTTTTCCCGCGCTTGGTCTGCTATTACGGAAGTAAGTAATGTTCGCTAAGGCTGATCATTGGATGGGCGATCAATATCTCGAATTCCTTCGAACTTTGGAAGGTATCTTAAGCCGTTGGTCCCGGCTGTACCGTGCGGGGTTATAGCCCATTCTTCCTATAGTCTTCCATTCATAGAGACGGCCTGTCCCCCAGCAGTGGAGACATTATAGGGCCGGTGATGATAATGACACATACTTTAACCTTGTATTCTTACATATAGATCAATACCTTGTCACAATAATAATTTAGTAAGCACTAATACAACACAGATGCTCTTGTTGGTATGACAGGGTACTAATGTGTTCACCTACTTATAATACAGACTTGACCGTATATATTTTAGGATAATGATATTGAAATCAAAAGTAAAATAATTAAAATAACAATAACGATATATTTTATTAAATTTTTTTTGAATATAAACAAATTATTTAACATTTCCGTCGACAACACAATGACTTCTAGATGCTTTACAATTACAAAGTGACAATTTGTGTGAAGTGCGGAGTGACGTCACTCTGACAAATTAATATCTTTGATCTGTATTAAGTACCAGATTTTCATGATCTTAATTTAGTCTTGATTAATTTACAACAATGATTGTCCCCGAAGATAAATGCTTTTTTTTATTTGCCACTCAAATTGGAATATACCATGGCCAATATACACATAGCATGGCCTCTAGTCTTGTATATAATTGAGTTAACATGAGTTCATTTCTTAACGCCTGTAAAGAAATCTAAATAGCATATCGTCGTTGATATCTACCGCAATACCGCGTAAACTAACAGTGATCAATACAGCGGAATACAAAAATAAATCAAATTTCAGATATTCGCGTCAAATTTTTCACTAAATCGCGTCAAAAAAAATTTAAATCTCAATATTTTTTTGTAGTGCCGCGTTATAGACCGCTGTCGGTATTTGCAGTATCAACGACGATATTATAATACAATTGTGACGACATAACAAATCAGAATAACCCCTCTATTTCCCCAGTCCTGGTGTTGAGGTCGATATCGTATATGCAGGGGCGAGTTGGCAAGCCTGGCATCTTAGAGATCTCCCCCACCATGGGCACCACGAACCCAGCCCCCACGGACACGAACATATCGTTCACTTTGAGCGTGAACCCCGTAGGTGCACCCTTCACTGCCGCGTCGCCCGTCAAGGAGTTGGAGGTCTTCGCCATGCAGATTGGCAGTTTGTCGTAGCCCTGCAAGTACATTTGACCTTTATACCAATATGCAAAGAGTTTATTTTCGATCCTCGCAAAGTACAGGTTTCGTGTAGGCTTACAGACTGTGGCAGTCGAATTATAAGGTATTTTTTCTTATGAGGATTTTCATAATTTTCACATTTCTCATTTTTTTATGCTAGACAGGGAAGCTCTTGCCCATGATCTCACCTGATGGTAAGTGCCGAAAAGGGCCGAAGATTGAATCGAGCTTCACCTGGAACCCTCAACCACCAGAGGGACTGGCTATCTTAGTACACATTGTCGGAACGCTATAATGCTGTTGTCATTATTATGATGGCGATTGATTTTGATAAGATGGTGGTAGCTAGCCAGGCGGAATTGAAAGAAAGCCTACCACATGGCGATCGAAAATGGTTTAAAATAGGCAGAATGGCGATACTTAAAAATCAAAACTAATAGTTATAACAGGAGAATATTATCCTAAAGTTACAAAAAGCATATACATATTATAGATATGTGCATACAAAGGAATATGCAAAAAAATCTTTTCAGTAAATTTTTAATTATCACGGCAAGTACATTTCGCTCATACGACGTAAGTCATAAAGTAAGTCTTAATTGTCGAACACACCATGTCTTCGAAATGAAGACTTATTTTTGCAAGAATAGCGATTTCCTAAACCACGTACCTTTTTAGTAAACAACTCGATTTTTTCGAGGACTTCCGGAGTGTACTCGACTTTGCCGGCACCGTACATCTCACTAGCTATCTTGTATATCTTGTCTGTGATAGATAGATTCAGGGGGTACAAGTAGTCGAACCTGCAATTGTGATTAATAAAACGAAATAAGAAAGGATATTTTTAAAACAGTAATAACCTCAAAACCATATTATAACGAAACTTTTACTCTGGAATCGTTTCAAAAATGGGCTGTTCCATAATGGTTCCACGTGTGCTCGGTTGGATTGTGTGAAATAGATTTGTTTTTTTGTTATTTTTATAAGTAACATATTATATAAATTAGATCTTCCAATTGATTTTGCGTTTATTAGAAGTGCGATGGTGCATTTGCAAGCGAGCTCTGCCTGCGACTGCGTAAAATAAATCATAAAATGAATGGCCAAAAATATATCGTAACGAATGTATCCGTGCTTCTGTAGGCATGTTAAGTCCTTGATACCCACTAATCCGCAGCGGGCGTGGTGGGTTATGGCCCTGTTTCCCTATATTCTTCCATCCATAGAGCAGCCATGTTGACATTAAAATGACTGATAATTATAAAATCTGTGTGCCCCAATGTTGTCTTATGTAGGACTACATCACGTCTTCCACGAAGGCTAAATAATATATCTTCTTAAATAGAAAACAAGTGAAAATTACATTCCAGTTACAGTAAGTCTTCATCATCGCCCTGCCCTTATCCCATCCTATTTGGGGTCGGCGCAGCATGTCCTCTTTTTCCATTCTCTTCTGTCACTCGTCATCTCCTCATTCACATCCATCACCTCCATATCACACCTCACACAATCCATCCATCTTTTCAGTGGTCTTCCTCTACTTCGACATCCATCAACATTCATGTCCATAACTTTCTTACTCACATTCATGGCTCATCAGTCTCATAACATGTCCATACCAGGCTAAACGGCTTCCTTTCATCTTCTTTGTTACTGGCGCCACTTTCAGACTCCGTCTTACGTACTCATTCCGTATTTTGTCCAGTAACAGTAAGTCTTACTATCATATATTTAGAACACACAATGTTTCTTAGTATTTTTTGAGTTGCGTCTCTCTTATATAACATAAGCAATATAGTAAAAATATTCTTCTCCGCCTTCACAGCAATTCAGGTCTTTTGTGCACTTAATAATAGGGTTCAAAGTTGCATACTCGCTGGGCGCTTCGCAGGCGGCTATGACGGCGTCGGCCAATTCGACTGCGCCCGCGCCGCCCTGTGCCCAGTGGTCGCAGATGACCGCGCGGAACGCACCGTTCTTCTCCGCGTAGTCGCGAACTAGATTGAGCTCGGCCTGTGTGTCGTTGCTGGAAAAAATTAAAACAATAATACAGCCTTGAACTTTGTTATACAAACTATAATAGTCCGTGCCGTATGGTGACGGCAGAGTGGAATACAATTGTCACCATCCCAAATCTCTCCCGTGGGTGTCGTACAAGGCGACTAAGGATAAATTAGTGATGAGGAATGGGCAGCAGCGTTCTTCTTATACTCGTACAACCTAGCAATGTACTGCGACTTTGTGCCCGATAAATAGCAATAGGCTCGCCACCTTACATGGTACCTAATTACCTAACATAATTGGCGGAACGTGGGTGCTAGTTCACCTCTGCTTATGAGACGGTGGCGGAGACTGGGCGATCTAGATGGGCAAGTTTTCCCTCCTCCCCGCATCGCCCGCCCGAGCTGACATCGGGAAAGCCCCGTCCCCGCCACCGTCTCATACCTCAGGAGGGTCGCGCACGAAGTTGTCGGTCTATAACACAGTACCTAAGCCTACCTTTGAAGGCAACACGCCAAAACAAAACCGACCTAAAATGCAGGTTTATCATCATTTTCCTGCCTTATAACAGGGCAGGAAGTAAACTGCTACACGGCACGGCTCTCCTCTGCAACCAAACTCCCCCAAGGAGATACCTGCCTTCCGTTGGGTAATATCTTCGCCTTTCCCCGGTAAAAAACCCGGTAGATGCTATAAAGGCCTCCTGGCCATGTGCTTAGGTCCATAATAGTAGATTTTCCATCAAGTGCACAAAACGAATCATTTTTGTCCGAGATTTTTAGCTGCCCGAGCCGAAGGCGAGGGCTGATAGTAATATCGAGGTTAAAAATGGTTTGTGGACGAGTTAGAAACTCTGCTTTTCACTTCGATTGCGAGGAAATAAAACAGTAATTTATCCATTTCTTAAAATTGAAACTAAAATTCGTAAAGTTTTGAATACTGAAGGAAATTGATTTTCCCATTGATATTAAGCTTGGGCTGCAGACCTATACAGCCAAGTATTAAATTAATTTTGAAATACTAATTTTCTTAAATTATTTTAATAACTTGAAGTAAAATTTTAATATCTTTTATGCTTTAAAAACACATTAGGCAATTAAATTTAAGTAAATTTTATAAAATAACAAATGCAATCTCTGAATTTCTTATTGTGTTTGGCTGCATGGCTCATTTTCTTTGCCTTAATATAGACACATTTATGAGTAGATACGTTAATGCTCTAGAGCACAAAATTCGATTTTGTGCAGCCTATATCCTGCACAAATAAACACTTTCAGAGCATGAGAAGTGAAAAAAAAATTATTTGCATAAATACGAGTATGTACCCTTTTTAAAAAGAGAGAATAATAGTAATTGACTGCTGATGCTGTCGTTGGACCGACAGGGTACTTATGTGTTTAGCTACCGTACCTACAAATTATATGTATGTATATATGTTGCACTAGAAGCGGTTTCTCCACATACCCATGTCTATTGACGGCTACAACGACGGGCACACCAAACTTAACGCCATTGCTGATGTGCTTCCCCAAGTTACATAATCCCTTGGTCAACAAGTCGATGTTTTCCTGGAAATTTAAACATTAAATTTTAATTTCATATACATACATACAGAAGTCACGCCTCACACAACCGCTTTTCGCCAATTAAGGTAGGATCCATTGTAATGTGGCGTTCGTATTGCCATCTATTGGGCAAATAAATCGCATTATATTGCTAGGCTTTATAAGAGGAATGCTGTTGCCCTTTAAATACTCTTTACCCTTAGTCGCCTTGCATGAGGGGCGAGATGGGGGTGGTGACAATAATATGCTCTGCCGTCACCACACAGCCAATATTATATGTTACAGTTTAACATTGCCGTTACGACGTTTTAAATACTTGTGAGGCTAGTGATACAAGTAGTTTTTGGCTAACATACCTTGACGTAGACGTCATGGAGAGGCGAACCGGGATTCACTGGGGGACCGCCACCGTGCATCTTGAGCGCACGAACCGTACTCACTATCACAGCGCAATGCGGTTTGTCCCCACTCGCCCGACACTTGATATCGAAGAACTTCTCCATACCTGTCCAAGACAACAACACAGGCTATTTACGTAACTTATCATCGTCATCTTCACCAGCCCTTTTATGTCTCCACTGCCTTTGGACAACAGTTCTCATCATCATCACCAGCCCTTTAAAGTCCCCACCGCTTGGGCACAGACTTTTCCTATGGATGGAAATAGGGAGAATGGGTCATAACCCACCACGCCAGTGCAAATTGGTGGGTATTAACGACTGCAGATGCAGCCAAGACCTACGGCTTAACGTGCTTTCTTTCCGAAGCACGGGGAAACTTTTGATCACCCATCATATGACCTTGGCGAACATTGCTTTGTTTGTGCAATCGCAGGCCGACCGCACTAAGCCACTGCTCAATGTTAAGTAAGAACGTAAACAGTAGTTCCTTGATCTTTAGTTTTACTAAACTAAACTTTACTTTGGGTATTTTTGTAACACGTAGGATGTATATTGGTGTTGTACACGTATAGTGAACAGAATTGGAAGACGAAAGTGATTAATAATAAATGGACACTCACCAATATCGGATCCGAAGCCAGCTTCCGTGGCGACATAGCCGTTCTCGCCGGCGAGTTTCATGGCGACCTTGTCCGCGAGGATGGAGGAGCAGCCGTGGGCGATGTTGGCGAAGGGCCCCGTGTGGACCAGCACGGGGGTGCCCTCCAGGGACTGCATCAGGGTCGGCTCCAATGCGTCTTTCAGCAGAACCATCAGGGCGCCGGTCATGCCCTAATTAAAATTATATAAATAAATATTTTTACACTCACACCTATCATCTAGCCCAAAGTGAGTAGCCTAAGCACTTGTGTTATGGATACTAGAGGACGGACATATTTTTAATATCATAATAATTATGTTGAAAATATACTACATAAACATATACACAACCATGACTCGGAAACAAACATTTGTGGTCACCACAAAGTTTGCCCCTACCAGGATTCGAACCCGGGACCTCTTGGCCAATGCCAGGCCCAGCAATCTGAGCATTTGACCAAGGCGGCCGTCGTAGTAGTAAAAGGACAAGCATAGAACAGCCTTGTTTTCATAGGGAAGGCACATGCCCCATCAGTGGGGACATTACACAGTGTTACAATTGTTACAAAGCAATACTATTGAAAAACGACTGAGATACGTTTGTTCCGTTAACATTAGCAGAATCACGCCCACCAAGAGGCACATAGATAGAGGTTCAATTTTTACACTTTTTGCGAAGCTGTGCTTTTAAAGACATAAATGTGAATGTTTTATACATCTATCCCCCGAATACATAAACGCTACTCAAATTTTAAGCAATGCTTAAAAAGTTAACTGGACAATACCTGTCAGAATTTGTATGGAAAAACGTAAATTTTTACAATACTTAAATGTTAAGCAGGGTTTAAACTTTGAGTAGCGTTTCTGTATTCGGGGGTATATTATTTAAATGATACCTATTCAGCCATTGGGAAATAAGTGATTGACTTACCAAATCGTCAGCCGTCACAGAGTTTCCGCGTTTGTCAAGCGCCACCACCATATTGGCTAATCTCTGTTTGATGTCGTCGACGTTGACGCCGAGCGCTAAAATAGCCATTATTTCTGACGCCACAGAGATGTCGAATGCTGTCTCGCGGGTGAAGCCCTTCTCTGTGGGCGATTGGCCGATGGTGATCTTGCGGAGGTATCGGTCGTTAAGGTCTACAACTGGAAAATAAAGTAGACGCGAAACACATTATGAAAATCTTAACTCGGATGTCATTGACGTCAAATTAGGTAGTGTTTGCGGTTCAGTTATTTTATAAAAAAAAACTACGTTACATCAATAACAAATATTAGATATTTGATGTTTTCTGTATAAGTAAAAAGAAGTTTCGAGACTAATGGTAAAGCTAGTTCAGATGGAACGCCGATTTTTGCGTGAATTCTTCTGCGATTCTGAGTTTATTGCTGGTAGGCTGATAGACCTAAAATGCTCAAGTGATGGATGACTAAAGCGTTATTTTCGTTTATCGCGTTATAGCGCGTTTTTCTGGATAGCGGCTTTAACATATCTTCCTAAACATGGAGAAACCCGTCTTAACCAACATTGCTTAGTAAACAAAGTATACCTAATATCAGGTTCCATACCTCTATTCCACATGATCTTCGAGGTATCAATGTCTAGTCTCGCGAATTCGGTCCTCTCTTCCTCAGTGAGGGAATCGGGGTCGGTTTTGGTGATACCGAGCCGCTGGAGACGCCTCAGCTGGATCGGCGAGAACTTTCTTGCGCCTCTTATCTTGGGCACGAGGCGATCGTACAAGGGCCCGGATTTTTGGGTGAGTTCGTGGAAAATGCGAGCGTCCATTTGTGCGGCGAGCAGATTGTTAGCGGCGGTCACTGCGTGGATGTCGCCCGTCATGTGCAGGTTGAACTCTTCCATGGGAATCACCTGCAATCAAATTAGGTTCTGCGTTACGATAGGATAATTATACATACCAGCCGCAGCCCGGCTAGCATGGCCACCGAAACACGATATGATATAGCCATTTATCGCGTTGAACTTACAAAAATCATTGGATTTTCGACAGGTCAAAGCGAGCTTAGAGGCTTATTCAGTTATTCAATTCAGACTTATTCAAGTGATAAAATCCAATGATTTTTGACTGTTCAACGCGATAGATGGCTATATCATATCGTGATTCGGTGGTCATGTTATCAGCCCGGCGACGGTTGATGGCAAAAGCACTATTTATGTTTCCTAACTATTCCTTTGCCTGTTTCTTTTTTAAGGCGTAAAAAGTAATTGGCCATGGCAATAAAAGGACCTGCTGCACAGATCCCAAATTCTTTGTAATCGGTAGAAGCCTAAGTGCCTTAAACTGGCTCAGCGCTATTGAATAAGTAGGTATGACATTTTCATCCCGGCATTATTTTTATAAGATATCTATTAGATTGGAGAAGAATGTCTCCGACTAGCGCGGTAAAATAATTAACAGCAATGGGTGACAAGTGACACGCTGATGATGCTTTTTTAATTTTTGCAAAAACTTCACTGCGTAGTAATTCGAAAGAAACATAATATTTATAATCAATTTTTCACGCCTCTCATAAAATCCGTAGCCAATATGTACCTGTGAATACCCCCCACCGGCGGCACCACCCTTAACCCCGAAGGTGGGCAAAAGAAACTGATAATATTTATAATAATTTTTTCACGCCTCCTTATAAAATGCGTAGCCAATATGTACCTGTGAATACCCCCCACCGGCGGCGCCGCCCTTAACCCCGAAGGTGGGCCCCTGGCTGGGCTGGCGCATGCATGCGAACGCGTTGCGGCCACGGTGCGCGCCCAAAGCCTGCACCAACCCCAGGAGAGTGGTGCTCTTGCCCTCGCCCAGCGGTGTCGGGGTCATCCTGATACAGAGTCAAAGTCAGTTATAGTCCGACATTACAAGTTCTTCCTGCGGTGTGAGAGACGGTGGCGGGGACGCGGCACCTAGATGTTAGCGGGGGGGGTGATGTGGTGGGGAAAGGAAAACTCGTGCATAGCAAAAGTCACGCAATACCACCGAATACAGAAACGCTACTCAAATTCTGAGCACTGCTTATATAGTTAAGTGGACAATACCCATCAGAATTTTTATGGAAAGACGTCAATTTTGACAATACTTAAATGTTAAGCAGGATTCAAACTTTGAGTAGCGTTTCTGTATTCGGGGGTGATGTCCCTTCTACAGTAACTAGACTCCCTCGGGAGATTCCTGTAGTAGAGAAACCCTTTCAGGGAGTGCTCGAATGCAAGGTCAGAGGACCCTTCAAAGTTTTCGCCTTACTCAAAAAACACATACATAAATCACGCCTTTATCCCCGAAGGGGTAGGCAGAGGTGAACTAGCACCCACGTTTCGCCAATTATGTAATAGGTGGCGAGCCTATTGCCATTTATCGGGCACAAAAGTCTCAGTACTATTGCTAGGTGGTATAAGAGGAACGCTGCTGCCCATTCCTCATCACTGATTTATCCTTAGTCGCCTTGTACGACACCCACGGGAGAGATTTGTGGTGGTGGCAATTGTATTCTACTCTGCCGTCACCATACGGCTTACTCAAAAAACCCGGTAGAAATGTCTAACGATGTAAAATAGCGTTTTATATTTTGAGTTTAAAGTATTTAATTCGGGACCTAAACGCAACCCTGGAACAACAGAGAAAATAAATTAGTCAACGTTATAGGTATGTGTAACCTACATATAGGTACCTATATTTTATATTTATACTGTGCAGCATACGAATCACGCCCGTACATTTTCGAAGTGATAGGCAGATGTGTAATAACACTAACATTTCGCCAACAATTCTTAAGTTCTATACATACATCAATCTGAAAAGGGTTAATAGTTTTTATCTAAGGTCATGAAGTTCTATACATAAGTACATAAAAGGGTGAATATTTTTTATCTAAGGTCGCATCCAGAACTGGTCATGATTACAGAAGGTACCTAAAACTTACCCTGCAACAACTATGTATTTTCCGTCGCGGCGGCCAGCCAGTCTGTCGAGCACTGACAGAGCTATCTTGGCCTTCGTGTGCCCGTACTGGGACACCTCGTTCGGGTACAGGCCCACCTCGCGGGCTAGCTCAGCTATGTCCTTCGGTTTTTGTGACCGAGCTATCACTATGTCACTGAAATATAAAAAAATAAGTATAAAAAATAAAATTGGTTATTTCACCAAAATATTTTACAATTTTTAAACACCGGGCTTTGATCATCTTTAATAAAGACTCTTCTATCTCATAGTACAATTTTTATTTATTTGAAGAACAAAACAGTAAAATAAAGAGCAATATGTTGCAGAGTTAGTGATAAAACAACACATTGATTAACGATGAAAGACAATTGAAAACAACACATTGATAATAGAAGATGAACATAAATACAGAAATTTAGCAACTTTTGGTGAACACCAAAAAATACTTGTTTAAATCACCGTGCGTTAGAAAATGCAGTCGCAATTATCACCACATTACAGACTGTTGTACAAGCGGGCGGAAACCCAACGACTCCTCCCGATATAGCGGCTCAGAGGAAATCGCGCGAACTGCCCCTTTAGACCAAGGCCAATCTATTCGAACGAATAAATATAGAACACAAATCTATAAAACTGACGTAATACAGAGGCAACAACATGGCGACCGTTGTGTCAAATGTAAGCTAAATGTAAAAGATGAAATTTGTATTCTATTCGTTCGAGTAGATTGGCCACTTGTCTAGAGAGGCTGTAAACTGACGGGATGAGGACAAAGTCTCTCTCTCCGCTTCACCACTTTTGTCTTAGGATTTAGTGGGAGTGAGAGCGAGAGCTTCTTTTCCTCGAGGAGATTTTATTCACGTCCCGTGCTACGAAGGCTTAGGGTCGACTATTGTTGGGACGATTTGCTCATGCCCGCACCTACCTGGGTGGAGGAGACAGGGGCGCAATTCTGAGGGGCTTGAGAGGCCATGAGGTCGCGGACAGCCTCTCCAGTTGTCTGCGCGCCCCCAGCACGGTGTTCCGCATCAGCATGGCGACAGTCATCAGGCCCACGCCGCCAGGGACAGGCGTCACGTGCGAGGCGACTGTCACCGCCTCACTGAACGCGACGTCACCCACCAGACGCTGGCCGGACTTCTTGGTCGGGTCTGTTGTATAAACAAGAGAAGAAGTTTTCTGAATACGTAACGAGATAATACCTCGGACGGGACGTGAACGGGACGGGGACGTGACTGCAGAAATATCGTTTCATACAAAACGTGAACGTGGTACCCACGGGGCGTTTTTAACGAGGCAGTCACGTCCCCGTCCCCTCCGAGGTAGGTATTATCTAGTTACTTACGCAGATACCATAATATAAACAGAGTACTTTACAACGTGAATCTAGTTGGAAGCTATGAAAGAACAATATGCTATCCATAGCTTACTCTTCAATAGAGTCACTTTAGTTAGATACGTCCGATGTTATATCAATTGACAGGTCGTTGAACTAGAAATTGGTTTGTATTAGTTCTGCGGGCTTAAAAAGGTCTACTGACGTCAAATTACTCCAAATATACAGAATACTCACATAGCTTCGAAGCTTAATCCTCCTATAACTACTATGCTACTTTTCAGCAGTACCTAGCTTTTATGATACCTGTTGACATAAATAACTTTACAGCGTTCACCAGGTTTTTAAGAACAACAAGTACTTAAAGCTTTGCATAGCCTGGTAGATTTCTCAAAGGTAAACACCTGCCGTCCCGATGGCGTCGCAAGTCGTAAAGAGACTCACGAGCGAGAACAAATGACCGATAAACCGATGAACAGAGAGAGTTATTGGGATGACAACATTCCAATTACAATCTTTATTGCTCAAGGTTTTCGCTTGGGCTTTGCAGTGGCCTGCCCGGCACCAACCCTCTTTGGGTAACAATTCTTGTTACTCAAACCGAAAATAACAAATGAATGGAAATTAATGACTGAACAATGTATTTGGTATTTCTTGCTTTAATAACAGAGGAATTGTGTCTATTATTGAAACATCTCAGAGACACGATTGTCACGTTAACATTAGCAGAATCACGCTCATGACTACTACATACCTAATAAATTCCCTAAACACATACCTTTATATGAGTGATGACGTCAAATATGTATACATATAAGTGTAGCAGTAACATATTCTATCGGATCCAAAGCCAACATAGTTACTAAATAATCTCTAGTTACTTAAAATTCTATTGTACAACGATTTTTAACAGCCGTGGCGAAGCGATAAACGTTATTGTTTTACATAGAACATACCTATTCTATTCACACCGAACGTGCTTCTGAAACTGTCTCGATTATAACTTTGTCGGTAGACTATAATCCGGTAGGGTACAGTTTTGTCAATATTATGGAAAATCGATGGTGCTTCCGATCATTGTTTACTGACCGCGACAATGAAATATTTAGACGATTGTCTTTTCTGTGCTGTCTGACGATAGATAGAGCAGAAAACAATGACATCCATCCAACCCCTATTTCTTTTGCGGATACTGTAGAAATCTGAAAATAAATATTCAGCAGTGTTTCTGATACACCGGCCACCGCCCAGAAATACTGCGATTAAAGTACATAGTTGTAATTACCTATATGGGGTGATAAAAGACCTTATTTATGTACCTATTTTCTATTATAAATAGTGGCGGCAGATATTTCTGCAGTTAATTAATAATTGGGATGACAGTTTCGATCGAGTAGTCAGTAACACCAATCATCATCTTCTTCCTGCCTATTCCCAGTTTATCAGTCGTCGGCGCAGTATGTTTAATCTTCCAATTATATCAGATCCATTACCATAATTTAACATATAGGTAATCCAAAAGTTCCATTTTTAAGTGGCTGTTTAATTTATTTTGTAACATAATTTCGCAACATCATCCATGTATTCTAACTGCCGCACTCAGAGACGTTAATTAATGTTAACGAGTACCTACTGAATATATAGATATATGCCAATTCAAAATTAGTTTCTATTCTTGCCGGGTCTAGATTTAAATGAATTTTTGTGACATTATAAGATTCATTAAAGTTAAATAACGTCATAGGAAGTGACGTCATATGAAGACTTTAACACTTACCAGCGATGGGATTGATGCCGCAGTCTATGACCACGGCGCCGGGTTTGATCCAGGATCCGCGCACCATTTCCGGTCGCCCGATGGCCACCACCAATATGTCTGCCGTTTTCGTCTATAATAAGGCCATTTCAAAAAGTTAGTTTGTTTGTGATGACATATTTTATTATCATCCGTGCCATCCATCCGTGATGACATATTCCAAAAGAAAAAGGGTCCCATTGCTTTCAGATTGCCAGGACTATGACCATACAAACATACATACATACGTCACGCCTTTCTCCCACAGGGGTAGGCAGAGATCACTTCTTTCCCCTTGCTACGATACTTACATACTTCTTTCGCTTCATCCAATCTCATCAATCTCTTCATGCTTGCCCGTCGGTTTCGGGTACTCTTGACCTGGACTTTTTTAATAGACTTTCAATTTGATTATGAAAGATCCGCCTAGGCCTCTCCATTCACTTTCGCCATTTATATCCTTTTTGTCATTCTCCTTTCATCCATTCTTTCGACGTGACCAAACCATGCAGCATCCCTTTCTCAATCCTTGTCATTACATCTTCTTTTAAACCACACCTTTCTTTTATCACACTGTTATACAATCGATCGCTCAGCCTTACCCCAGCCATACTCCTCAACGCTCTCATTTCTACGGCATTATCGAAATAGTCGAATCGATTCAATAATTTGAATTTTGTATTATTACCTATGTACCTACACCTACAAATGCCTAGTCTAATAAAAAAACCTTCGTCAAAATTACTTTTGCTTGAAATCAAAGATGGTTTTGACTGGCTCGAGTTTTGACTGTAACTTAAACTATACTGTGATTGAATCTTAAACATACGATCTCGCTCAGGTTCTGCGTCTTGGAGTGGCAGACGGTGACGGTGGCGTGCTCCCATTTGAGCAGCTCAGCTACCGGTGTGCCAACAATGCGACTGCGGCCAAGCACCACAACGTTCTTGCCAGCGATGGGCAGCCCTGTGCGTTTGATGAGGTCCACACAGCCTGCGGGTGTGCAGGGTATGAAGCCAGAGAGGTCGCCAACGGCTAGTTTGCCCTCGTTCACTGTGTTCAGCCTGAAACAGTGCAGTCGGATGATCAAAAGTGAGATCTACGAACCCACGATTAAGGTTGGGTATTTGTTTCGACAAAGCATAGGGTTGATTTTGCTTGGTTTAGTATAGTGAGCTTGATAATGTAATGTCCCGTAAAGCGGCAGAAGTAGTAAACTATGCATCTACATGCTTCTTCTTCATCATCTTTAGTTTGTATTGTAGAAAGATATTTATGACTCCTTGGGGCGTGAAGTTTACGTCACGTCTCGTTGGCACAATTTGTAACTATGTATTTTACCGTGCGGTAACGGTAGAGCAGAGCAGAATACAATTGTCACCACCCCCATCTCACCCGCGGGTCTCGTACAAGGCGACTAAGGGTTAAGACAACAATGAGTAACGGGCAGCAGCGTTCCTCTTACGCCACCTAGCAATGTACTACGATTTCCGTACCTGATAAATGGCAATAGCTCAATAGGACAATCGCCACCTATGGAACCTAACCTGATTGGCGAAATGTGAGTGTTAATTCACCTCTGCCTACAGGTTTCATACATTTAAAGTGCTCACCCGTCAACATCCTTATCAGGCGAAACGGCGTCGGTGATAGCGTGAGCATCGATTGGCTCCGATGTGTCCAACGGCATTTGGACTATGATGCCGTGGACGCTAGGAGACTCGTTCAAGGCGTTTATCTCGTTCAACAGCTGCGTACACAGTTATTTAAATTAACATCTTAAATTAACAGATCATAAATAAAGATGGACAGTCTAGCTCGCAGCTATGAATCAGTGCATCAGCCAACTTGCAGAGAGAAATTGTGTAAATAAATTGCCTACATCATCACCAGCCCTTTAATGTCCCCGCTGCTGGGGCACGGGCCTTCCCTATGGGAGGAAGAATATAGGGAGATTGGGCCATAAGTTATATGACCCAATCCAAGTGGGTATTAAGAAACAAATATATGTATATCAAATTGCCCACAAATTACTTTTTTCTTAGTTTACAGCTAGAGACTTTTGGTGGGAGGTTTAAGACAAACGGTTTGTTTATATAAATTATCCGTACAAGTTGACTGAAGTAATGGCAACCCTGGATGCGGATGAACATTTTCAGTAAATGGCAGTTTAGCCCAGTTTAAGTCAAATACCTATCAGGACTGTAACCCAGTCTGTTTAAAGTTTTCTTTTCAGCTGTGTGGTGACAATTGTCATCACCTCTGACTCTCTCGTAGGTTGCGTACAAGACGACTAAAAATTATAATATGACGAGGAATGGGCAACAGCGTTCCTGGTGAATGGCAATAAACAGGCGAAAAGTCTCTAACAAACACCTCTGCCTACGCTTTAGGAGAGAAAGGTGTAATTTTTATATATATTTATGATATTTCACATTAATTGTGAGCCGTTGCGCGATAATAGTCAACATTATTTGCATCATCGCTCATTATCGTAAGTCAAAGATCAAGGGCCTCAAGCCGCATAAAATTACTATATGAGATAGCTGGCGATCGTCGTTTTGCTTACAAAAATGTCACAGGAGCTATCTACATAATTGCAATGCAATTACAATGCAAATAATAAGTCTCGGGGAAATTTCCCTATAATATTGTTCTTACCATTAAATGTTACAACAAACACCATTAATTAGTCATCAATGATCCATCGATCAGAGAAGGAAATCTTCTTAATTAGGTTTATTATACTACGGATAATACACTGAAGTTGATTCGTTGGACCTTTAACATTACGAACGCAGACTAAAATTCTTGCTTATTTCTTCTTTATATAATTCACGATTTGCAGCGTGGTGACAGGGGAGCAATATTACCTTTTACAACCTGCGGACGTTGTAACTTGTAAGAGACCACTAAGGTGCTTTTAGTATTTTTTATTCCTTTTCAACCTCGGTTGCCTGGAAGAGATTGCTTATAAGCAATAAGGCGGCTCAATTGTACTTTTCTGTTTACTTGTCATCACCCCAATCTCACCCGCGGGTGTCATACAAGATGACTGTGCCTGGTGAATGGCAATAGGCTCGCCGCCTATTACTTGTTAATTCACCTCTGCCTACCGCTTCGGGGAAGGCGTGATTTTATGTTATATATGTACATTTTTTTTTTTTTATTTATTGATCGTAGAACTCCAGCACATAAAAGTAAGTAAACTTATTGCCAATTACAGATTCTCACTTTGTATGTGTGGCAGTTAAATATTATGTGGCTGCCATACCTCAAGTTCGCTGACAGTTCTCGGCAGCCTGATATGGTCAGCGATGATGCCAATGTCCTCGGCCGCTTTCAGCTTCATACGGATGTACACATTGGAGTCCTCCCGGCCCCCCACCTGCACGATGGCCAGCCGGGGAGCAAACGAAGGCACTCGGCGGCGTAACTCTGCAACCTCGTTGCGAAGGCCATCTTTGATGGATCTGGAAATAAATACAGTTACAGGATATATCTGCATGAAAACAACCATCCCATGCCATCTCGACACTGTCCGTTCCATCTCTTTGCTTTGCATTAATTCATCACTTGCTAGCACCTTTTTGATATGATGTATAATAATATGAATCAAAAGGAACTGGATGGCTTGACGTAGTGACCGATATAAATGGAAGAGGAAACATACTGCGCTGACCCCGTACGTAACTAAGTAATCTTCTCCAAAACTAGTCTTTGGATGGGTAACTCGTCCTCCGTGCTTCTAAAGGCACGCTAAGCCGTTGATCTTGACTGTATCTGCAGTCGTTAATGCCCACCATTAGGCACTGGGCCAGCGTGGTGGATTACGGCCTATTCGTCCATCCATAGAGAAGGCCTTCTATGCCCCAGACTGGTGAATTGCCGCGAGACTTTCCCCGCTTAAAGGGCTAGGAGGAACACCGGAGTGGTTTAGTGGGTATTGCTGATGCTTCGTGCGCTGAGCGAGTCCCACACACGCCAGTCGCCTAGCTAACGGCTGGTATGGTGCGTAAAAGCATTCCACTCCGACAAAAAAAAAAGGCCTTCTATGCCCCAATAGGTAGTGGGGACTTGGTGATGTTGAATATGATGAATACTTAAGAGAATAATTACTATGTAAGTAAGTACTTAGAATTGTTATTATTGATTTCTACATTTCGATCACTTATTACGGGGGACTGAAGAGAAGAGGTATCTCGTGCAATAGAAATTTTGTTTTAACTACCGTCAAAATATTAGTTAATTAACTGCCGCACTCAGAGATGTCAAATAACGATAATGAGTACTTAATGTCAAAAAATGACAATTCAAAACTAGCCGCTATTCTTGCGGGGTCTATGGTCTGGATTTAAATGAAAATTGACTCATTAAAGTTAATTGACGTTTCTGAGTGCGGCAGTAAGTGGTCCGATTTATACACACGATGCACATTCATTATTTGTCAAATTTTGAATAAAGAACAGACATCAGATAAATAAATAAATAATAAATAAATAAATAATAAATATTTTTTACACTCACACCTATCATCTAGCCCAAAGTAAGTAGCCTAAGCACTTGTGTTATGGATACTAGATGACGGACATATTTTTAATATAATTATGTATATAAATGTTGAAAATATACTACATAAACATATACACAACCATGACTCGGAAACAAACATTTGTGGTCATCACAAAGTTTACCAGGATTCGAACCCGGGACCTCTTGGCCAATACCCAGCAATCTGAGCATTCGACCAAGGCGGCCGCAGATAAAATCCAATTGTACAGCAGCAAGCCAAATGTTACGTATAGTTTGTTACAAATTATACCCATTGGTTCCATTGCTAAATCATAATCTACAAATTATACTGCTGCTTCTAGAATTTCCAAAAATATATTTTTTTAAATATTTATAAATAAAAACTTATTTACCCGGCAAATACAGCGCCCGATATAGTCGTCGCGACCATGTCTAACAATTCCGTTGGAGAACCACAGACTAGAATATTTCTTTAGTATCAGAACGGACGACCCCGTGACGTTGATAACCCCTCGGATGAAATGAAAAACAATACAATAAACAGAAATTTATTGTGTTTTGCGGTAGGTACCTATGTGTTAATTGCGGTTAGTCATTTAATTTCGAATAAACGAGTTACTTAATTAAAATTTGCCAAATAAATTAATGAAACTGGTGTCGGAACATCACTAAATTAGATATACCGTATACCTACATGGAATTTTAATTATTTTTTAAGTGAACAGAACAATTTAAGGTACCATCACTTTTATGTCGAATATTTTTCTAAGCGGTTTACTTTACTTAATCATTTCAGCCCGTCACAGACGTAGCTTTAATATATATTAATATGAATCATAGCAAGACATATTACAACATATTTTCAATACTAATTTTCGAGTCACCAAAATATGTCGACAAATAGTTTCAGAGAGGTATCCAGTGAATTTATGCTATTGTGATAATATATGAAAATTTTATTCATCCTTATTTAACGACATTTTCACAGACGATATTAATTTGTCTGTGAAAATGTCGTTAAATTAGGATAAGCTTTTACAGTTACTGTTGGCGTGAACCTATCATCAGCACGGGTGCCCAATAATGGAGCCCTGTCGTACTCCGTCGTAATAAGTCACATATCGCCGATTGGTTGAATGACAATTATTATAGTCAATTCGATTCGAATACATCATGCACAATGTCAAAAAAGTACTGTGCACCACCGATGGGAAATTGGAAAGCTATAATGCAATAACACGCTTCGCCTGTTTGTAATGTCTAAAGTAGCAGGGAAAGTCTTTAAAACCATCACGTGCACGTAAAAATATTTTAAAAAACGTACCTCAACTGGCAAAATCTAATAAACTGCCTCGTAATAGGAAACATTGTGGACCCGCCGCTAAACTTACACAACGCTAGCGGTTAACGTTTATTCCCCATTCTCCCATTAGATAATGAGTCGCCCGTGATAATAATAATAAGTGGACTGACAATTACTTATTAATCATCTTTGGAATTTAGGTAGTTCTAGCAGCGCGTATTGGTGAGTATACATATTTCTAATACATACTTATATTTCTTATCTACACTTACCCTATCATCTAGCCCAAAGTATGTAGCATAGGAAATTGTGTTATGGATATCTACTAGTAGATGACGGACAAATTTTAAATTATACCTTCTTAATAATTACACATAGAAATATTTATAATATAGGTACTAACTACATTAATGTCTGTGTGCAATGTGCATCACAAAATTTGCCCCTACCAGGATTCAAACAGCAATCTGACCATTCGCGTTCGACCAAGCCGACCGCCAAGGGAGATATATACGGTCTGACTACTTTTAAGTATATACGTACTTTTAGGTATATATACTAAACTCTCCTCTGTGTATTCGGTAAATTTCTAAGCACTTCTTTAATTTCTTTGAATCATATTTTGAGTGAGCTTGTGTATTTCGTTAAGTCGATTTCGTTTCGATCACGTTAAGTCTTCGTCTCATGGTTGGATTACAAAATTAATTTTCACAACGACAGTAAAAAAGAGTCGAATGAATTTGAAAAAATATATTGGCATGTTGCGGGATTTTCGGTAAGGAACTAACGGCATAGGTACAAGTTGCCCGAGTGGTATAAGCAGCCGCCGCCAGGTTAGTTTCTCGCATGAGGACAATCATTTATCAGATAAAATAAAAATAATATTATGAGAATAAATTTTAATTAATGCACAATGCACACCTAAAGTTGAGTCGTTGGTGTTAAGAAAAATCGTAAAATCGAAAAAGTCTAAAAAATTTGATCTTATTAATCGATTTGGATCGATATTTTGGGATAATTAATATTAATATAAAAGAAAGCAAAAAAGCATAACCGAACCGGGAATTCAAAAAGCTTTTTGAGAAATCTTTTTGAGAAATCTGAGAATGCAGTTATGTTTCTTTTTAAAAATAAAGGAATGTTTTCTTTCAGCAAATTGAGCTATTAAAAGATTTAAGGTACTTTCCCTCCAGGGCCCATGCTTTCTTTCCACACTGTTTCATCTACGATAACTGTAACATGCGTAAACAAAAAATAATCACCTGTTTCATTATGGTTATTCAACCTGAATGTATAGAACAGCTGTTTTTATCTCGATTTCAGGATTTGTCACGTAGATATTAATACTTATTTAGCATTTTACTATTAAACTTACATAATTAGTACGAATAAACTAACAAGATACAGTCAACATCAAGTAATAATTTACAATACTGTCAAATAGCCGCAATCTATTTTCAACCATAACCCATTTGACACAGAATTGATTATAAAAAATTACGTGTTTGTGTCTAAATCGTCGCAGTCATAAAAAAATCGAATGCAGAATACCCGTACCTATTCCTTTATTCCTTTAAGTTTCCAACAGTTTATATTTCAATTAGAAAGGTATCGTGTGAAATTTTACGCAGGCACGCCACATTTTATTACGTAAATGCAAATATGACAATGTGTTTACGTTTAGTAATAGGTAGGTACTCACTCAATAATTAAGTCGATACCCTCACTTGAGTACAGCATTGTGAAGTGAGGGAGACGAGTGTTCTCCAAGATGATTTCCGGCTTAATGGGAAACGATACCTATGTTTACTACTCTCGTCGGATATCAGTTGCAAACCTGAAAAACTGGTTCTATCCACAACACAACCGAACTACAAAATACGAAATAATAATTGTCTTCACACGTTCACCAAACATACCGAATTAAAACAAACATTGCGTCATATCATATGCCGGTGTACTAATATTTGTTATTTTTTTCATATTATGTTGTGAGCAAGATAATGCGAAGTCAGTAGATTAACTGAATAACAGTTAATTCTGGTTCAGTTTAGTTGAAACTCGCGAGAGACCTAACGCTCTCGGCTTTGAACCGGCTTCGTAAATATAGCGTCCAACTTGTTTTATGTTTGCATAAAATAGTCTTGTTTAAATTATTTTAATACCTAGTGAAGTGAGGCGATTTAATAGCAGATTTCAGCTGTCGCCAGCCCCAACTCTTCCAAATTCCAACAAATTAGACGACTTGTTTAAATAATAGGTTAGATCTTTCTTTATATCTAACTTTCTATCTGCCGCACTCAGAGACGTCAAATAACATTAATGAGTACTTAATATCAAAAAATGACAATTCAAAACTAGTCGCTATTCTTGCCGGGTCTATGGTCTAGATTTGAATGAAAATTGTTGACATTAAATACTCATTTAAGTTAATTGACGTCTCTGAGTGCGGCAGTTAGTGCTATTAAAATTAGACTATACGACGTTACAATACTTACATGTCAATTTTAAATTGTTTGGCGTAAAGCACTAACGGGGCGGGTCCCAATATTCTATCGACAGTTAAAAGTAAACTTGCTAAAGTTTAGTTGCCTGGCATTTTTTGTTATTTTACGATAAATATCAGAGGTTGCTAAGCAACTAAGCTGTAGTATGTACGTGTATCTTCATATGTTGATAGAATATTCGGACCGGCCGTTAGTCGATTGACAAAATTGTACTTATTGTGATGCATGGCGTTCTGTTTACTGTACCTAACGCAATGTCTGAAGGCGTGTCTCTGTAATCAGCTTCCAAAACTCACGGATCTACAATGAATGAACTGACAGTTATTCTATACTCGGTTCGGTGGCTTCTACTACACCGGTGGTGAAGAGGTATACCAAACCACTTAGTATTATTTTCCTATCTGCCGCACTCAGAAACGTCATTAACTTTGATGAGTACTTAATGTTAAAATATTTCCTAAAAATCTAGACCATAGCAAGAATAGCGAATAGTTTTGAAATGTAATCTTTTGACATTAAGTAAGTATTTATTAACGTTAATTGACGTCTCCGAGTCCGGCAGTATGCCCTACTTTATTATAAATTAACCGTAATCGGTTCTCTCATTATTTACTTTACGCGTTATTTTGACGCTTTCTAGTCCTTATAAATATCAAATTACGCATGTTCAGCAAAAAGTATAATAATTAAAGTCCGCTATCTAACACAATGGATAAATTACACAAGTTTTATTGAAAGGTTAAGGTATAGGCCCGAATTGCGGAGGATGCGGTTCGATTCCCATTCCACCAGGACAGGAGGACCATGAGTGATTGGAGCGAAGAAGAAATTTATTTGACGCCAACAGAATTGACTGAAACTGTTAATAAAGTGCTTGTAAATATTTGTTTATGTTGTTTAGACAAAAATATTGTTTTGAAGTCATACATTTTGTGTTATATCTATTTCTACAATTACTAACAGTGAACATCGAAAGTGATAATTTGGGAGATTAGTTGCTGTAACTATGAGGTAGTTTACCTATCGAACTGTCTCAATGATTCACTTTTCTGCAGTACCACCTATAAAAAGAGCTTGTTCAAGCGCAATCATATGAACCGTTTGGTGAAATGAAACTTATTTTTTAATTTTAGTTTATCTGTGGTTTTTCCGACAATTTTCACTTAATTTTCAATACTCAATATCTTTATTGCAAACCATAATGTACAATGAGGTGGTACAATATACAATTTGCGGCTTTATAATTTGTTTGCGACACCTTTTTTCTCGTCGTAAATTATTACACGGGAATTTGCTTGTATACATACATAAATCACGCCTATATCCCCGAAGGGGTAGGCAGAGGTGAACTGGCACCCACGTTTCGCCAATTATGTTAGGTCCCGTGTAGTAGGTGGCGAGCCTATTGCCATTTATCGGGCACAAAAGTCGCAGTACATTGCTATTGTTATGTGGTATAAGACGAACGCTGCTGCCCATTCCTCATAATGATTTATCCTTAGTCGCCTTGTAAGACACCTACGATTTGAAAGGAGATTTGGGGTAGTGACAATTGTATTCTACTCTGCCGTCACCACACGGCCGATTTGCTTTTATTGTATTTGTTTTTCTACTTCCTGAGCTGGTATAACAAAAAACGTAAACATGGTCCTTCGAGCCGGATCAAACAAGAAATTAGCGGCGCCATTATATATCTAGAAATTACAACATTCTCTGTTACTGTTACTGAAGGGTAATAAAACACAAAATGAAAATGTTATACTTTAATAGTATTTAGTCTCAATAAACATGGAAAAAATGAACAGTCTACAGATATCTTTCAATTCAATCAACCATTAAGAACCAGTCAAAACAAAAAACAGATCTAAGTTAACAATCCACCGTACGTAAGAAATCTTTAAATACTTTTTAAGATGAAATTTAATAACCTATTAAAAATTAGGCAACGACATTAGCATGGACAAAATATGGCTCATCTCGTTTATATTAGATATAGTTACGGATTTTTGCCCACTAGTGCTTTAATTATTTCTATCTGCTATTCTACGCTGGGAAAGAAAAACACGTTTTATTACACGTGTTATTAAAATTCCGTTCGTCCCACAGGCACTACTACAGCTAGTGGGACGAACGGGAAATCATACGAGTAACACTTAGATCCGATACATTTTCGGTGGAAAAGCAGCTTCTTCATAATTACTTACTTATATAATTAAACTTTACAATAACAGTATTTATTGGTATATCTAAGGATTGCCACCTATACAAGTAAACTTATTACACATCGAGGTATTTTGGCTCAAAAGATTGCTTTATTAGTTTTAAGAAGTACAGAAGTACCTTGATCACATTTTTTTTACATCAACTTTCTATATTAGAAATATAATCAACCGTAATATTTAAGAGTATTAAGGAAAAAACGAATCCCCAATTCACTAATAATACAATCAGTTTTCTTAGAAACTAAATAATGGTACTAATTTCCATTAGATTTTATTTATTTAAACAAACAACGTATATACTCTTTATTTTATATTCTTTGATATAAACATAACCTCTAATGTCAGGTTATTTGAAAAACAAAGGTACAATGTAACTGTGTCTAACATAATAATATATCTTAAACACAAGGGGCCCTAGACAAGTGGCCAATCAATTCTAAGGAATAGAATACAAATGTAAAATTTTGACAGCTTCTCTAACATTTGACATGACAGTCGCAATTTTGTTTTCTCTGTAATACGTCGGTTTATTCTATTCGATCGAATCGATTGGCAACTTGTAGAGCCAGATGTATTTGATCTTCGACAAACGAATAAAGCCTAAACTTGGAATGTTTGGAAGTCTTCCTCTCTCTCACTGTGAGCGGTGGAGTATAAATGGATACGCATCGCGTGCATCGGCATCATGTCTGTGTGGCACAATTTGCATTGCACTTCTTGGTTGGACGATATAGACGTTCTGTAAAGAAATATATTTATGAATTTTTGTTTCTAAAAATGATCTAACATCTTCTTAAGGAGAAGAAGATGTTAGATCATTTTTAGAGCCCTGTTCCCAGTCTATCTGCGGTCGGCGCAGTATGTTTTCTCTTCCATTTATATCGGTCAGACGTCATCAAGCCATCCACTCCCTTTTGATTCATATCATCCATCACACCGTAAAGGTGCTAGCAATGAATGAATGTATAGAAAAGAGACGGAACGGACCATGTCGAGAGACCGATGAACGGAGAGTGATTAGAATGAGAACATTCCAATCCATACTGCTCAAGGTTTTGGCTTAGGTTTTACAGCCGGCCGCCTGCCTGACACCAACCCTTTTTGGGTATGCTGTTGTTGGTGGTTTGCCCTCCACCATTCGGGTGCCCCAGTGTGCTTATTGGTCTATACCTGGCAATCTCCCTTAGTCGACTTTTGCGACACCAATGGGATGAGTCGGGGCTGGCCCATTCTACGTTATTTGTTCGCTTTGTAGGGCAGCATAGAAGACATGACTAAAAATGATCTAACATGATGGGGGCTAATGACAACTATAAAAAACAGCTGAACATGGTCTAGGCAGCCTGAACCAGTGTAAACTTCTGGCCAATACACTTGGTGACGATCAGCTTCATGTCTTTTTGCAGACTAACCTACAACAGCTGCAACAGTGCAAAAGTACTATGTGAAGAACATCTGGACCTGGTTACTGTCTTACCTGGGCTGCAACTGCTGGATATTGTTATGCTGTGACTGTGAATATCTAGTACCAATTTCTGGACACCCTAACTGGTGACAAGCTTTCGGCAAAAATCACGAAATATCACGAAGGAAGGGGTGTAGGAAGATTCAAGGAAGAAGAAGATCGCGTTTATTTATTTATTAAATCGAAAAATGATCCGAAAACGATGCTAATCCAGTTAGTATTAAAAAAATATTCTTTTTATGCCAATAAAACTGTTTCAGCTTGGTCCCGGTCGATCGGGTGCAGCTCGAGCGGGGCCAAGCTGGACTCGACCAAGCAGTGGCTAAGCTAGTGTCAACATCTGGTTAAGGTACCTGGTGACGAGCAGCTTGAGCTGGTCCGTCTCCTGTTTCAGCTTCAGCAGCTCGTCCCGGTCGAGCGGGTGCAGCTCGAGCGGCGCGTGCAGCGGGAACACCACCGCGCGCTCCACCATGTCAGGCACCGTGATCTCCAGTAGCTCATCTTCGGGCACCGAGCGCCACTCCCACGCGTTCTTCACCGTCTCGCTTTCGCGGTGTTTGCGCCGTTTCATCAAGAGGCTATAGTTGGAATAAATAATAGGCATGATGACTAATTTGGAAAACCTACACCGTGTTTTTTTTTTCATACGTTGTCTACTTTACCCAAAATAAATTATATTTTTGTAAAAACTTTCGATTTAGATAGAAAAAAACATGTTTAAAATAATGCAATTTAAAATTTCCGCCAAAACGCCAAAATAGCAATGGCGTTTCTGTGACGTCACTATTCCGTAAAAAGACCTGTTTCTGTATTAAACTAGTGTATTTGATTGGCAAATAAAATGTAAAAATGGAGATAACTAAATAATGAGGTCATGTACTTTTATTTTTATAAAATAAATATCAATCACAAGTATAATCTGATAACAAGTGACTATTAACGAATCTCTTTATCCTAAATTATTATTATAAATCATTATATCAGTGATTCTTTGTTAGTGTCATCATCACTATTTCTGTTAATGTTGTACCCAAAGAGGGTTGGTGTCAGGCAGGCGGCCGGGTGTAAAACCTAAGCCAAAACCGTGAGCAGTACGGATTGGCATGTTGTCATCCCAATCACTCTCTCTATTCATGTTCTTTTCCGTCTCTTTTCTATGCATTAATTCACCACTAGCACCTTCACAGGTGATGGATGATATGAATCAAAAGGGAGTGGATAGCTTGATGACGTCTGACCGATATAAATGGAAGAGGAAACATACTGCGCCGACCCCAGATAGACTGGGAACAGGGCAGGGAGAAGAAAATTGTACATACAAATACATATAAATAAAATAAATAAATATTTTTACACTCACACCTATCATCTAGCCCAAAGTAAGTAGCCTAAGAACTTGTGTTATGGATACTAGATGACGGACATATTTTTAATATAATTACATACATACATAAATCACGCTTATATCCCCGAAGGGGTAAGCAGAGGTGAAATCGCAGTACATTGCTAAATATTTTTAAGTCTTTCCGAATTTATAACATAATCCCAGGGTAAGTTTCATGTAATTTTATTTAATATTTTTTAAAGATACAAATGTGCTCACTTCATGAGATCTGTGCGTATGAGGCCAGGCACTTGCGGCCTGAACTCGTCGTCGGCGGTAGGCGCATCCTGCCCCTCGCCGCAGTAGATCATATAGTCCATCAGATGACGAATGTGATTGATCTGCATTCAAATACAATACAATCAGTGATGATTTTTATATCTACGGCCACTACAGGGAAGTGCCACTAGCTAGTGGTGAATAAAAAGTCTCATAGACATGTCAAAATAAAATCAATGGGTATATTGTTCCAATTTTCGCTACCTAACAAAAGCAAGCTAATATCTTAAGGTTTCAAGTTGGGTGTATAGTGTTATAGTAGCGGGCGAAAAAATCTACTTTATGATCAGGTGTGACATATTTTAGATGCAAGAAACACAAAAATACATTATATAAAAAATAAGTCACAACTCACAAGGCCAATGTCCTCAACGGTGAGTTCCGCGTCGATGTTGACGAGGAGATCGTGCTCAGGGAAGTAGGGTGCTCCGTCTTCGGTACTGCCCAGACCACACAGTGTACTCACGTACCGAGTACCGGCTTCGTTGCGACGGAGTTCAGCCCTTAAACAGAATAAAGAGACTGTTTTTGATTTTAATTTCAACATTATATAAATGTTAGAAAAATTAGAGCAAAGAACATGGTGGTAAGAAAAAGTTCGAAAAATTATGGGAATGCGGGAATGCGGAATGCGGGAATCGAACCCGCGTCCACTGCAATCCGGGCAGGTGCCAACCAAGACGCATCAAGACCATACTTTTCCGAACTTTTTTTAAGCACCATATATAATAAAGAGACTGCCGCACTCAGAGACGTCAATTTACTTTAATGAGTATTTAATGTCAAAAATTTTCGCGACTAGTTTTGAATTGTAATTTTTTGACGTTAAGTACTCAATAATACTCGTATTGGGGTCAGCGATACAGGATTGCCTAGTATTGTAGTATTCAAAAGGAAATGGACAACGCGTTGAATTGCAAACTTACAATGCAAAACAATAAAAAAATCAAAAAACTAAACGATTTTTATATATGATATGAAGATTTTTAAATCATATTTTTGTTGTTATTATGTAAAGTCAAAATAGCAAATATTACTAATATATGACTGTTTCTTACACAGGGCAAAATAGCAGCGAGAGTATAGCGGGCAACGCCGGTATGTTCGGCATCAGTGTGGTGTGCCGGAGGGTAAGACGGCTCGATAACTCATTCTGGCCAACGTCAGCTGCCACTAATAATCTGCATACAAAAAAATCAATAAAAAATACCAATTTTACACGTTAACATGATGGGATAAGTTATATCCCATGTATGTATAAGTTATATCCCACGAATATATATTTTTTTATTTTTCGAGATAAAGACGTAGTAGGGTGCAGCCTTTTTTAAGGTTTTCAAATATAATTACAATTTATTAATGACCGGATTAGTCGATTGGTCAGATCGCTTGCTATCGGCCAACAGGGCCAGGGTTCGAATCCTGGTAGGGGATTTTTTTTGTGATTTACATGAACATTAATTGTTCTAGATTCACTATGGTTGTTCTTATGTTTATGTCTATGATGCGCTACCTAGCAAATTTCTGTGAGATTAAAGTTTCGAGTGAATTGAGTCGATAACGCAATGGCTTAGCGCGCTGTGCCTGCGATTGCGTAAACAGAGTAATATTCACTAAGGCCGATCATGGGTGACCGAAAATTCTCGAGTTCCTCCGTGCTTCAGAAGGCACGTTAAGCCGTTGGTCCCGGCTGCATCTGCAGTCGTTAATAACCACCAATCCGTACCTGAGTCAGCGCGCTGGGTTATGGCCCATTCTCCCTATTTTCTGTACCCGAGCAGTAGGCATTAAAGGGCTGATAATTATGATGATGACATGTCACCTGATAAAAGCTGGCAAATGGTGCGTGCTATTTATCTTATCACCTCTGCCTACCCCTTAGGGGGAAAAGGTGTGGTTTTATGTGTGTTCTCAAACAAACCTTTCGTATAACGCCTGTGGTTCTGTATCCAACAGGACAGAATTGACGGAATGCCACTCGATGACCACCATCTTTTCGCGGCTCGCGTACATCATGTTGTGTAGCACCGTCTCCAGGGGGCTGATAAAAATAAATAGTATAATTATAATAAAATAGATATGATAAGGAAGGAAATAGTATGTTAGCGGAAAGGATAGAGCGAGAAGGTGGCGCCGTGGCAAGAAAGTTGATGTATGTCGAAGTAGAGGAAGACATATAAATGGGGTTAATTTATGTATGTATCTCACCTAAATGGTCCTTTGAGGCAGACGTCAGTTATACAGTCTTTTGAATGAGGCGGTTCGAGCTCCCGCAGCTGGTAGAAGGCTAGTTCGGCTTGCTCCTTGTTGTGCGCCCGCTTTTGTGCCAAATTCAAATCTGTGGCCATTTCCCTAAGGTCGTGATTCATCTGCAATGGTCGGGTTCGAATTGGATTAATCAATTTCGTGTTTACACACGTTTAAATCAACACGTTTGAATTACCACCGGTTGTTCAACTTAGCAACAAAACGTTAGGAACAATCTTATTAACTTCAATAATAATATTATCTCGCTACATTATTCCATCCATAGGGAAGACCTGTGCTCCAGTATTGAGGACATTAAAGAGCTGGTGGATGTCGATAAATGACGATGTAAATTGGAAATACAGTCTAGCTAAGGACATATTATTGAAGTCGGTATAAGTAATAATTTGCTGTGAATTCAGTTTATTTTGATGAGCATTATAAAACATGGACCAAAGTTAGTCATCGTTTCAAATTCATGCTAACTCTGTCTTTCATTCTGCAAATAAAAGTGATGGCATCAGCTTTAAATTATGATGACTGACTTTAGTCCATAATAAATATAATAGTAATACCGAATACAGAAACATTAATCAAAGTTTGAGACCTGCTTAACATTTAATTATTGTCTAAATTGACGTTTTTCCATACAAATTCTGACAGGTGCTGTCCACTTAACTTGATAAGCAGTCCCCAAAATTTGAGTAGCATTTCTGTATTCGGGGGTATAGTCCATAATTTATACCTTAGAGTCATAACTCTCCTCGCAGGGGACCGCGTAGCCACGAAGGACCAGTTCCTTGTTAATGTTAATCTTGCCACCGTCAGCCAGTAGCTCGATCGACACAACACCGTGAGTCACGGAATACACCTGAAACAAATTAAATTAATTAATATTCTACTAGCGATCATCCTCCGCTCTAAAAGTGTAGTTGTAAAAATATCTGCGTCGTTACATCTTAAAAACGGTGGCTCGAAGGAAAAAAATTTTGATACATTTTTTGTAGATAATTTTATGATTATTGTCTGAAGTGTTTTTATGATAAAGCATGTTTTGACATTGAATAATTTTTTTTTATTTACAGGGGATAGATTGGGAATTTTCAAATTTTATTTTTAATCATATTTTAATCAATCTTACTGATTTTCAGCTTGGTAGGAATTTATGTACCTTCGAATGTCTAAATTGACCGGACTATTAGTCCATGTTTTAAATTATGGGGATGTATGTTCAAAAATGTGTCCCACCTTGGCTAGCAGGCGACCGCGCCTGCTGAGATCCGCGATGCAAGTGCCAGCGGCACGAGTCCATTGCGCGTGGGGCTCGAGTAACGGCGACGGGGCCACCTCAGCCAGCACGCATTGCATGCTCAGCGGCGGCGTGGACGAGCAAACACCCAGCGGTAGCTCGAACAAGTTGCTCTTACTCACGCGTCCGTACGCACCCCAGTCGATGTAATGGACCTGAAATATACAAAAAAATCACGCCCATTTATCCCTGAAGGCAGAGATGAATTAACACCCAGGTTCCGCCTATAATGTCACTTCCAATGTGTCGAGCCTATAGCCACACCTTGTGTGGTTAACCAACCACTAAAGCTGGAGTTCACCAAACCTTAAACAGGCGATTAAAACATAACCGTTAGTTTTTGACATTTTATCGTATGGAATAACTGTCAGAAACTGACGATTATCTTTTATCTTTTAATCGCTTGTTTTAACGTGTTGTTCTAACCTGATAGGGGTAACCCAGATAGGGGTAGCTCTGTGGGCAGGGGCCCTTGAAAATTATGAAAAAGTAACTACGTGGATGATTTCACAACTCTTCACCATCATATAGTTGATTGTTGCTTAAAGTAGCAAGTTCTTTTTAATTACATACATACATAAGTCACGCAGAGAAACTTAACACCCACATTCCATCGATAATATTAGAACCCATTTACTCAGTGGCGAGCGTGGGATTCTTTTCGCAAAGCTTTGAGAATATTTGGCTACAAAAACATCAAATAAAATAAAATCGGTACCTCAACCATGTCCCTTGGTAGCAATTTTTGAACGCGGGCCCTATAGAATTTGGTGGCTGACGCTTCAGTCCTGGGCGCTGCTAATATATCTCCAGGCGTGGGGGTGTTCGTGTAGGCAATCAATGGACCAGCATTTAAGGTCGTGTGGATTTCACGCAACTCATCACTGGTGGACTCATCATCATATTGTACCCAGAATCGACTCACACTGACTATCTGCAAGAAAATGATAAAATGTACTTCATATCGGTCAGACGTTATCAAGCCCTCCACTCCCTTTTGATTCATATCATCTATTACACCGTAAAGGTGCTAGTGATTAATGAATGTATAGAAAAGAGACGGAACGGACCATGTCGAGAGATCGATGATCGGAGAGTGATTGGAATGACAAAATTCCAATCCATACTTTTTTTTTAAATTGGCTTAACGTTCCTAGAAACAAGTCCTTTGGGAACTTTATTTGTATACTTTCGTTGACTTTTCTTAATTTTGAATGAATGATAAATGACCGAATGAAACTAATGCATGAAATGAATGAATGATGAATTTTACATTAAAATATGGGTGAAACATATTTTAACGCATCAAGGGAGTGCTTGGCGCGAGTCGAATGGTAACAGAGTTCATGACGGTGACCGATGAGGTGGTGAAAACCACTATAAAATTCTTAACGTCAAACACGGCACAACACTTTTATTTCAATGATTCTTCATAATTGAACATCAAGAACATCAACACGGATTCTTATGCATCAAAATAACACCACTTTTACTGCACAAAGTCCACTCTAAAACAATTTTTGAGTGATTGAAATAAAAATTTGACTGACGCCATTGAAAGCCCGCCAAGCACTCCTCCAATCCATACTGATCATTGCTCATTGAAATGACAACATTCCAATCCATACTGCTCTGTTTTGGCTTAGTTTTTACAGCCGGCCGCCTGCTTGATACCAACCAACCCTCTATTTTTTGTTTTTTATAGGGTACAATCATATTTGCCATCTCATTTATACGCACATGGGAAATTTTGAGTGGGAAATGCGTGTCATCCACTTCCGGTAGCCTCGGCACCATCTTGTTTATATCCGTCGCGGCCTTGCGGGCTTCCAACACGCCAGCAAGAGCCTTTGCTTTTTCCACACTGAAACATGTAAAATATATGTGGATACAGGGAGTCATACACGTCTAACTGAGATACACAGATATATCAGCCCGGCTAGCATGAACACCGAAACACGATATGATAAAGCCATTTACCACGTTGAACTGTCAAAAAATTGTGGAGTTTCGACAGTGCGATATATGGCTATATCACTGTGTTTCGGTGGGCATGTTAGCCGGGCAAGCGTGATTTATGCACAATTAAGAATTATGCTAAGTATTTTACCACGTGGTGCAGTGCACCGACTGCGAATAATTAGAAAGAAGAAAATTGTATAAAAACTGCCGCACTGAGAGACGTCAAATAACGTTAATGAGTACTTAACGTTAAAAAATTACAATTCAAAACTAGTCGCTATTCTTGCCGGGTCTATGGTCTTGATTTGAATAAAAAATGTTGACATTAAATACTTATTAAAGTTAATTAACGTCTCTGAGTGCGGCAGTAAGTCTCCATCTCAACGATAGGAAGAGCTCGATAGCACGCTAGGTCTGCGGTTGCGTAAGCTAAGCAATGTTCATTAAGGCCGGTCAGACAATAAAATATATTAATAAAAATTATGAAAAAATATAATATCTCGAGTTCCCCCGTGCTTCGGAAGGCACGCTAAGAAGTTGGTCCTGGCTGCATCTGCTAATAATCTCCAATCCAAGTTAATACCCTCCAATTCGCACCGGGCCAGCGTGGTGCGTTATGGCTCATTCTCTCTTTATTTTTCCATCCAAAGGCATGGCCCAGCACGCTGACAGTAACGTTAAAGGGCTGGTCATGACAATGATGATTCCATATTACTCAAAAAAATCAAATGTATTACCTATTAACATGCAACAACTTACGGCAACAACGGAATCCTGATATCCATCTTGAGCTGATGAGCCTTAATTGCCTTGTATACTGGGAGAACAACTTGTCCTGGTATTGTGGGGTCCTAATAGTCAAACAAAAAAATAAAGTTTATTTTTAAATTACGCTTAACATGTTTCAGTTCATAGTCTTTAATAGATAGTAAGTTTTTTTTTTTTTGGATGTATGTAATAAGTTCAACAATAATCAAAAGTTGAATCTCCTATTAGACATATCATTAAATATTAAGAATTACCACCAACACCGTTTCCACCACTTACCCCACTATTATTCTTGTCTCGTTTATAGAGTTCGCTGTCTTGAAACGTCAAATACACTTTTCTGGAAGAAAAAAAAACACAATTAAAACTAATTGCATTCATCTCATACATTCGGCTTATTTCATAAAAAAATATAATTTAAAATATGCCATCAAGTGTCGTACTAAGCGACTAAGGGTAAAGACTGTGATGAGTAATGGGCAGCAGTGTTCCTCTTAGGCCACGTAGCAATGTTATGCGATTTCCGTGCCCGATAAATAGCATAGGCTCGCCACTTATTACATGGGATCTAACATAATCGGCGAAACGTGGGTGTTAATACTCTTAATTCACCGCTGCCTACCGCTTCGGGGATTTAGGCGTTATTTATGTATGTATGTATGTAGTTAAAGTACCGAAGTATCAAATCTTACCGGCTATTATTGTCGAAAGTGACTCGGGGCTCATCCCCGATCTGTTGCCGTACACAGTTCTTGATCGCGGCAGCGTACACCACACCCGGCTGGTTGTCGGGGAAATTCTTCAGATAGACCTAATAGAAAAAGGATAATGAAGTAGTTAGTTCAACTTCACCCAAACGTTTACTGCGAATGATGAGCATCAAATCTGTGATAGATCTTCCGATCATAATACACAATCAATCATAATGCCGTGTGGCGACGGCAGAGAACAATACAATGACCTGTATTTAAATGAACACCATACTAATTTAACCTACGAAAAAGGATAAACGCTCACCAAAGTTTGTCCATATCCATTTTGGTGAGAATTGTAAAATTTTTTTGGTAGGCACTATAAATAATCCCGAATAGAAACGTCTCTCTTGGGTGTCGTACAGGGCGACTATGAGTTATAATATAACGAGGAATGGGCAACAGCGTTCCTGGTTCGCCATCTAGCAAATTACTGCGATTAAAATTGCCGGTGAATGGCAATAGGAACGCCCCTTATACCCTATGACCTGAAATAAGCTGGCGAGTGTTAACACCTCTGCCTGCCCTTTAGGGGAGAAATTTATGTATAATACAAAATCATAATAGAATATTTTACAACAAAAAAAATCTGTACAGTCAACAGCACGTCAGGCTACCACAAAATATCTCAATCGATTTTGTGCTTTACTAGTAACAAGTTGAGGTTGACAATCGATTGAAGAAATTTAATAGTTTTGGGTAGTCTGAAGTGCCGGTCGGTCTGATGAATGGTCAATGGACCATACGTCAGACCGACTAATAATGACTGTGGTGCAAAGGGAGAAAGAAGAGAGGAGAAGAGAGGGCAGAAATAGAGAGAAGAAATGTATGGAGAGAAGATGTATGTGTTTTTTAAACTCGGTCTTTACGAGAAAGTAATACTTCATTGTTCACCAAGGGAGGAAAGTGATGAAAGAGTCTATATTACCGTCGGGGATGATATATTCTCATACCGTGTTTCGGGGGTCCAGTCCAGCCAGCATCCGCACAGCTTCCCGTTCCCTGACCTCATCTTGGGACACTTGCACGAAGTACTGTGGGTAGAACGCACCGGCTAATACTACCTGCGAAAAAGATGGTGATAGGTTTTTATGGAAGATGGAGAGGAGAAAGATGGATAAATCTCGCAAAATCCGCAACCCAACACTCAGACAATTCATAACCACGACCACTCCGTCAGAAGTGTACGACTGAGTACAAGAAATAGTAGATTTTCCATCAAGTGCACAAAACGGATCATTTTTGTCCGAGACTTTTAGCGGCCCGAGCCGAAGGCGAGGGCTGATAGTAATGTCGAGGATAAAAATGGTTTTGTGGACGAGTTAGAAACTCTGCTTTTCACTTCGATTGCGAGGAAATAAACAGTAATTTATCTTAACATTTCTTAAAATTCTTACTAAAATTAGTACAGTTTTGAATACTAAAGGAAATTGTTTTTCCCATTGATATTAGGCTTGGGCTGCAGACCTATACAGCCAAGTATTAAATTAATTTTGAAATAATAATTTTCTTAAATTAATTTAATACTTACCGTACCTACTTGAATTAAAATTTTAATATCTTTTATGTCTTAAAAAACACATGAGGCAAATAAATTTAAGTAAATATCAAAAAATAACAAATTCTATGTCTGAATTTATTATTGAGTTTGGCTGCATAGCTCATTTTGTTTGCCTTCATATAGATACTTTTATGATTAGATACGTTAATGCTCTAGAGCACAAAATTCGATTTTGTGCAGCCTATATCCTGCACAAACAAGCACTTTCAGAGCATGAGAAGTGAAAAAGTTTTTATTGCTTTTTATGAGGATGTTCAACACCTGTTAATGGAACGCGTCAGGTACCGAGATCAGGAACTGGCACTTGTTACAAAGTACAAGATAAACATAAATGATGTTGGTGTTTTCCAAAACTCCGCTCAGCAAATATCTACTGAAGCTAGAATGTTTCCTTCCATGCTTTGCTCTACCCACCGCAACGCTTCTGTCAGGGTAAAGTTTAATAATACTGTACAACTTAGTAGATAAGTCTCGTTAGGACTGGCCTATCCAACGGTTTTAAAGTCCTTTAAATAAAATAGATGATAAAAAAAATTGTAGATTATAATAATACACCAAGCCGGCAAAACGAATAATGTCTCGGATCTGAAGTATTTGACGGCCGAAACAGAGGCAAGGGAGGGCTATAAGCTATGCGATCTGGGGCTTTCTTTTTTATCGCCAGAGGTGAGATCATAATTTTAAGTCGCCCCTTGACCAGGAAGGGGTATTTTCCATAAGCGTAGCGGGCGGAAAATCTACTATACTGGTTTCATGACTTTTTAAGTAGAAAACACAATACAAATAAATTAAAGCAAATAAATAAAATATTTTAAGTTGAACTGTGAAGTTTCATTGAGCGTTGTTGGCTGTTGGGTTTATAATCTTTGTCTACGACAAGATTTTACTTTAGCTCTAGAGCTAAGAAGCCATTTTATATAGAGAGATAAAAAGCCATTTTTTGCAGCCTTCAAACGAAACGACATAAAAGCAAACTTTTTCAGCAAGACGTGAAAATAGTATAATTTTTACAACAAGTGCACAAAACGAATCATTCTCGACTTACTATAAATAAAAATGTCTCGGGCTACAATGACTCATTTTATGCCTTTGTTGGTACAATCCACTAATTAAGGTTACCTTGAGCACTAGTGGCAGCTCGTGCTTGGCCCACGGCGACTTGCCCGTGAGCGGGTCTATGCCCTCGCGCGACAGCCGCTGCCGCAGCTCTCGCACCAGGTCGTCCAGGTCCCTCAGTGCTCGCACCTGCACGTAGAACCGGCGCGCCCACTGGAACTCGTTGTTGCCCTGCTGCTTGAAGTACTGCTGCTGCCTGAGGTGGTTCCACACCTGTGGACATAGACGTTCGTTCTTGAGCTGTGGTACGGCGTCACCTGCGGGGCGATTTTGTAGGCCAATCGCTATTTATCACATCATCATCACCAGCATTTTTAACGTCCCCACTGCTGGGACACAGCCCTTCCCTATGGCCATAACCGTGGTAGGTTATGGCCCATTGTCACTGTTCTGGCCCACGAGTTGGTGGGACCAACGACTTAATGTGCCTAAACGTCCAATGACCGGAAATATTTGCTATATTGCCTAGTTTATGCAATCGCAGGCCGAGTGTGCTACCGAGCTCCTCCTCCACCTCAATCGCTATTGAATAGTTGTAATAATTGCTAGATTGAATGATTGTAACAACACTTACCTTGTATACGTTGAGTAAAGCAATGCAATCGCTGGTGGAGCCATCAGCCCAGGTCAGCTTCGAGTTGTAAGCGTTCAGTCTCTCACGGAACGGACTGTTGAAGAGGTTTTTGACGGACATGGCCGCCGCTGAAAAATAGAATTTATTTCTCCTTAAACAAGGTCGCGCTATTTAACTTGCCTTATGTAATTAAGATTTTGCACATTATTTATTTCATCAATTGTTTAATATTTTTTTTACCCACACCTATCATCTAGCCAGCCCATTGTAAGTAGCATAAGCACTTGTGTTATGAATCAGTGGGCCGATCGCCAGCGATCTGACCATTGGACCACACCGGCCATCAATACATTAGAACAACATTATATATTAATGTTATAAAAACTATTACAAACAAAAAGAGGTTAGAAAAAGAGAAAGAAAGAGAGAAGAAGAATTTCGTATTCTGCTTCTATTTTCCTTTCCCCTTTCAAGTTTCTGTAAAATCACTGACCCATAATGACGCACTCGTCGAGGCACCCGTAGATATAGCCGAGAACGATCAGTTTGGACAGTCGCACGTCAATCGGCAGCTTCGCCATTATCCTGCCGAGGTACGTGATGTCGCCATCCGCGGACATCCACTCATCTTCACCGAGGGTCTTCTTGAGGGCGCCCATCTAAAAAAGGGAAAATAACAATGGAATACAATGTTCTGTGCAATTTTCAAGTCAAATTTCAAGTAAATCTTCATTTTGATACCTTAATGTCTTGAAGCGTTAAAGCGACGGAGATGTGCCATTACCTCCACCTATCTTAGATTTTTCGAGAAATTGACTATTTTTGTATGTTTTTGAAATTAAGGTCTATTTCTACGTGTTTTCATAAAGTAACGTATCTATATTTTTAACGCGAACACGACTAATTCAAACTTGGAAATTCCATCTAACTGCCGTACTCAGAGACGTCAATTAACTTTAATGAGTATTTAATATCAAACATTTTCATTCAAATCTAGACCATAGACCCGGCAAGAATAGCGACTAGTTTTTGTCATTTTTTGACGTTAAGTACTCATTAACGTTATTTGACGTCTCTGAGTGCGGCAGTAAGTTCTCTTAAGTAAAATTCTATTTATTAACTTTGCGTAAAATTTTGTTTGTGTTACAAGATATTGGCACTTTGTCGTCGAAAGGTAACTTTGGTGTATGATATTCAAAGTCGTGCCCTATCAAACCATTGGGTTGACGTGGCGAAGATGGTGCTCCTCATTCACTCAGTCATTTCATTTGTCACACAGTCCATCCATCTCATATACGGTCTTCCTATTTCTCTCCATCTCTCAACATGCATGACACTCTTTTAGCTACAAGCATTTCGTTTCTTATAATATGACAAACAATGCCCTTCTATATTCGGTTAATGGTGCTATTTTCAAACTTCCTCTTATGTACTCATACCTCACTTTGTTGGTCGACCGGTACAGAATCTATAAGGTCACAGAGAAGTGATTAATCTGTATTTACCTCTTTTAAGACGAGCGTGGTCCGGTGTATGTTGGACATGTCCGGTGGGTCCATAGCCAGTGCCAGGATGTCGCTAGGAGGGCCCATGTCCAGCATCTTGGCGAGAAGGACCAGCCGTTCCAGTGGACACCGGACTATTTCCGGGGGGCACTCATCGGGCAGCATGTTCTAGAATTCAAATATTAGCACATGAAACACAATAAAATAAATAAACAGTTCGTATATTTCTTCTTCTTGTTGACGTCATCATCATCATCACCAGCCCTTTTTTATGACCCCACTGCTGCAGCACGGGCCTTCCCTATGAATAGAAGAATACAGGGATATTGATTGGGCCATAACCCACCACGCTGGCCCAATGCGGGTTGGTGGGTATTAACGACTGCAGATGCATCCTGCACGGCTTAACGTGCCTTCCGAAGTACAGAGGAACTCCAGATATTACATTTTTGGTCAACCACCAATGACCAATGACCAATGACCGGCCTTAGCAACATTGCTTAGTTTACGCAATCGCAGGTCAGGCGCGCTATACCACTACGCTAGCGAACTCCTCGTGTTTCCAGTTTATTTGGGGTCGGCGCAGTATGTTTACTCTTCTATCAATATTAGCCAGACGTCATTAAGCCATCCCCGCATTTATTTCATGAAGAATGTTTAGAAAAAGACGGGCCATTTCGAGAAACCGATTGAACGGACAGTGATTGGGTGACAACATTCCAGTCCACACTGATAAATTTGACGTTTACATACATAAATCACGCCTATATCCCCCAAGGGGTAGGCAGAGGTGAAATAGCACCCACGTTTCGCCAAATATGTCAAGTCCCATGTAATAGGTGGCGAGCCAATTGCCATTTATCGGGCACAAAAGGCGCAGTACATTGCTAGCCTAGGTGGTATAAGAGAAACGCTGCTGCCCACTCCTAATCATATTTAGATTTATCCTTAGTCGCCTTGTACGACACCCACGGGAAAGATTTGGGGTGGTGACAATTGTGTTCTACTCTGCCGTCACCACGCGGCTGTAAATTTGCCGTTTTAGGTAGTATAAAGTGCCGTTTACCGTACCAAGGAATCTACTCACATAAAACTTATCGGTGATAAGTCTGTAGACTCGGCCATCCCTCACCCGGCCCGCTCGGCCGGCCCTCTGCTCGCAGTTGCTCTTCGATGCCCAGGTCAACTGGAGTGACGTGAAGTTTGTGTTGTCATCAGCTACTAGGATCTTCATCAGGCAAAAGTCCACAACTGCAAGTCATTGTTGCATTAAGGGCATTTTATTGTTGTAGGTGTTAATTTTATACATAAAATTAAGGCAGAACATTTGTGCAATAAACCGTTCGGTAATGAGGGAGCAGAATACCATTGTCACCACCAACCTTGTCACAGGTGTCGTATAAAGCGACTAACCCCAAATACAGAAACAGTACTCAAATTTTGAGCACTGTTTATAAAGTTAACCCCCGAATACAGAAACGCTAATCAAATTTGGGGCACAGCTTAAAAAGTTAAGTGGACATTACCTGTCAGAATTTGTATGGAAAAACGTCAATTTTGACAACATTTAAATGTTAAGCAAGACTCAAACTTTGATTAGCGTTTCTGTATTCGGGGGTAAGTGGTCAATACCTGTGAGAATTTTTATGGAAAAACGTCATTTTGACAATACTTGAATCTTAAGGAAAGCTTTGAGTAGCATTTCAGACTTCGGGGGTAGAGTTATAGTATAGGAAACGAGAAAAGTCCTGCAGCGTTTTTGGTGAGCTATCTAGCGATTTGCTGCGATTAACGTTCCCGAAGAAATCGAAAAACTTATCAAATCAAATTTCATTTATTAATATAATGCATGACGAGATGCAAGAAGTTAAAAAAAAAGGTGTATGTCAGAAGTGAATGATGAAAACGGCAAGGGAAGCTCTGCAGAAATAATTCAAAACGAGGACAGTAATAAAATTTAATGAAACAAAAGTAATATGTAAGAATCGTAGCGAGTGAAAAGGAGTTATCTCTGCCTACCTCTGTAGAAGCAAGGCGTGGCGTATGTATGAATGACAAACATACTCACACACACTTGATTCATGCCAATATAGGTGCATGACTAAGCAGACGTGAATTAACTTACGCCACTTAAGTTAGGTCCCATGTTCATAGTTGGCGAACCTATTGCCATCTATCGGGCACATAAATCGCAGTATATTGCTAGATGGTATGAGAGGAATGCTGCTGCCTATTACTCATCGCTGTCTTTACCCGTAGTCGCCTTGTACGACACTCACGGGAGAGGCGGGGGTAGTGACAACTGTATTCTGCTCTGCAGTCACCACACGGCTTGAACTTGAAAGACAAAACACTTAGGAATCGCACTTAGGAATCGTCAAGGCTGGCCTAGAAATTTGCAGCCAGTCTTACTGCCGCACTCAGAGACGTTAATTAACTTTAATGAGTATTTAATGTCAAAAATTTTCATTCAAATCTAGACCATAGACCCCGCAAGAATAGTGACTAGTTTTGAATTGTCATTTTTTGACGTTAAGTACTCATTAACGTTATTTGACGTCTCTGAGTGCGGCAGTAAGTCATGGACTCACCGTACTTAATATCGGGCACAGTGATGGAGCTTTCTGCTATGTTGGTGGAAAGGATGATCTTCCTGGAGCCTGGCGGCGCTCGATGGAACACCCGTACTTGTTCGTCGGCAGTAATCGTCGAGTGCAACGGCAAAACCTGCCAGTTGTATTTAGCACATTCTGCGTCCACAATTTTTGCCCTATTATGAAAATAAAATAATCAAAAAGGTTGTATCCTTGACAAAGGCTGAAGCATTTTGTCGTCGTCATTAGTGTAGCATAAAAATATTAGCAAATATTGCTCATTACAACTTATTTATTGACAAGACACCAATACAGATTTACATTATTACAGGACAAGACAAGAAGCCCAGATTAAAGACAAGAATAAAAAAATTATAAATTGCCATACCAAAAAACAAAAACTATCATCATCTTCCTACCCTGTTCCCAGATAAACTGGGGTTGGTGTGGCATGCATCCTTGATACATTCATAAGCAACGTCATCAAATCAACCACTTAATTACTTTCTTAATTGCATACAAACCTCAATTCCCTATCTTCCAGACAGTTGTATAACTGCTCGATTTCATTTATACCGGGCAAAAAGATTAACACTGATGGCATGTCAGATTTCGCTCGGTCTATGCAATCTTCCTGTATATCTATTTTTTCAAATGCATCCAACAGTTTGATTACAAGATGATACATTTCATTCATTATACACGGTGAATCATCTTTCGGGGTAGCTTGTTGGAGTATCTATAATAAATAATAACAGTTCATGTAACTAGGTGAAAAAAAATTAAACAGTAAGATTCAGTTCATTCGCTAACTTAGCGGAGACTACGCATAGTAAAGAGGTTCGCGCGCTTTGTTGTCCGTTAAATACCGACACAGCTTGGAAAAATAATGCAGCAATAACTTTGCATGATTTTTTGCAAATGTCGTAATACACTTGTGGGTTTGTAACAATATCCACATTTCGCCAGCTTTTGTCAGATCCCATGTAGTAGGGGGTAAAGCCCGTCACAGACGTAGCTATAATATATATTAATATGAATCATACTGCCGCACTCAGAGACGTCAAATAACGTTAATGAGTACTTAACGTCAAAAAATGACAATTCAAAACTAGTCGCTATTCTTGCCTGGTCTATGGTCTAGATTTGAATGAAAATTTTTGACATTAAATACTCATTAAAGTTAATTATCGTCTCTGAGTGCGGCAGATAGCAAGACATATTACCACATATTTTCAATATAAATTTACGAGTGACCGCACAGCAGCTATAATATATATTTCTATGGCGTCACCAAAATATGTCGACAAATATATCTCGGTATATTTTGCCATATTACAACAGCAGACCGAGTGAGGGCAAAATATATATTACAGTATAGCTCCCGTCTGTGGTAGTTTGCTATAATATAATATATATCTTGATATATTAATATATATTATAGCTACGTCTGTGACGGGCTTTATCCTGTTGCAAATCTTGCTATCGAAAAATCGCCTCTAGATTGTAGGTCGGTATCGTCATCATTACACGCTAAGCTACATTGAAATGTATTGTATGATTCGCAAAAAAAAAAAAAAAAGAACATACCGAACCAAACTTTTTCAAGTGATTCAAATAAAATGTCTTCACTAAAAACATTGAGTCCTCCTTTTCCACGTTGATACAAGACGCATTTTGCAGCCCTATAGGTGTAGGTATGAGGAAGTAGTCCGCAAAAGCTCTGCTATTGAATGTAGCAGACATGAGTACAACTTTGACACCAGGCGATACTGTGTAGAGCAGCCTTTTCACCACCAACAAAAGGAAATCCATTTCTTGACCTCTTTCATGAACTTCGTCCAAAATGATATGTGTATATTCGTTCATATTCTTTGAAGAGACTAAAAATTTTAAATTATATTTATTACTGCGATTTGGAATTGGTTCTCAATAGTAATAAAACACAAAGATATCATAATATACTTTCCTCTATTCACATTAGTATTAGTTAACCTAACAGAACATATTCCACTTGAAAAATAGTGCTCATCTGACAGCAAAAAATCAACTAATTCAAGATCTTTCAAAATATTTAGTTAGGTACTCACCCAATTTTTGCAATAATACTCCAGTAGTTACATAATGTATTCTTGTATCTGTTGTAGTTCTGTTATCAAGTCCCACCTGCAAAAAGTTACTCATTTAGCACGGAAAGATGTTATAATGGTTTTTGTTCACTCAGTAAGTTTTGAATCTGGTAATGTTTTGACTTCAACGAGGTTAAAAATATTTCTGATACATTTACTAAGAAAAAGAGGTGAAAAATATTTCATGTATTATGAAAAGAATATATATTAAAAAGGTACAAAGCCTAAATTATCTTACCTGATAACCAACAAGACCTCCCACATCCCAGCCTCTTTCTTGTGCAACTCTCTTTGCAATTGATATGGCTGCTATTCTCCTAGGCTGGGTTACAATTATCTTGCAATGTTTACGCTGTAGATAACAATCATCTAAAAGCCATTGAGGTACCTGGGTAGTTTTCCCACATCCAGTGGGTCCCTCTATAATGACCACAGGAAAACTACGAATACTTTCCAAAATCTGCAAAACAAATTATCCGAAATGTTTTGATATTCTAAGTATAAATTTCGAATTTAGTGAGTTATTAATATTATTTAATGTTATGTTACAGACGCAAGCTTTGTATAAACCTGGTACGCTAAATTATACTAGTTTCCTATATATATTCCATTCTATATTTATTTAGAAGAGATGACAACTCCTAGTACAGTATAATTTGTCATTCCTCAAAATCACCGTGCTAGTGCTGGGCCTACATTGTTGGAGAGAAGAAAGTCAGGAGCAGTGCAATGGCACTTGTAACTGACTTTCGCCTCTCCCGCAAAAAGCATGGAAATCTGTTAATTTTTTTTCTGATAGACACTCCAGTCGGCTTCATATTTTTCCAGAAGCACATTTGGAGTGTGAATGTGCTTTAATGGTTTTATAGAAATTGTAGAAATTTAAAAAACAAATTTATTTAGTAATTGATTTCTATGTTGGTAACAAGTTTTTCATATAATTTTTTTACACAGACCTTTCCCTTGTGTTTGTTGATAGCTAGATTTTCAGTGTTTTCCTTTCTTTGGAAAGAATATTTGCTGTAGACTTGAGTCATGCCCTCTTCTGTGAGTTCTCCAAGAGAAGGCATTGATGAGCCCATTGAGAGTTGCTCCATAGACTCTAACCCACATGATACGCTTTCCCACTTTTGCCTATTTCTTTCATTCTGAAAAGACATCAGAAAACAAAATAAATACTATATCAGCCACATAACCCTTTAAACCTGAATCAAACAGTTTTTCAGCAACATACCAATGGAGAGTAGAAAGAGAGGATAATACCTACTTTTTACTTATTATTCGACTAGGTTATGAGACTGAGAGATTGGGAAGACACCATTCCAATTCATACTGATCGAGGTTTTGGCTTCGGTTTTATAGTTGATCACCTACCTGACATCAAACCTCTTAGGGTATGCAGTTATTGGTTGTTTGCCCTTCACCATTTGGGTGCTTATTAGTCTACATGAGCCTATCTACCTTAGTTGACTTTAGAACACACCTGGTGTATTGGGGCTGGCACATTCTACGTTATTTATTCGATCCAAGACCAGCATGGAAGACATGGTGCAAATGAGTATAATGGTGGTTTAGGCACAAAAGTGCAGAAAAGCCCCAGCTAAACTATGTATCATAGTGCATTATTATAGTAAGATCCTTAGGATCATTTAAAAGTATATGCAGAAATTACATAGTACCTTTAGTGTTAACGGATAATGCTGACCATACCAATTACACGATTATTTTTAGAATGAGGCATTAAAATTCCTGTAGAAATCTATTGAATTTTTAAATTAATAATTGCAAACACTTCATCATCTTCCTGCCCTGTTCCCAGTCTTGTAGTGACCGTTGTAGTCTTTTATTCCGTTACACATGAGGTGTTGTAAACATTTTCAATAAAAAAACAAGTGAAATTTTATATTGAAGTTGATTACTCTTAATGCAAACCTTTAATATAATGTCGAATTCTCTTTTTTTAACTTCGCTCGCGTAGTCACAGCCACTAGGCAGCACGGAGCGTCGATGTTCTTCGCGACGATTCATCAAATTTATAGAATCTTCTTTGGTTATTCGCATACCACCGGTCAAGGGTCCACGAAGTTTTATTACTTGCGAAGAAGACGGGTTTGGATTATTGAAAAAGGCTTTCAATTCATCCATTATGATAAATTAAAAATTTTCACGGCTTAGTACAACGTTCAACTACAGAACAAACAAAACTTGGTTGAAATTCACAACAATCTTCCGTTTGTTTGCATTTGCAACCACTATCACCACAGAACACTATTACTCCAATAAGTTCACCTTTGTTTGTTTGTCAATGAATGACGGATGAATGATTGATGGATGAATGAATGGTCAATGGATGGATCTGTCTGGGATGATGGTCATTAATTGTCGATGGTGAATAAATATCAATGTTTAGCTGAAATCATCGATGCTTTGACATATTGAGTGACTTCGATATCATCGACACCTATTTATCGCCGGGTGTCCCTGCGCCGTGCTTATCGTGTTTGCTAACCGATAGGGGTGTTAAGCTACACCCCTATCGGTTGGCCTGCGACGAATGGAGAACACTGTTTTGCTCATTGAGTTCGCTAGTAATAGTAGTTCAATGGTTTTGCTAACATGTTTTGTTAGAAAAACCCGGCTTACGATTTAAGCATGTTGTGAATTTTAAAATGGTTTTCACCACCTCATCAGTCGCCATCATGAACTCTGTTACCATTCAATTCGCGCCAAAAGGGAGTGCCCTAGATAAAATAAAAAAATAAAATAAATATTTTTACACTCACACATATCATCTAGCCCAAAGTAAGTAGCCTTAGCACTTGTGTTATGGATACTAGATGACGGACATATTTCTAATATAATTACGTATATAAATGTTGAAAATATACTACATAAGCATATACACAACCATGACTCGGAAACAAACATTTGTGGTCATCACAAAGTTTGCCCCTACCAGGATTCGAACCCGGGACCTCTCGGCCAATACCCAGCGAGCATTCGACCAAGGCGGCCGTTATTAAATGTGTGCCACCCATACTTTAATGTGAATTAATTTCATTTACTATTCGATTTTAATTTTAACATTATATAAATGTTAGAAAAATTTGTACAAAGATTTTGGTGGTTAGAAAAAGAATTTCGAAAAATTATGATCTTGAGGCGGGAATCGAACCCGCGTCCGCTGCTCCGGGCAGGCAGCTATTTCTACATTGCGTGGGTGGCCGGGCGGTCAAGCACCTACCCGGATAGCAGCAGACGCGGGTTCGATTCCCGCCTCAAGATCATAATTTTTCGAAATTCTTTTTCTAACCACCAAAATCTTTGTATTAATATGAATACAGAATAAATGTACTAGGCATGGCTGCAAGGGCTATTTTGCTGCTTTTCCTAAAATATTGAAAAACATATACAGAAACGTCAATTCAGTTTCTTTCAGAATCATTGGCACTGTTTTATCTCGGGATATAGTGGGAATTAGAGCGAGAGGAATAGTTATTAGTAGGAATAGTACATGAGTGCAAAGTTGTTTTTTAACCGCGTGCTCAATTTTGATGACCGAGCTAGCGAAGGATTCTAAAATAAAGAATCCTGAGCGATAGCGAGGGAATCAAAAGAGCACAAGATGAAAAATCTTTGCACTCGAGTGCAACACGTAACTTTTCATCCCTCCCAACGAGGAAATTGCAAAATAAAAAAAAAATACAATCACAACAGTTTCTGTTTTCACTCAGAAACTTCCACAACACCCTCCCATTAACCAAACACACTCTCAACACCCCCCAGAAACACCCACAACATTCACACCCGCAATACACACCCATCCACTCAGACACACCCAAAAAACACCCATTCACCCAGAAAAACCCACAAAACACCCATTCACCCAGAAAAACCCACAAAACACCCATTCACCCAGAAACACCCACAAAACACCCATTTACCCAAAAACACCCAAAAAACACCCATTCACCCAGAAACACACACAAAACACTCGTTCACCCAGAAACACCCACAAAACACCCATTCACCCAGAAACACCCACGAAACACCGATTAACCCAGAAACACCCACAAAACACCCATTCACCCAGAAACACCCACAAAACACCCATTCACCCAGAAACACCCACAAAACACCCTTCACCCAGAAACACCCACAAAACACCCATTCACCCAGAAACACCTACAAAATACCCAATCACACCCAAAAACACCCAATCACCCAGAAACACCCATCCATTCAGACACACCCACAAAAACCCATCCATTCAGACACACCCACAAAAACCCATTCACACAGACACACCCACAAAACACCCATTCACCGAGACACACCCACAAAACACCCATTCACCCAGACACACCTCCAACAGCCACCCATCCACCCAGCCACACCCGCAATATTCATCCAGACACACCTGTAAGTACCTAATAAAAATTACCGTCCCTAATGGAGTTCCGAGACGGTCAATCAGCTTGAGTCAAGCACGTTGATTTTCTGTATGTTTTTGTTCCGTTGCTAGCGTAAACAAATCAAACAGACCTAAAAAGCTTTTAAATGCTTGACTCAAGCATCCAGCAAGCGTTGTAGACGATCAAAATGTTTAAAGCAAGATTGACGCCAAGCTGATTGACCGTCACGGAACTCCGGTTCTAACAAATTTATGACGTGAAAAGAAAATGGCGCGCGCAAAGCGAATTACAAAAAAAGTACACCAAGAAGGTTCCGAGTCTGAGTTTTTAACAAATTAAAATAGGTTGCATGACAATTTCGGCACCATGGAGGTAGAAATAAATATGTATAATGATGTTTTGAATTCACAAACTCATTGCACACGATGTTCTAAATTCAAATTTACTTTAACCTCTAGAGGATAAAAACGGCTTTTGCACTCAGATATCGAAGAGCAAAAACGCTTTTTCCGAGATGGTGGGATGAAAAATATTTTCTTTTCCCGAGGACATTTCGTCCACAGCCCGCGCGGAGCTGTAATATAAACGTAGTGTATTATAAATACTCTTTTCACCTCTCATGCTCTGAAAGTGCTCATTTGTGCAGGATATAGGCTGCACAAAATCGAATTTTGTGCTCTAGAGCATTAACGTATCTACTCATAAATGTGTCGATAATAAGGCAAAGAAAATGAGCCATGCAGCCAAACACAATAAGAAATTCAGAGATAAAATTTGTTATTTTTTAATATTTATTTTAATTTATTTGCCTAATGTGTTTTTTAAGATATAAAAGATATTACAATTTTAATTCAAGCAGGTGCGGTAGGTTATTAAATTAATTTAAGAAAATTATTATTTAAAATTAATTTAATACTTGGCTGTATATGTCTGCAGCCCAAGCCTTATATCAATGGGAAAAACAATTTCCGTCAGTATTCAAAACTGTACTAATTTTAGTTTGAATTTTAAGAAATGTTTTGAGAAATTCTGATTTATTTCCTCGCAATCGAAGTGAAAAGCAGAGTTTCTACCTCGTCCACAAAACCATTTTTATCCTCGACATAACTATCAGCCCTCGCCTACGGCTCGGGCTGCTAAAAGTCTCGGACAAAAATGAGTCGTTTTGTGCACTTGATGGAAAATCTACTATTGCTGTAATAGTGTTCTGTGGTGCGGAGGCGTGCGCTGGCCCGAGAGCGAGAATGGGTTAGAGGGAAATTACCTGTCAAAGTGATTATTTACTATGATGTTTTTCCATGGATTTAATGTTATTCTAATATCGATCACCATTCACCCCTATTTATTTACTGGAAACTTTCCAGAGATTGGGCGCGCGTGTCATCAAAGAGACTTAAGTCATAATTAAGTTTAAATGAACTTTCTCTTCAGTAGTGTTAAGCATAAGTTCGATACTATAACCAACTTCTTAACTATCTTATGGTGATCATCATTGTCAAATATTTGTAACTATCAATTTTTTTCTGTTACTTACTGCGGTAATTTTCACAATAGTATGAAATATGTTTCGAAGAAGTTTGATAACAAACACTGACACGTGATTTTTTAAAATTAGATTTTTAATGAATGTAGGTAGTAGGTACCCAACAGAAGAGAAATAATTAAAGTTCATTTATTGGGAAAGTTATACATACATAAATCACGCCTATATCCCCGAAGGGGCAGGCAGAGGTGAATTAACACCCACTTTTCGCCAATAATGTTTGGTCCCATGTAACAGGTGGCGAGCCTATTGCCATATATCGGGCACATAAATCGCAGTACAAATTTATATTGCTAGGTGGTATGAGAGAAATGCTGCTGCCCATTACTCATTGCTGTCTTTACCCTTAATCGCCTTGTACGACACCCACGGGAGAGATGGGGATGGTGACAATTGTATTCTGCTCTGCCGTCACCAAACGGCGCTTAAGAAAATACCTTAAATATTTTTACAATCATATATTACGTACCATGTTTGGCATAACAAAAATATTCAGATCACTTTAGAAGATACTCAACAACTGATAATTTATTTAATAATTATTTACTCACTTACACAGACATATAATATATATATGCATATCATACTATAAATCCAATAAAGTATAGATAACCTACTATCGGACATCACAATTCTAAGGGAAGCATAACGTGATAATTTTAAATATGATCCAAGCATGACGCTGTACGTGGTAATTTATAAAATCTTTGTTTAAAATATTTTGACTAACCTTACAAAACGGAACAATTTAAAAAATGAGTCTTTCCCCCGAATACAGAAACGGTACTCAAAGTTTGAGTCCTGCTTAAAATTTACGTATGGTCAAAATTGACGTTTTTCCATACAAACTCTGACAGGTTATTGTCCACTTAACTTTTTAAGCAGTGCTCAAAATTTGAGTAGCGTTTCTGTATTCGGGTGTTAGTTTCCAATCTTTTCACTCTGATTTGTAAATACATAGTAGGTAATCAAGTACAAACTTATGCGTGAGAAGCTTTAATACAATAATAGTGGTCAGTGGTGAGAAGCTTATCTATACAGTTCGTTTTATTAAAATGTTAGGCAGTTACAGTATATGACAAGTGCAAAAAAATGGACTGAATTTTTTAGGTGAAGGTCCCGTAAATATTTTATTAAGGTTTGTTTCATAATCGACAAGTAAGCTACTCAGAACTTACTTGTCGATTGTGAAACAGGCCATTAGTAGTTTGAATGATTGCATTGTCCTATAGAGGCATTTACTTTTTAATAAAACGCAGTCGGTTTCCAAGTACAGTCAATGGCATGTCATATAATTAACAGTATTATATGACATGCCATTGACTAATATCCAAGATATCTCCAAATGCAATGTAAATCTTAAACTGTTTATAGAAAAGTTCAGTGTCAATTGAGAAAAACCTGACGTGCCCTTGACTGAACAACAGTATATCCCGATATTTATGGTCGCTGTGTAATAAACTCACATGTACCGTTTATAATGATAACACAAAAAGCAATAAGGAGAAACTAGACTTATAATAAGGAATGACTGAAGAGCATTAATTCACGCAGTCACTCAAATTATTATTGTCCAGCGTGAACTGAATTACCACAAACTATGAAATCGTCCCATTATTAATGCAGACTTCATTTCTGACATTACTCATGCAATACGCCCAATCGGCCCAATGATACATCAGAACGACAAATGAATGGAAAATGTAACGCGTTGTACTTAGGGTTCAATATTGTAAATGAACATTTTTTGGTACACCCTGATATTCTGTACTTTTTTATATGTACTTTTTTTTATATTTCATGGTTTCTAGCCAGGTAGGCAACTACATATTTTTTAACAGGCAGTAAGAGCCATGAGATTATACACCAGCTTACTCCAACTGTAAAATGTTCTTAATGAATTCTATACCTTTATAGACACAAAAGGTTGAAAATCAAATGAGGACATTTTACAGTTACTCTAAGCTGCTTTACTGTGCTATGCCTCTCAACCATCGCCAAGGCAGATATACATAGTAATTCAACATGTTAGTTCCAACATTTTATAATATTTATACAGAACTATTTAATTAAAAATAACCATAAAGATAGAATAATAAATAGGATTATTAACAAGAACAAACTACATACTTATTCAGTCGCATTACGTGTTCTTTGATATGTAGCGTACAATACACTGGACAAGTCATCGATTATATATCTTCTTAGTACTTTGTGTTTGAATAATGAGATTTCAAAATTGATCATTGTAAAGATGACAATAAGGTGCAATAATGTTTGAACTGACTGCAGTTGCAAAATAGTACTTATTGCAATCACATAGTTCCCTTACACTTCGCGGCATACACTGCCGGGTTAAAAATTACTAATGCTGGTGCATTAAGTGTGTGATACAAAACTGATGATATTAAAGGTAGGTATAATCATCACTCGCTCCCGTGATTATAGCCAATGGTTTCGAAGCATGTGTTGATAAAATATAGACTTTATTGAATTAAAATAGGATTTCAATCCATAAAAAAGATTTGTGCTATCTTATATTGACGATTCATAAGTGTATTGTAATTATACCAAATATAAATAAGTGAATTTTTTATTTGATTACTCAGTTTACGCAATCACATTGGCATAACATAAACATAATAGAAACAACCCATACAAATACGAGTAAACTATACCTACAACCCTTCGTTGGTTAATGCGTCTGCACAAATTAATGCGAAGTTATATAAGAATACATGATCTTTGGACTACATTCAAACACTAGTTGACTAGGAAGGTGGTTAAATAATCGCGGAACTTACTAATACATAAATTACCAATAAACACATATCGTTTGTTTTTTGCAAATTGCGATTGTACAGTAAGAGATTTCTATAAGTACTTGACATATTTATAAGTAGCCGCACGCAAAAGGTTCGCTGTTCTTGTGCTGATGTAATAATATACTAATTATTTAAAACTGTATTGTGAAAGCATTACTTATGTGTCAAGTGAACAAAACACAACACGTTTTGTTTATATTGTCGGGGTTGCTGTTTTGTAAGATAATTTTTTAATCATTAGATGTTGCCATGTTATATCCACAACAAGTATGTGAACTAAATGAAATAAATAAATAAATAACAAATCACTGTTGGATGTTGTCAACCTTAATAACCATTGATTTGTACGACAATATTAGGCTATTGGCAAGCTTTCTGGTAAGGTTAGTAAATATAATGATTTTTTTTTACTTTTTGATTTTTATTATGATATGGTAGACGTAACAGTTTCCTTAAATTTTTAATATACCTACAATACTTCATCAAATCGTGCAGGCACGACACTAATAGGAGGTCGAATTATACTTAATATATTTATATAATAAGACCAACAACCCACAAAACATTTATAAAATATTATCATTAATATGCAGACGAATTAGTCGCTACAATAAACCAACAATATGTGATGTTATACGTTTAAAAATAAAGGTTAACTATTGATAAATATATTGGACTTACATCAATACACAAATGATTAAACTGATCTACGCGAGTAATAAGTATACTATAATGTCCTAACAATGCTTTTCTTTCTAATAAGAGGTCGTATTTAACACTGATAAAGCTTAAAACCGTATTGACATTTTTATGACAAATCCATATTCACCTTAACACAATCGATCTGAATTCTAATTATAATACTTAATACAATATTCGAAAAATATACAACCAACTATGAATATTGGAGACGAAATATTTCTGTGTGTACTTTAATATTTTTTTTTGTGCAATTCAATTCGATAGGACATGCATGCATGCATGCATGATACCAATATCATAAGATTTGGGGGAAAATAACAAAATCTGATTGACTCACTAAAATGTAACACCTTTTTAACCGACGAAAAAACGGAGAACGTTACTCAATTCGTATCCGTATGTTTTTTTTTACATGAGACAAGTACTTGACTATCAGAATAAATACTCAATAATTACAATAATAATTTAACGGCGGTTTTTTTTATACGATAAATAACAGATCTATATCTGTAGATAGAATATCGGAACCCGCCGTTAGGGAATAATTTATTAATAGTAAAGTACTGCATTTTACTAGAAATTTAAGAAAATGACTTGATTGGTCCGTATGTGGTCCAATTTAGCGAGTGACTTAAATTATCCCACCTTCCCCTATGACCGTTGGGGAATCAATGCTGAGTTCTAACGCGACATATAGTCATTTGAAAAAATCACCCATCCCGGCTAGCATGACCACTGAAACACTATGATACAGCCATAAAGGCTATAAGATATAGCCACATATTAGGCTATAAGATATAGCCATATATAATTAGGCTATATATAGCCATTTATCGCTTTGAACTGTCAAAAAGCCAATGATTTTTGATAGTTCAAAGCGATCAATGGCTATATCATATCGTGTTTCGGTTGTCATGCTAGCTGGGCAGGGGCATAAGTCTCGATAAAAGCGCAAACACCTTGCCATGACACGAACGAAATTGCAAAATCACTGGTATTAAGAATATGCAATCATTGTCAATTGTTAAAAGGTTTTGCGATTCACCAATAAATAGAATTTACTAGACAAAAAATTTGATCATCAGCTGCGAGACGTCTTAATAATTAACATGTTTTATAATAATAATAATACAACATATATTTTCGAGCTAGCTTTTGGTTAGTAATATCGTTCTTGTCATTAGTATTATATAAACTGGTATCCATGATTATTTTGATCGAAGATACAATAGATTTTGGTATCCACCCTCTTAATAAATTTTGACCAGCCTGCCTAGCATGACCACCGAAACACGATTAGCCATTTATCGCTTTGAACGGTCAAAAAACAATGGATTTTTGACAGTTCTAAGCCATAAATGACTTTATCATATCGTGTTTCGGTGGTCATACTAGCCGGGCAAGGTTACTATTAGGGGCCATAAACACATTTATAATTGGCTAACACATTTTGTCAACTGTGTAATGACGATAAAGGAAAACACAAATTTAACCATCCATTTTCTCATCTCATTCGTAACGTAGGAGGGGAGTTACTTGGGCCTGTCTGTTATAGCGTCCCAGCCCGGCTAGCATGACCACCGTAACACGATAATATGATAAAGCCATTTATCGCTTAGAACTGTCAATAAATGGCTATATCATATCATGTTTCGGTGGTCATGCTAGCCGGGCAGGGGTCCACGGGTTTTGGTAAAGAAACCAAAGACAACAGGCAGCGTCCCCAAGCTAATAGGGTTGGAGTCAGACAGGAGGCCGGTTATAAAAAACTGGTCTATAAAAATCTAATCAAGCTATAAAACCTTACAAATAATTTTGGGCCAGGTGCGCCCAAAATAATTTGAACAGATATTATGTAATCCTAAACTAAAGTACTTTCAAACAGCAGATTTTCCATACCGTATCAACAAATTTCTTAAACCGGTTTTGTGCCCTAACGCGCTTAAAATAAAGTGCAAAATTCATTAAGTTGACTGTACAATGACAATAAGAAAAAAACGGACCCGGCTTCATCCCAAATTGGGTTGTATACGTGCGTGTTGTAAACAAATTTCACCAATCCATCCTTGTATGTATATACTTGAATACTAAACAAATTCAATTATGATTTTCAAAAATATAACGTCTTTATGGTGACAATTTAATTTCGAATAAAACTCATATGCCTATTAAATTTTTTTAAAAGCGACTATTTTGTTCTCACCCTTTTTTGGCCACCGAACACATTTTAATAATTAAAACTAAGGAAAGTATATTTTCCATAAACATACACGTCGCTCATTCAATACAAAAAAGACGCACTCAAAAAATACTCGAAAACATTGAGTGTTCAATATTTATAACAGTCAGACTTAGGGGAAGAGGGACTCAAAACGGACATACTGCCTAAAGTGTACTCGGTAGTATATAGTATTTTCCTTACATCCAAGGAAACCGATGGGTATTCAATTTCCACACGTCCTCTCAATGAGTCAATAGGGCAGATAGCTGTATCTGGGAATGTGTTTTGAAAATGAATCCGTTTTTAAGATGAATTTTACACTCGAGAGTACCCGCTTTAGGCAGAATGTCCGTTTTTGGCCATCTTCCCCTACTGTTGCAGGAATGCAAATTTGAGTTGTATCTCGTTTGTATTTAAAAAAGTAACTGCGCCGATTGTTGCAAATTCGAATCTTAATACTTTAACAGAGTCATAAAAATAAATTATTGTTATAACATTACAAGCTAAGCTATAAGATGAACACAAGTAGCAGAACGTGGTGGATAAATCAACTACTCAAATCGCCATTTTGTTTTTAGAAGTTCTAACTTTATATACACAGGAGTCCACAATCACAACACTAAATCCTTTACAAGTGGATAAAACACTACTAAAGGTAAGAACAAGAGACCTGTAGAATAACTAGTGATAATGTGCCTTGATTACATGGGATATAGTTCAATTCTCTTTGGAGGGCTGGATGGACCAGCCCAGGATGCGGCGGTCGAACCCGCAGCTAAAGAAGTTTATGTTGGATGATATGTCTTCTACCCAAGATACCGATGTCACCATTCTTCGGTGGCCCTGCAACAATTTATGTTGATTAATAAAAAGGATTATGTTTTCTATTCGAATATTATAGTATAAATGCTAGAAAAAAAAAGAGCCAGCAACCATTCGACCAAACCGGTCGTCCGAGCGTTACACTATGGGACCAGAGGTCCTAGCCAAGTGGCTTATTATCTATCCGAACGCATACAAACAAAAGTATACTATTGACGGAAATGAAAGTCTATTAAAAAAGGGCCAGGTCAAGAGTACCCGAAACCGACGGGCATGCATGAAGGGATTGACGTGATTGGATGAAACGAAAGAAGTATGTAAGGATCGTAGCAATTGGAAAGAAGTGATCTCTGCCTACCCCTGTGGGAGAAAGGCGTGACATATGTGTGTATAGAGATTTTGGTGGTTAGCAAAATAATTTCGAAAAACCGCTCGGCCACCCAAGCGGTCAGGCACCTGCCCGGATAGCAGCGGACGCGGGTTCGATTCCCGCCTCAAGATCATAATTTATCGAAATTCTTTTTCTAACCCCAAAATCTTTGTACTAATTTCTCTAACATTTATATAATGTTAAAATTAAAATCGAATAGCGCTTACCTGTCGACTGGATCGCGGCAGTCTTGCGAGCCGCTGCCCCTGCAGGTCGAAGAGGCGCACTTGTCTGTTGTCGTGCGGGATCGCGATCACCCCGCCGCTGCTGACGCCCACGCGGTTCACTGACGAGTCCGACCGGATGGTGGCCAGCGCTGACCGCATGTTGCGCACGTCCCACACCTGAAACACGACATTGTTATATGAAGGTCTCTACATACGGAACGGGAAAATACCACGGACGGGACGGGGCCTCTCTCGTACAAAAAGCTCCGTGACATATGTCCTTCATAGTACATGTTGTATGAAAGGATGTTTCTGCAGTCCCCGTCCCGTCCGGGGTATTTTCCCGTTACATATGCGGAGACCTTCTATCCGTATATTAGGCACGTGAAAGGTGAAAGGGAAAAGTTTATGGACATATTATGAGACGGGATGCCATGAATGTGAGGAAAAAGTTATGGACATGAATGTTGATAGATGTCGAAGTAGAGGAAAACCACTGAAAAGATGGACGGATTGTGTGAGGTGTGAGACGGTGATGGATGTGAATGAGGAGATGAGTGACAGAAGAGAATGGAAAAAGAGGACATACTGCGCCGACCTCAAATACGATGGGATAAAAAAGGCAGGGCGATGATGATGATTTGGCATGTATACACAGATACATTTGTTTCCTATACTCCAGCAAGCCTGGCACGGGACGTGGACAAAATCTCTGTCCACTACTTGCCCGTGCTTTGTTGCGAGATTTAGTGGGAGATAGAGCGTGAGGAAAATATTCTCTTTCCCCCAAGGAGATTTTGTCCACGTTCCCGTGTTATAGCGAGAGATAGATAGAATATTCTTGTGCACCGATAAAAAGAATTTTTACCTTGACTGAGCGATCATCTGAGCCCGAAACAACTTTGTCTTCTCGCGTGAACACAGCCGAAGTGACACTCCTGAAAATTTACGATATATAATTTTAATTTTGCCAACGATACCTAGTACAGCTATCCCATACGTTTGCGTCTCTAAAGTTAGTCTATAATTATAACATGTTCAAACATAGAGTACCTAATAATAATAAAATAAATTGCGTAAGTAATTTTTGTGAAAATTTTAATCTATTTTTAGTTGAATGTATGCAAAAATTAACAAGTGCGTCTTTAAATTTTATTTACTCATAATTAATCTAATTACGTATATTATATATTTTTTTGACATTTGACACATACACACCAAATTTTTGTGTGCAATCAAGGGAGTCGTTAGACAGGACCCCGTATTATGAAGCCGATTCAGTTGGTTTGGTCTACCCGTCTCTCTCACTCATTGAGAATAATAACCAAGTGTGAGAGTGACGGGTACATAATACGGGGGCGGAAACTCCCTTGATTGCTCACTAAATTTCGACTCTTGGTCCCTGTGATAAGGTCGAAAACCGTTCGATCAAGAACCTCTATGGTGGTGTCTGTGAACCATCTCAAATACTTACTCAGTGTGCCCCTGAAACACGGAAACCGAGTGTATTGGCTCGCGGAAGTCCCACAGGCGGAAAGTGGTGTCCCGTGACGCGGTGACGACGAGCCGAGAGCTGTGGTGCGCGGACGCATGCGTCAGCTCGTGATCGTGACCTGGAGAAACCAAAACCATTTTTTTTCCAAACAGGCATGGTGACGAATTTTGAAAAACTACACCACATTGTTTTGCGTATGTACTTTACTTGAAATAAATTACATTTTTGTAAAATATTAAGATTTTTATAGAAAAAAAAACATGTTTTGTTTCAAAATTTCCGCCAAAACGCCAACAGCAATGGCGTCTGTGTGACGTCACTGTAGCGTAATAAATACCAGTTTCTATAGTATACAGTGATTATGATTGGCAGATAAAATGTCAGAAAAATTGCTAAAATTTTGTATTTTCCTCTTTATAAAATAAATTACCTACAGTCAATGACTCCCCGTCTTTGTTACTATGTAGGACATTTTGTAATAAAATGTACGCAGGCATATAGCGTGAGTCCTGTTAATTGCCAATACGGTTCAATGTCAAATAAACGCAAAGATTGACGTCACTAATAGCGTAAATCATTCAGCTAAGTTACGTTTACGCAATCCCACAAGACCTTGCTTATTTATTGCCAATATATGCATAAAATTAACTTAAGGTCAAGTTGAATTTGCAATAATATAGAAAAAAAAACCGGTCCAGTATAATTATACCATTATTATTTTGACAAGTGTGTTTATCTAAAAAGTAAAGGTTCAGTAGCACAGAATACCTTTATGAGTATATAAAGTAATTGATAAATACGTCTTCTATGCTGGCCTGGGAGCGAACAAATAATGTAGAATAGGCCAGCCCCGACTCATCCCATGGGTGTCGTAAAAGTCGACTAAGGGACATTGGCCAGTGTAGACCAATAAGCACCTTGGGGTACCCGAATGGTGGGGGGCAAATCACCAACAACAGCATAACCAAAGAGGGTTAGTGTCAGGCAGGCGGCCGGTTGTAAAACCTAAGCCAAAACTTCGAGCAGTATGGATTAGAATGTTGTCATTTCAATCACTCTCTCCGTTCATCGGTCTCTCGACATGGTCCGTTCCGTCTCTCTTCTATACATTCATTCATCACTAGTATCTTTACGGTGTGATGGATGATATGAATCAAAAGGGAGTGGATGGCTTGATGATGTCTGACCGATATTACCGTATACCGATAGAAGAGGAAACATACTGCGCCGACCCCAGATAGACTGGGAACAGGGCAGGGAGAAGAAGAAGAAAAAGAAGAAGAAAATAATTGATAAATACATAATTATACTGGTCAAATATAATCATCACTATTGTGATTAATCCCATGCAATAGGCTCCACCTATTACATGGGACCTAACTTAATTGGCGAAAAGTGGGTGTTAATTCACCTCTGCCTACCCATTCGGAGATACAGGCGAGATTTATGTATGTATGTGCTATTGTGATTAAAAAATCATTGTTTAGAAAAATTCTTACATTGCATAGGTGTTATTTCGAATTAGTATTATTATCTCACTGAGGTATTCTAAAAGTTATAAATAGTCATATGAATAAATCACTATTAATTTTGTAAATACGTTGTTTACACACGTTAATACTATTTGATACAAACACAAATTTGTTTGAAGGAAATGTAGAAATTTCGCTGTTGAAGAGTCAAGAGAAGAAGGAATCATAAAATTAGTCAAGAGAAGAAGGAATCATAAAATTATACTTGTCATCATCATCGTTAGCAGCTCTTTAATATCCCCACTTTTGGGGCAAAGACCTTCGCTATGGATGGAAGAATATAAGGAGAAGGGCACAACCCCCCACTCGGCCCAGTGCAGGTTGATGGGTATTGATAGCTGCAGATACAGCCAGGATCAAAGGCTTGATGTGCCTTCCGACCGAAGCACGGAGAAACTCTAGGCATCTAGGTAATAGTAGATTTTTGGTCACCCATCAAATGACCGGCCATAGCGAACTTGGTTAGTTTGTGCATTCGAAGGCCGACCGCGCTAAGCTACTGCGCTATCTAGGTCCTCAACAAACTCCTCCTGTCATCAAATTTAATGTAACTAAAATAATACCTGTTAGTACTTGAAGACAGTCTCCAGTTTCAACGTCATACAGGTTAGCTGTTCTATCCCAAGACGCCGTGATAACATGGTCCCCTCCTGTCAACCAATCAGCCGCCACCACAACGCCCTGGTGGCCTGTAAGCTCAGTGAGGGGTGTGCGGAGGACCTCGGGCCTTTCACCGCCTTCACCGAGACTCTCTTCTCCACCTCCATCTAATTCTTCCTCTGATGACTGACCACGCTGTAATAAATGAAAGCTTTATGATAAAAGGGAATCTTAGCAGCTGTGGTTTAATTCATGTGTGTAATTTTATGCTAAAATTTAATTGTCAAGTATGCCAAATAAGTCCTAAGGCTTTTCAAAGAGTAAGTTATAACACCATTTCTAAAACAATTTCATTGGCTATCTTTGTTAAGATATTATTATATAATTTAAATAGATTAGCACATAAATGCTGGAAAAAAATTAACTTTTCTCTAAGGCTAAGTTCTTGTATTGTCTACATAGCCATACCACGCAGATATGTAGTCTTGAACTATGTGAACTTAGCCTAAGCAAGATAAACTTGTTATATCCACACCTAAGTGTTAGGTTAAGTTATTCTAAATTTGAATACATCGTACCGGTAAGTCCCAGTTCACTGCAGCTTGCCAAACATGGGCCGTATTGTCTCCACTGCTTGTAAGAGCAATGTCTCTGGTTGAGTGAAAGCGGATCGAATTTACAGAGCCCTGGTGTCCTGTGTATTGGAGAAGACACTTTCCCCATTCCACACTCCAGACACAGGCTGTGTGATCTGTGAAAAATAATAATGTACAGTAACACAATATATAAAGTTTCTCATTTTTGAATAATTTAATGAAAGTTGTCTCCATAAAAATTAATGATCTTTAAGCTTAAGAAAATTCTACTTTGCCTTTACCCAACTAAAATGTATGGAAAAAGTTTTCTTTGATTTGTGGGTGTTCTAGTACTCAGTCTCAGTGTTTTCATTCTTTAAGGGAATGATCAATTGGCATTTAAAAAAATTACTCAATTCTGACAATTTTCTCTTTGACTATACATTTTATCAAAAATCTGTGAATGTTGATAGTCATCACTCAAAAAATTGGGAAAGATCTCTTAATATTATTTTCGTATGGCAGCAAGGGATCTGGTAGCTGCCCTAATTCCCCAACTTAACTTTCCACTCTGTATATCCCGAAGCTCAGTTTGCCTTTCGAAATAGGCCTCCTCTAACAATAATTTATGTAAGATTAGTTTTCCATTTTATTCCAGTAGGATTGAAATAACAAAATACATATGGTATTATAAATAGCAGCGAGTTTAAATCTAGACACAAAATTATACAAGTGTAAAAAGAAATTCACCCACCAGCAGATGCAGTGCCAATAAGTGCTTGTCCAGGTCGTGCTGAAGTCACATCCCATATGCCATCCTTGTGTCCTGTAAACTCTCTCACAAGTTGGCAGTTGTAGGTTGGTGCTTTGAAACTGGAAACAATTTTGCTGGTTTGCACCCTAAGCTTATGACTTGCTTTCACTTTCTGAGAATTATTCTGAGATACTGAAATAAGATACAACTTTATTGCTCCATTATTATTGATTACTAATTAATTTCATTAAAAAACACACACTTCTAACACTGATGAAATGGCTTAATTACATATTACAAAAATGGACTTACATTTAACTTTTGAATTTTTGCCTGTAGTTTCATATTCAATATAATCCAAATTCTGCCTGTCTCCTATATAGCTTTCTCTCTCCAGCTTCTCACTCAGTATATCGATTTTTTCTTGTACTATAAATTTGAAATACTAATAATTTTTTTTACCCTAAATTCAGTGTGGTATTTTAACTATAGCTAACATGATTAAAGTTATATAAGGCAGAAAAGTGTAAACACAGAAAAACATGACTTCTAGTCGATGTAATTGTTTACTTACGATTTAAATTTTCAGTGTAGAGAAGGTCAAATTCTTTTTCTATTTGGGAAAACAGCTCATGAAGTCTTGATCGAAATACTGGTGGTATTGATGTTTCTGATTCCTCCATTTTTAGGTAGTTCGGCAAGCCATCGGAACCTTCTGTGAGCGCCTGAAGTCGTCGTTTGCTAGATTTCATGGTCGTAGCACACAAGGGTCACCAAGATACAACTGTATTAATACTTGATACCAATCATCAGTAAAAATTTGCAATATGCTTGGTAAAATAGAATTTATCACTGTGGGAATATTTGATAACGTGCTCTCTACTATTCTGAATGTGAAGTATATTTTGTAAATGTAATCAAAGTTATTGACAAAAACCAAAATATACCATTCGCAATTTCACATTCGATGTCGCCAATGACAGTTCTTTCAGCTGACACTGACCAAAGAGTATATAATACACTACCATTGTTAGTTAGTTTTAAATTCTCCCTATATTTTAGGGAAGGCAAAGGGTCTATTTTACGTTAAAATATGGGTGTCACACATTTAAACGCATCTAGGGAGTGCTTGGCGCGAATTGAATGGTAACAGAGTTCATGATGGTGACTGATGAAATGGATAAAACCACTTTTTATAGTGATCTTCACCACTACATCAAACACATCATAAGACTTGTTTTCAATGATTCTGCATAATTGCACATCAACACAGATGCTTGTGCATCAAAATAACACCACTTTCACTGCACAAAATCCACTCTGAACCAATTTAAGAATTATCGAAAAAAAATCTGACTGACACCACGAAACGCGCCAAACACTCTCCACACAACCATTGTATTGAGTTTCGGCAGGCTGACCTGACACTGACAGCGACGTCAGCGACGTGAGAGTGAGTGTTCCGTCCCGTACTACATCTTCGTATTTGAAAAGCAAATATAAATAAATTGTTTTGTCAAGTTTAAAACAACTTCAATAAATTATTATCAAATAATTTAAAATTTTGCAAGATAATTCATTGTTTTTCACGGTGACGTAATTAAAGAAATACAATAGGGTCGATTCTGACAATGGTTCTCTAAACCTAAGATTAATTTGACAACAGTATTTCTCTTTCATACTCAATACAGAATGAAGAGGAGAGATTGATATTAAAATTTAGTTTTAAGGTTTAGAGAATCATATCAGAATTGACCCCATTGTTGTACAAGTTAGACCTCGTTGCCTATCTAAATGAGTGAAGAAATTAAAACAAATAAATAAATTAAGGCCCGTATTCTACAACGATACTTGGACATGAATAACGTTTTAAATTATTATTAACGTGGACACTTTATCCTAGAACAATATTTAAGTATCAATTCATTGATCTTTGTTTACGTTCACTCGGACAATAATCGATAGGTATTTAAATAGAGATTTAAGCTATGATCGCGCAAAACTCCTCATTGTTACGGTTGAATAGAGTGCTATACCTTTTAGTACTTTTATAGGTAGAATGGGAATGTCTCAATTTAAAAATTTGAATCTAAATTTGCGTAATTCAAGCTTGATAGCCGTTTTGTAATAAAACACAAACTTAAGTAGGGATTCTATATTCAAGCAAAAATCACTTAAATTCAAATTAAACTGCACTTTAATGCCTGTTTAGAATACGGGCCTAAAACAAATCATAGAGAATTTTAAACTATTTTTTTATGCTATAAAATCATGCATCAAAAATATTTTATCTATGTATTTACAAAATGGCTGGTGAGGTCTTGCGCGAATATTGCCAACGATTGTTTTAATTTTTATGTTGTTGTATTTCCGCAATCATGTCGTTTTCAGATTTATATGCTAAATATAATTGTACTTATTGTCAAGAAGAAATTAATGGAATTCGTGTAAGATGTGCAGAATGTTTGGATTTTGATATTTGTTTGCAGGTAAAGTAGCCTTGATGCCATTTTTGTTTATAGTTTTGGCGCAAATTTTGAATTTCTATTGTAAAAAGTTTGTAATATTTGTTGTTTACTATTTCAATAATTTTCAGTGTTTTTCATTGGGCGCGGAAATCGGATCACACAAAAATGACCATTCGTATCAGTATATGGTTAGTATTCCAAGATAAAAATGATTAACCTATGAAATGGACTATTAGGCATGTCTCTTATTTTAGGACTCAGGTGCTTTTGGAATATTTCTGGGACGAAGTAATTGGTCTGCTAATGAAGAGGGTAGATTGTTGGATGCGATAGAACAGTTTGGATTTGGAAATTGGGAAGACATTGCTAAACACATTGAAACACGGACACCTGAAGGTATAGAATGGTGGAATTATTTCATAATCTATTTTTCTGTCGGTGTTGTAATATTACTAATATAACATCATGTTTTCAGAGGCTAAAGATGAATATATCACAAGATATCTTGAAGGTAGCATAGGCAGAGCAACATGGGGTAATATAGAGAGCACGTCACGGCCATCACTGCACTGTGCAGATAAAGATGATGGGCCATTAGGACCTAATGCTGTATCACGACTTCCACAGTTAGCAGTTACAGCAGATGAAGCATCCCAACTAGGCTACATGCCCAACAGGGATGATTTCGAAAGGGTAAGTTACCATTGCTTAAACAATTTCATTGCCTTTTATCTTTGTTTGAATATACAATTTGAAGTTATTCAAATAAGAATATTAGAAAAATTATATCATAAAGACAAATAGATATTATTTTTATTTTGCTTTGTAAAATAATGATTATTAATTAGGCACTATAAAATTTATTTTATTAATTAATATTTAACTATTATTTAATATTGATTCAGGAGCATGATCATGAAGCAGAACAATTAGTTTCTACATTATCATTAAACTCTGAAGATGATGAATTAGATGTTGGTGAGTACTAACAATCCTGTAGAAGCTTATACAACTGTCACCATCTCCAATATATATTTGTCCATTATCAAATTTCAATAACACAGCACTTCAACTTTGTTACCATATTTGGTTAATTTAATTTTAAATATTTTTTCTTTGCATTTGTAGCCCTGAAGCTCTCTCAAGTGGATTTTTATGTCCGGCGCTTACGTGAAAGAACGAGAAGAAAAAGACTGGTCAGAGATTTCCAGCTTGCGTCAGTGTTTTTTAACAATCAAAGAAATAAGCAAAAGACTCTAGGGAAGCTTGCAAAAGAGAAAAAGTGAGTATATTTTTCGAAATCTTATGCTTTGCGCTGACGGTAGAGTAGAATGGGGATAATACAATTTGTCATCACACCCAATCTCTTATCCTCTCCTCTTGGCGAAATAGAGGTGTATATATGTCTGCTCGCAAGCGCAGTGGCACAGCGCGCTTGGCCCTCGATTGCGTAAACTAAGCAAGTTCGCTAAGGCCGGTTCTTGCATGGATGACCAAAAATTTATTATCTCGAGTTCCTCCGTTCTTCGGAAGGCACATTAAGCCGTTGGTCCCGGCTGCATCTGCAGTCGTTAGTACCCCCCCACCAGCACCATCCCGCACTGGGCCAGCATGGTGGGTTATGGCCTAATCTCCCTATATTCTTCCATCCATAGGGAAGGCCCATGCCCCAGCTGTGCGGACATTAAAGTGCTGGTGATGATGATGATACGTCTGCTTCGTCCTTTGGGGATAAATAGGCGTAAATTGTGTATTTATGTATTATACCACTTGCTTTTTGTTAGGCAGGTGATATTTGCATCAGTGCTTAGTTTTTGTGTTTAATCCTCTGTAATATTTTTATCTGATTTTATAATCAGCTATGGGTAATGGGCAGGAGCATTCCTCTCATACCACCTAGCACCTAGCAATATACTGCGTTTTATGTTATATGACAATGGGCTCGCCACCTATTACATGGGACCTTACATAACTGGGGAAACGTGGGTGCTAGTTCACCTCTGCCTACCCCTTCGGGGATATAGGCTTAATTTATGTTTAATAATAATGCCTTTTATTTCCAAATTTTTACAGTTTCTACATTTTACTTATACAAATTGAAAGTTCGTTAGTACTGTTAGTTATTTCTTAGTTTAGTTAATATTGTTAGTTTCCTAGATTTAGAGTTGGACCCCCCTTTGGGTGTAGGCCTCCTCCAGCTTGTTCCATTTATGCCTGTGTTTTGCTTTTTCCGTCGTATAGGCGTCATTTATGTATGCATGTATGTGCAATAGTTTTCTACTCTGCCATCACCACACGGCCACTGTGATCATTTTGATCTGATATTATAATAAGTAACAATTTTCAATTTGTCAATGTCCAACAGGGAGTTCACGGAGCGACTCCGCTGGTCCGCCCAGTTCTACGGTCGGTCGGAACAGTCAGCCGTGGTGGCGGGCCTGTGGAGGGAGCGCGAGCTGCGAGTGCGGCTCGCCGAGCTGCACCGGTACAGGCTGGCCGGCGTGACCAGGCTCGAGGAGTGCGCCCACTACGAGCAGCACGCCGCTCACAGGAAGCACCCGAACGCGCAGCCCCAGCACCTGGACGTGAGGCCCCGCCCCGTGGTACTTTTCGCTTTTAGCCCGCCCGCTGCGCACGCGCACGACGCCAATATTATCTGGGATGTCAATTGACATTAGGTCCCAGCTTAGAATCCTGGTAGACGCAAATGTTTGCGATGAAGACATACATTTATTCTCTAGTCACGGTTGTTTCTTATACAGGTGAGTATTTTTTTCGAGTCAGTATGGGAAATTCTAAACTATAAGAGATAGAGAAAAACTCTCTTAGGAACCGTGATCTTAATTTAGATAAAATAAAAATGGTATTTGAAAAAAATAAAATTTCAATAGATTTGGAGATATGAAATATCGGATTTTTAATAAAAAAATAATTTTTATATCACTATACAAACCAAAAATTGTATGGAGACCATAGGTCTAAAATTGCTAGAAGTTGTAGAAATTAACGTTTTTGTTTTCTTTATTAGTAGTAGAAACTGACTGGCCGAATTTCAAATGAAAAGTAAAGAAAATAAAAAGCATTCGAATTTTTATTTTAATATACAATCGAAATAACAATTTTTGTTCAAAAATTAAATTGCTTTTTTATTTTATCTAAAATTAAGATCACGGTTCCTAAGAGAGTTTTTCTCTATATCTTATAGTTTAGGATTTCCCCATACTGACCCGAAAAAAATTCACCGTGTCTATTAATTGTTATTACGTATAGGTATTATATTTCTTGTTTTGATGGTCTGTCTAGGATCCATAACACAAGTGATCATGCTGCTTACTTTAGGGTGAATGATAAATGTGATGTGTAAGAAATATTTATTTCTCAAACCAGTTCTACTAGCAATGGTACAGTGATACTGTAAGTCCTCAAATGGAGCATTAAATATTATGCCAAGTCTCCGGACGACATTTACTTTGGAGTACCTATTGTAAGTTTTGTACAATTTGTGATATTGTCGAATACAGTTCTAATTCAGTCTGTCACACCTAAGATTAGATTAGATATAATTTTATTTCTGGACAAACTTTGCATACTTAAAAAGTTGGTAGCTAATTATCACCTCTATTATGCAATAGGTTTCAACTAATCAGACAAGTTTGCCTCTATTTTAAGTATTTTTCATTAATATTATTATTTGATATTGTTTGAACAATTATGAAAATGTTAGAAAAATTATTAAAAAGATTTTTTTTTTCTAATTTTATTACAGATACCTAGTTTGTTTAAGGCTATGATTAACAACTAGAGCAAATATCTGCATGCCGTTTTTTATATTCAGTTAAACACATAATATAATCAAACAACAACTTTAAAAGTCATTAAGAACTACCAATGTATAATGAATTATCTAATTTAGGGAAACCATTTTTGCCCTGTACTTTATGGTTTGAGGGATCTGACAAGTGTTTGGTTGGCGTACATTTGTAATATATTATCTGATATCCACATATAGAATTTATTGGCGTCATGCGTTGCGTACACATTTTCATAACTCACTCCAAAAACCATTTCTAATATTTTATTGTACCATCATGTGGGTTTTGACCTTTGTTTTGTCAACAATGTTCGAATTAATATGTTCACATGATTAAAACAATGTATTTTCATCATTATACTTATTTACTCATCAACTTATACTTCATATCGTTTGGTGCATGGCTTTTTACAAGTTCATGCTTCGATCATTCATGCTTACGCTTCGCGTAGGTAGTATGCCCGATTTACTTTTTATGCACGAATATAGCGGCCCGAAAGGAAGTATTGTTTTCATATTTGTTCTTTATTGCATAATACTGAAATCGTTAAACTATGTCAAGCCGATGTCTTGTATGCTGTTTTCATATTTATTACAAAGTGGTACGTAAATTGCGCAACCTATCACTATGAATTTATGACTTCAACCTCATTTATGCACGTGTTGTAAGTGCAAGACGGCCATTGTAGATGTCATCTTTAATACAAAACAATTGCAACCAATAAATGTATGCTTAGTCGAAATTCAATTAAGAATAAATGTCAACAAATCGCTTATTATTATTGTGTACGAAGAGGATTTTATTGCGCTATGCAACAAGAATAAGGGAGTTAAGGTGCTTGCAAATACTTGAAAATACGTTCTAGTCTTATCTCGCTTGTGTCAGTTGAATTTTACAAGATTTCTTTTTATGTAGACGTACGAATTTAATATTTTCGGTAAAATTATTTTATACTTATCAGTTTTTATTTGAACATGAACAAGTGTAAGGCAACGAATACATAAATTTATTACACCCAAAGCAGCATTTTTACAATCAGGCTTGAGTTTGGATTTTTATTTATATTTGAATTATTTGATTTTAATTTTAACATTATATAAATGTTAGAAAAATTAGTACAAAGATTTTGCTGGTTAGAAAAAGAATTTCGAAAAATTATGATCTTGAGGCGGGAATCGAACCCGCGTCCGCTGCTATCCGGGCAGGTGCCTGACCGCTCGGCCACCCAAGACACTAATTAACTTGCCGAAATTCTTCTAACCTTTACAATTTACGTTGTTAGCCAACGGGTACCCTCGCAAGTCAAAATGTCAAAATAATAATAATAATTATTATTTTTAGTGGTTAGAAAAATAATTTCGAAATTCTTTTTCTAACCACTAAAATCACTAAAATCTTTGTACTAATTTTTCTAACATTTATATAATGTTAAAATTAAAATCAAATAATTATTATTTTTCGAAGTTTTTCTTATTTTAATATTTTTCTCTAGCTATAGGGTTGATTTCATCACCGGACTAATTTCTGTGAGACACTTCTTACAGTCGATAATCATGATTGAAACATTAGCTGGTATTTTTAAAAAGCTAGATAAAATACTTATTCTGTAAATCGAAACCAATTCAATTCTTTATGAAAACAATGCCTCCTGACTTTCCCTCGGCCTCCAAAGTAGTCCGTATACGTAGAAGACAATGAGAACGATGTCGTGTGGTTTTGGCTTTGATCCCGTATAACGGTTGTATTCGCCAGGGCAGCAGTGGGTGCCTGGACAACAATCAGACAAAAGACCAAACACAGACCAACATGCAGCTGCTAAGAAAAAGGTACAATTGTTTTTTATACTTCTAACCTCTTTGCAGTCAGCTTCCTGTGCCTCAAGCATGAACATTTGAAGGATTCGTAACTAAGAAATTGGTAATTAATGGAGGATAAGTCCCATGTGACGCGTGTTATCATCTGTCGGGCACAAATCGCAGTATACTGCTAGGTGGTATAAGAGGAATGTTGCTGCCCATTACTCATTGCTGTCATTACTCTTAGTCGCCTTGTACGACACCCACGGGAGAGGTATGGTTGGTAACAATTCGCTCATTCAATACAAGAGGGTCGTGACTCAAAAAATACTTGGTGACAGTTTGTGGGTTCTAAGTTTGTGATGATAAGACTTACTTTTGCGTGAATGCAACTTTTGTATTCAAGAAGCGATTGGTATTCTGCTCTTCCGATACCGTCACCACACGCACGGCACGTGAAGGATATATAGACGGTGAAGTGCCAATACCTCCTATCTAATATTTTTTTAGTAATTGACTTTATTATGTTTTTGAAATTAGGTCTACCTATTTCTGCGTAGTTTTCATGAAATTAACGAGAACTCGACAAATTCGAATGTGGAAATGGCGTCTAATTATTCTAACGAAAAATTCGTAACGGTTTTTTGTGCTTTGTGTAAAATAATTTGTTATTTGTGTTAGAAGATATTGGCACTTCGCCGTCGATATGGTGAATGAAAACCCACAAAACTTGCCAAGTGCGTATTGGTGGGCCAGTCAGGCACTCGTTTATTATACCAACAACTTTGTGTGCGTTGCAGAGACGGAGAAAAGGTCTCAAGTTCCACCAGCCCAAAGTGCACACGGGACGGAAGTATCGCATGTGGATGCTCCAGAAAGAGCTCCTGCAGCGGCGGCTGCTCGAGGCATCTGCTGACCAATAACGAGATGCAGGTGAGAAATTAACCTTAAGACCATGACCAAAAAATGATGCCAATTTGATTATCGCCATCTTGGCACTGATACCTCTGGTGTACGAAGGTGACACGGAACTAATATTAGAGATGCATTTGCAATGTCAAATACAAGTAAACAAACGTCAAATTTTAGTACCCTTGCCGCTCGAGGTTCATCAACATTTGACATTTTAGTAGATGTATTCAGTCCAGCGTACTTCTATAATAAAGGTCAGTGTTCAGGCCCCTTTCATTCAACAACATTATATTCTTCTGTACAGTGTTTATTGACGTACCTATTTATATCTATCGTAACGTGGACGAGCAGACACCGTCAGACATGATCCGTGCCCGGTGCGTATTCGCGGAAAGAATATTTTATCGGCGCGGTTCATGTTGGTACATGTCCGTGGCAACGTGTGAATATGTGAATAGAGTAACGGAACCATACAGACGTCAGTATTCGGTGCTAGTGAAAGCGGCCGCTTCCGACGGTGTTCGCCGATGTCGGACACGACACGACACGTTTCTGGCACGCTCATAATGCCTATAGATGTGTAAATAAACAGTGTCTGACACGCTCAATGTCGGTACCTAGATATGAACGGACCTTAAGCCGCATTGCGGATGAGGTGGGGTTCCAACATCAGATCATAATTTATCGATTTCTTCTGACTTTATACTACTTACCTACATTGTTAACCTTTGCTTTAAACACTTTCCAGTTATGCTCCACCTTGAGTCTGGCGCCGGCACAGTACGTGACAATGAAGGGCGTTCTCCTGAGAAGGCCGCCGGCCCCCGACAGCGATCTCGATCTCACCATCCGACACTACCTCCACAGAGCCGGCTGGATACGTAACTAGCATTATTATACTTGAGTATTTGTATTATTATACTTGAGGCCATTGCGCACGAACGGAGTACGTATTGGGTATATTATTGAACTGTTTTGGGTTGGATTGAAAGAAAGAGAGAGAGAGAAAGAGAAATAGAGAGAGAGAGAGATTTAGCGAGACGTCGCATTGACTTCTTATGAAAAACTTTAGGCCTAGCATCTCCTAAATCTCCTCGGGGGAAAAAAATGTTTTCCTCCTCTGACAAAACACTGTCCAGTGGTGGAGAGGGATTTTGTCCACGTCACGTGCTAGGCCTGCTGTAGGTGACATTAATTCGAGTTTTGTTGATACGTCTAATAAGTATGCTACAGCCATTATAGCGAGAGACAAAGTGTGACTTACTATAAAATACGAAAATAAAAATTAATGGTAATACCGATTTTATCAAGGTTACTAGTCGTTTTTATTTTCTTAAATTGACGATGTATTTTATTAAAATACATCTTTCTTATTTTTAATTATGCGTTTCTTAGATAAACAAGCTTAACGAGATTGTTAACATTTTTTCTCTCCTTATAAAACTGGAGTGAAAAGTGGATAATGATGGCTGTAGTAGAGCGAGCTTGATAATCTTAATATCCCCTAAAGCGGAGAGGGAATAAACGGTGCATCTACATGCTTCTTCTTCTTCATTGTCTTCTTCATCTCTCATATAGACTTCATAAACTGTTCTATTTAGTTTAAGACTATGTAATTGCTGTAATTTCTGTAATTCTGTGTGAGAGAAAATAATAAAGAAATTATTAGTATATTATTATTATTGTAGAAAGATATTTATCACTCCTTGAGGCGTGAAATAGACGACTCTCTGCTAAACTGGTTAGGGAAAACTGAATATCGAAAGAAAGGCGCGACAAAGATGTCATTTTAGTCAAATGTCGCATGAAATGTGCGATATTTTTGCGAAATAAGTTTGACGTAGTTTACGAAAGAAGAACCACAAAAATAGACACCACTAATAAAACACAAATTAGTAATTTAAGAAAAGTCTTAACCATTAACAAAGCAATCGAATGATTGCTTTGTTGAGACAACAACAAACAATTAACACTAATTATATAATTGCAAGCAAAATAATAATAATACTCAGACTCGCTCCTACGAGTAACAAACAAGTTTAAATCTAATTTGTTTTATAGATATTTTCTTTCATAATGCGAAGATTCGTTGTAGAATCTTCTAACGCGCGGGCATACTGTGGCTATTTAATCATTACTAATAATGTTACTACTGTCCGTATAACGGTTACATGACTGAGCTGAAATAATAACGGCGCAGTGCTACAACTGTTTCTTGAGTAAGGTAAAACTTGCATTCAGCCGGATTTTTTTCGTTCTATCTACTTACAGCTTTTTTTATATGTCGCCGTTCGATTCGGAATTATAGTTTACAACCTGTAAAATAATTCAACAAAGACAAGGTCTTGTATATTTTGATTGCAATAATAGAGATTCTTGCAGGTATTGGGACTGTAGTTTTGGTAGTGCTTCGGGGAAATAAGAATTAGCTTTAGGGATAGTATTTAAAATCCCAAGAACAATTAATTACAAACTTTAGTTCCTATCACATCAAGTCGCTCTTTACATTGATGTCACTTCATAGGAAACATATTTTTCTTAATTCCTACCTTTTGTGTATTAAAGCTTTATCAATGTACTAAACTTATTTGAGACATGATCGAACCGAGACGATTTTTATTTATTTAATCAGCTTATACTTATCTAATTAGCTAATGCAGTTTTATTGTACCAATTATGTATGAAACTTCATGTGTAATGGCCTTAAAGTTCTATGAGCATGCAGTGTATATGAGCGGAAGTGGCAACACAGTGTTATTTATGGGAACTATATTTTTTGTCACCAGAATTTATATTTGTCATCAAATTGTATCACCAAATAAATAGATCTATCACTATGAAATATTTTTGTTATCAGATAAACAAAAAGTGTTACCAGGTATGAATTATCAAATTAATGTTAATATATGTCCAAAAAAAGAGATGGGTTACCTATAAAATATTAGAGCATTACATGAATATTAACTTCGTTCTTATAATAATAGTTTTATTACATAAATAATAGCTTTGGCCTCAGAATAGTAGATCTGTCACCAAATAATAGATTATCGATCCCTGACTGCGACTCCTTTTTTTTGTTATTTTGTCACCAATATAGTAGTTACATTTTATTTCGTTCAGTTACTAAAATAATTGTATTTGTTACCAATTTCATAAATCAATATCCAATTTTAATGAAAATATGCTCAAAGAGGCGGAGCCAATTGGTCAAAATTGGAATTCAAATTCCGCCTCCTATTTTGTTTGTCTAGCGCCCGAATACAGAAACGCTTCTTAAAGTATGAGTCCAGCTTAACATTTAAGTATTGTCAAAATTGACGTTTTTCAATACCTACAAATCCTGACAGGTGTTGTCCACTTAACCCCCGAATACAGACACGCTACTCAAATTTTGAGTCTTACTTAACATTTAAGTATTGTCAAAATTGACGTTTTTGAATACCTACAAATCCTGACAGGTGTTGTCCACTTAACCCCCGAATACAGAAACGCTACTAAATTTAGAGTCCTACTTAACATTTTAGTTTTGTCAAAATGGACGTTTTTCAATACCTACAAATTCTGACAGGTGTTGTCCACTTAACCACAGAATACTGAAACGCTACTCAAAATTTGAGTCCTACTTAACATTTAAGTATTGTTAAAATGATGTTTTTCCATACAAATTCTGACAGGTATTGTCCACTTAACTTTATAAGCAATCCTTAAAATTTTAGTAGCATTTCTGTATTGAGGGGTAAGTAGCTCTCTTTTGGTTGGGACGATGATGACGACAAACCTAAATTATTTTAAACTTTATGTCTGGTGACATAATATTGATTTATTGGTGATCTATTTAAATTTGTTTGGTTATATACTTATTAGGACAAACCTATTATAATACATACAAAAAAATTTTTTTGGTACTAGACCCTATAATCTCGATGATTTTATGTGATTTATTGTGGAATTGATTTTATATTGTTTGGTAACTACAATCTGGTGACAGTATTTGGTATTTTGGGGACAAACCCTATTATTTAGGCAACACAAAACTATTTAAATTGGTGATAGCTTAAATCATACCCGTTATTTATTAGTGTTATAGCAATAATAGTGGTGCAAATTTAATATATTTTAGTTTGTAGGTGTATCATTAATTTGTAAATGATAGAAAAACTTCTGTCTGTTATAACAGCACATAGAATACCATTTTATTAGTACTATTTTGATTAAATATATGTAGTTGTGGTTAGAAATTACTAAGGTAGCCTTTAGCAGACAAGCCAAACCGCTCATAAATTCTGTATGCTAAGAAACTGTATTATTCACATTAATTATTTTTGGTAAATTAATATAGGTCCAAAGCGCTCATAATTTATATCAAGTGTAACAAATGGCATTCGTAATCTGTGTGTAAAATATCAGTTGACCTAATATTAATTTTCAATTTAAAAAAAGTCTAAGTGCTGCACTCAGAGACGTAAAATATCGTTAATGAGAACTTAACGTCAAAAAATGACAATTCAAAACTAGTCGCTATTCTTGCCGGGTCTATGGTCTAGATTTGAATGAAAATTTTTGACATTAAATATTCATTAAAGTTAATTGACGTCTCTGAGTGCGTCAGTTAATAAAGATCATGACCTCATACGTTGTGAAGGTGCATAGATAATAAGAAACGTAGATATTTAAAATACAGGGCTGAATGAAATATTTATTATGGACGTGTTATGGTGTGTGCATATAAGGAATAGCATTCTTTTTTGTCATATTCTGAATGGTTGGTAAAAAAATATACATTTCGCTATCTAATTTATCTTGGTGATTAGTTTATTTAGTAGGTAATTATGCATATATTTTGCTCAATTTCAAGAATATTTGATAATAAGTAATATTATGAGAATAGGTAAAAGGGGGAGTATAAGTGCGTAAAAGATATTTATTGTTTGTATACACATACATTGGCACCTATGGTTTTTTTGTTATTTAAATATTTAACCTATAACACGGAGAATGAAATGGGTACTGATGAACACTGACGCACTATATCTACATATTATTGCATGTAAGTTATATTATTCACAAAATATAACTTACACACAACGGCTACAGTCAACGGCATATCTTGTAAATAAAATTTTCAAGGCTTATAACTATAAATAGTTTTTAATAATCCCATTCTCTGTTGACTTTATAAACTGTAACCGCTAAGCAATATAGGGCTTTAAGGATTTGAATGTAAAGCATTGCTGAGCATGTTTCCATTTGTAGACCACATATTTTGAGGTATATAATATCACAGTATGCATTAGGTTGTTGCTATGTATGTGCAAACATTATCTGTATATGGGAAGTTATTAAATTAAACCCTATATGTGGTACAAGGTGTTTGAAAGTGTGATCGTTGGTCAATTCTTAAATTAAATTATTTTATTAATTTTAAATAACGATTAATTTTTAGACCAGTTGAATGGCGGTAAAATATTCAAAGTACCTATTAAGACAATGACTTTATATTGCTTACTGTGTATAAATTGTCGTGATTGTTGGATTTGTTTTTAAATGTTAGAAATTATTGTTCACTCTAAGGTATTATAACATGGTGTTTACTGACCAGAAAGTGAGATTTAGGACAATTAAAATGATTTTCATTAAAATTTTAATAAAAAATGGGTATTTATTCTAGGACATATAGGGTTCCTTCGGTAATTTAATTTTTTTTTGCTTAATTTAAAACTTTATTATTTTTGAGTATAGAACTATTATTGCTGTTACATGTCTAATCGATGTTTATAGGGTTTGTCGCAAATATTCATCATCATCACCATCATCATATTTTCTGGCGAGAGAGACGCCCAATGTTGGGCATAGGCCTCTCCAAGGATCTCCAATCCCATCGGTCCTGCGCTGCCTGCAAATATCATCTTATATAAATTATTGCATGATGACAACTCATGATGTTCATTAGTAGCACTTTACTGGATTATTGTGTTACACCTTATAATATGTTGATTTTGAATTAAAGCTAGAAAGGTCAATATTAGTCGGTATTTTATAAAGCCATAGTCTCCCAGTATAATTAGAAAAAAATACACAATTTTTAAGGGCGGAGTTTTTAACTTCTGTGCATAATTATGTATATTTGACACCGTGTTATACTGATAAGTTTTTATTTATTTATGGTATGACTTGTATAGTCTGTACCATTTAACTTGTCTTGTTTAGGAAACAATCTTGACACATCTTTTTATTTAAAATGCAGAATTAAAAATGAACTGTTAACTAGATTCAATGGGTTTCAGCCTATAATAACGATTTATTGTAATAGATTATTGACTTTGTTATAATTTTATTTTTAAATGGGTGATATTTAAAAAAAGTTGTGCCAAGATTGTTTACCAAATAAGACAAGTTACACGGGTGACATTTAATATTGACTGGGTAATATTATTTCGGACTGATATGTTTAATTTACACACATCAAAAAGGTATATGCATAGTTATATTGCCAATGTAAATGCAGTCAATGGAATGAAAGTTGTTAGTATTATTGTGGATACCGAATCTTTTGTTGTCAAACATAACATTTTTAAAGTTGTATCAATCTTAGCAGTTGTTACCTTCAAAACAAGTTGAAAAGACACGATAAATCTCAGATATCTCTTCTTGAATATCAAAAGAAGTCATAAATTGATTTTATCTTTTGCATAACAGAGATGACATGACATGTTTTATTGTATTTAGTTTAATTATATAAAATATAGGAAATTTTATGATTATAATTAATAAATCAGAAATGCCTTGTATTATCAAATTACAAGGTGGCCAAAGGTAGATTCCCAAAAAGGCCTATTCAGAAAGGTCTATTTAAGCACAATGTACTACCAAAGTACATTGTGCTTAAATGCTTTCAATCTAACAATCAACTCTGGGGGATGATTTTTAATTTGATTTCTATAAATCTTGGTTGGTCTGCATTTTCTCAAAATAGACTTTATTGATAGTTTTTTTTAATCCTATCTAAATATTGTGTGTGGAAAAAGTTAAAAGAATTTATTATAACACCAACGTTGCAAAAACGTCACTTATGCAATTTTTTCAAAATTGTTCTGAGTATGAGAAAAAATTGCTAATGTGCTTCTTTACTCGGAGCGTTATTGTCGTATGTCTAGTGCGTATACTAATTATTACCAGTCTATTTCTTTAATCGATAATACCTATACATTATAATATGATGTTGAATTTTCAAACGCTTGTGAACAATTACATCAATCGCGAATGGATAGGATGTTGGTATAAAATTTGTATATTGGTATATATGAATCGCCAAGCTCTTGACGATATTTCGCGTAGATTCTATCCGAATTAGGAGTAGGTCTATGCATTTTTTTTACAAGTGTCCACGCGATAGCAGGTCAGGGCATGCAATTGTTATTCTTTTTAATAGGATATAAGGCTTCAAATCAAATAAGCGTTAACTTCGATTTTGTGGTTACCTGATTTGCATTTGTACAGTCAGCAGTACGTCAGGCTTAGCATTTTTGGCGGACTAGCATCTGCCAAAAATTGTAGATGTTGTCGATGTTGTTTTATATTTCTCGAAAAAGAGAGTGATGACTATGACGGCTGCTATTGTGCAATATGCGTGTGTCGTTACGTTAGTAATAATAGGTATGTATGGTATGTATGTTTAGTACATTTCCGTACCATTTTGTATTATAACAATATTTTTATCGACTGTTTTATGTAATGTACATACTTTTGTGTAAATTAATTGATATATGTGTTGGAATATTTGAATATAACATCGGGTACGTTTAAGGGGTACACTCTCTAAAATGGAACGCGAGTACAACGAGTAGTCTAGCCTTTAAGCAGACTGATCATTTGAGTCTATCCGTCACTCTCACTCTTCTGGAAAGATACCTTTTGCGAGAGAGAGAGAGAGAGTTGTCTGTTTGCAGATTGCGCAACGCATTGTCTCTTGTCAGGTAGACAATAAGAAAATAGTTGAACTAAATTGGAATCTCGTTGTTATTTTACAATTCCATCCTAGACTGTAGGCCAGATAAGTCTGCGCGTGGTCAAAATTGGAACTAAAAATTCGTCTGCTATTTTGTTTGCCTAGGAGTCGATGTTAGCGAGCAGCGCCAACCATCGCGCGCAGACTTATCTGGCGCGCAGTCTAATACCTCTTGCTGGGTTTTAGTGACAGACAACCTCGTAAGGCGGCGCTGATGTCGGCTGGGAGTAAAGTTAGTTTAATAAAAAAGTAACTCTTTGTAATAAAGACCGAAAAATGTTATAGAAGTCAGACGAACTCTAAAGAGGGTATAGTTCCTTGCTATTCTATCTCTCATAGCCGGTAAAGAGATTCCACTATTATCTTCTACATTATTTACCTGACATTTAGAGAAAAATATAAACTGAAAAATGTAGCCAATGCATTTTAGTGCGTGTATTCCTATCGCCTGTTACCAATTGTTTTAGAGTAGTTGGAATTTTGTTTTGGCTCAAAGTGTACATAAAAGAAAAGAGTACAATTCCTTAATTGTCATAAAAAAAACTATGTATGTATAATCTAGTTTTATAGTTCAAACATTAATAAGTAATTGAAATGAATAAAATGCATTTTATGATAATTTAGATGGTTTATTTTGTAGCCGTGTGGTGTCGGCAGAGTAGAATACAATTGTCACCGCCCCAAATCTCTCCCGTGGGTGTCGTACAAAGCGACTAAGGATAAATCAGTGATGAGGAATGGGCAGCAGCGTTCCTCTTATACCACCTCGCAATAGCAATGTACTGCGACTTTTGTGTCCGATAAATGGCAATAGGCTCGCCACCTATTACATGGGACCTAACATAATTGGCGAAACGTGGGTGCTAGTTCACCTCTGCCTATCCATTCAGGGATATAGGCGTGATTAATGTACGTGTATGTATGTATTTTGTAATAGTTATTGTACAAATGTTAACAGGTTTTGTTCGTGTTCGGCCTCGGCATATCTGGCAAGGTGGCTGGGAATGGTTTATTCTTGAACCACTGGTGTCGCAGTGCCTGAAAAGAGAAATCGAGTGAGATATTATGACTATAGATAAAAGGGGACTAATTTCCGCACTGAAAGACTGACATTTTTTGTATTAAATACTCATTAACGTTAATTGACTAACGTTTATGAGTACTTAATACAAAAATGACAACTGACAACATTTAAAAATAGACAACCCTCCAAAATAAAAATACGTTTCTTTATTTTCCAATCCTGACTTCGAAAATATTTTTATTAAATTTTTTATTACATAATTACAGAGAAAAAAAATAAAATGTAAAAAACATGCGATGACGTCACGGTCGTGGATGTATGAATTAAAACGTTTGCCTTCCTACATGGAAGAATAAAAAAGTTATCATAGACAAGATAACAGACGTCAGTCATAAATCAAATTCAGTGTCATTAATTGTCATCGTCGAAACTAACATTATAATAGCAATAAATTGAAATCCTTCACAAACTTCAATTTAAAACGTATTTTACTTTGAAATTGATTTGAAACATTTCAGATAAAATGTTTATATTTTCGACACCGGAAACGCCAGTTCGTCAATTTTGACGTGATCTTTTTATTTTTTGCGTCAAGAGTGATTTCGCCATTTGTCCACGATAGTGACGTCATTTGGCGCTTACGTCTGTTTAGAATGAGCGGTATTTCAATCATGATTTTTTGTATGAAACCGACGGAATTCAAAAGAAATAAAAAATATGGGTGTCTTCATTTTCGGTTTAATTTCATATAACATCATAATAAAGTTATGTTGAAAAAATGAAATGTTGTCAATTCTAAACCAGTCTCTATTCTTACTGGGTCTATGGTCTGGATATTTTTTTTTTGAAAATAAATACTCATTAAAGTTAAGTCTCTGAGTGCGAAAGTGAAGCTCGAGTTCACCAACACGTAAAACAAGCGATTAAAAGTTAACCATCTTTTTTGACATTTCTTCCATACAGATTATGTCAAAAAGAACCGATTAATTAATAATCAACTGTTTACGTGTTTGTGAACTCGAGCCTGAGAGTCTCAGTGAAACCGAGCATGTTAAGGCGTTCATCGTTATTTGTTACACCAAACGATACGTAGGTGTGCGGTTGGCAAAAAGACTTACCTCTTTAGCAGATATCCTAATGCTCTCATCGTAGCATATAAACGATTTGACCAAATCAATAGCGTCTTGATCTACACCAGGTAACATTTCTGGCCATGGAGTTGGCGTTGACTCTGGGAAGGTTATCTTGTGATAGTCGGGAAGGTTTTTGTGGCATGGCCAGTTTTCTTCTGTAGGTGTTCCCAGGTGTTCCAGTACTATTGCCAGCTGTTCTATGTCGGACTCACCCTTAAAAAGAAACATCGTATGTTTATCTCTTTTCGTACAGGTGCAAGTCTAGTAGGTATAGACACCATATTCTCATAAGGATACGCCACAAATTATCCATTTCGTAGAAAATGTATTGTACAAGATTGTGTACTAATTTATGAGAAGAAAAAAAAGATTGTTATTATAATCATCTACACCTAACGTAAGTTATTCTTGAGCAGTATGGATTGGAACGTTGTGATCTCAACCAGTCTTTCCGTTAGTCTTTCTCTAGATATGGTCCTTTCAATCAATTTTCTATACATTCGTTTATCACTAGCACCTTTTCTGTGTGATGGCAGTATAGTAGATGGCAGTATAGTAGATGGCTCGAAGACGTCTGACCAATACGAATGGAAACCAAATATTAAACATACTGATGTTTGCTCAATCCACGCGGAATCCAGATAATCTAGTGGGAACAGAGCAGGAAGATTGGATGATTGCACGACGGTTCAAGTCAAAAGTTAACGAAACCCAAAGAAAACCAATTGGTGAAATATAGAAGGATTCACGTAACAGCTGTTAGTTATACTCATATACTTTTAAATCTATCTTTTCCGCACTTAGAGCAGTTAATGCTTGCATCAGTCATATAGGAATAACATATATTTAGTAATATCCATGTATACTAACAGCGAATAACGGCTGCTTGGTAATCATTTCGGCAATGATGCATCCGACCGCCCATAAGTCTACCTTCTCTGTGTAATATCTCGCTCCATACAGCAGTTCTGGAGAGCGGTACCATCTGGAACAAATAGTTTTTGTCTATAGTTTGAGTCATTAAAACAAACTGACCGACATTACGTAGACTATGTTCTCACTGGTCGACGTAGCAATCGGGGTATTAGATAGGTATGACAAAGAAAACTTTTTAGTGGTATTGTCAGTATTTCGGTATACAATAATGAGAACGAAATAATAACATATAAAATTGAAACTATAAGAGTTAAATGTCAGACTTGATTCCTACACATTGAGGAAAACATTCATCCCTAAACCGCGAAGAGAACCTGTGGTAATACAGAAAAAAAATAGATTTATCTATCCATTTATGTTCAAGTGAGGTACCTATCTCATGAATGGTCTGTAATCTACCTTGTAGCCACTTGGTGGGAGCAGGGTCGGCCTCCATCAGGCCAGAACAACCTTGCTAAGCCAAGGTCTGCTATTTTCAATATTCCTTCGTGGTTTATCAGTAGATTCGCAGGTTTCAAATCCTAAGCCAGGAGGAAAAAACTTTTTAATAGTTATTTGTTATACGTGAGTGCAAAGTTGCTTTATAACCGCGTGCTCAATTTTGATGACCGAGCTAGCGAAGGATTCTAAAATTGAATTACGAGCGTAGCGAGTGATTCAAAATTAGAATGCTGAGCGTTAGCGAGGGAATCAAAAGAGCACAAGGTGAAAAATCTTTGCAATCGAGTGCAACACGTAACTTTTCATCCCCCCTCAGCGAGTAAATTGGCAAAATGCAAACAAAAATTACAATCACATTATTAAAAGTTTCAGTCAATTATATTTACACCCTGACACTTCCACACCCATCCTACCAAACACACACACCCAACTCACACACAACATCCATCCAGACACACCCACAACATCCACCCAGACGCACCCTCAACATCCACCCAGACGCGCACGTGCAAAGCAAATTAATAAAAAAAGTACACCAAGAAGGTTCTGAATCTGAATTTTTAACAAATTATAAAGGTTGCAGTCAATTCGACACCATAGAGTTCCAATAGGTTTAATGATGTTTTTCAAAGTGGATTTTGTGCAGACTGTGCAGTGAAAGTCGTGGTGTTTTGATGCACAAGCATTCGGGATGGTGTGAAATTATGCAGAATCATTGAAAAAATAAGTCTTGTGATGTGTTTGATGTTGAGAATTTGGAAGTGGTTTTCACCACCTCATTAATCGCAATCATGAACTCTGGTATCATTCAATTACCGCCAAGCACTCCCTAGATGCGATAAAATGTGTGACACCCATATTTCAATGTAAAATTAACTTCATACATTCATTTCACTCGCTTATTTATTCATATTAATATGAAATAAATATACTAAAGACATAGCTGTATGTGCTAGACCCTTTGCCTTCCCTAAAAACAGGGAGCTAAAGAATTAAAAAATTATGTTTTGTATTCACAAACTTAATGCACTTGCACGAGATGCTCTAAATTCAAATTTCTTTATCCTCTAGAGGATAAAAACTGCTTTTGCACTCAGATATCGAAGAGCAAAAACGCTTTTTCCGAGATGGGGGGATGAAAATTATATTATTCTTGTTAAAGTATAAAAACCTTTTAGATATAAAATTATTCTTGTAAACGTACTTATTGCAGGATTTTTTTATTAATCGAAAACTGAATAAAATTTACAAAAACAAAATGACAAACAAAATATCAATTAATGAGGCGATCACGACTTCAATTTATTAGCCCGATTCAATAAATCGTTTCTATGATTATCAATAATGGTCCTTCAAGCTGGATTTCAAATTTTACTTGTCGAGCCTTAGAGCACTTACGCACTACATCCGATCCGAGATTTTGACGGTCGGATGCAGTGCGTAAGCTACCATAGAAATAGTTCTACGGCTACAACGGACCGTCAAAATCTCGGATTCGGATCGGATGTAGTCCGCAAGAACTCTAAGCGCTCTTACCCTGTGCATGACGTAATGAGCGTGCATGTACCGAGTGCCTTTCAACAACATCTGAGCGTAGCTCTTGACCCTGGGCAGTGTTAGCTCGGCCTGGTTCTGGTGCAGCATCTCCCAAAGCCCTGAGCACATGTACTCTAGTACGAGAACCAAGCTCATTCCTCTGGGGAACATGTCGTATAGCTTTATGATCTGAGGGTAGAAAACAAAATTAAATAAGTATCGGATTCTACGTGGCAGTAGAGGAGTATAATGGAAGGTGGATAGCGCAACCTGTTGCAATTCAAAATAAGCAATGTTCAAGGAATATTGTAATTACTTAGAAAATGTTCGAAAAATTATAGTCTTGATAAGCATGTTCGCTAAGTCCGATAATTTGATGGGTGACCAAAAATATATTAGATATATCAAGCTTCTTTACGCTTCAGAAAGACGCTTATCCGTTGTTCCTGGCTTCACTCATATTTGTGGTCATTTGTACTTTATCCTGAGCCGACTAATAAATTAAGACACCCATTGAAGAAGTAGAATTTGCGAAAATACGATTTGTATCTCAAAATTTCTATAATACAAGCAGTAGTGATGGGCACAATTTGGATGAACAATTCATATGAAGACATGGCTCAAAGGCCTTAGACACTAAGCCAAAATACCTTAACAAAGTAAATTAAAAAAATACTTTAATCCCTAGTAGAGATTAAAATTGAACTTTAGGCTCCCGCTATGCAAGGACTAAAGTTAAAAGTAACATTTTAAGAGCATGAAAAGTGAACTGAAATCTGAAAGACTGTTTTTTACTGCTTGAAAGAGTTGATCTGTGTCTGATCGGGTGTTAGTAAAAGTGAGTTTACTCAAATAAATACCTACCTACGATTTGATAATTTGATAGGCCATTACTTTTAATAAAAATAGAGAATATTGTTATTGCCCTGGAAAGGAATAACTTTACAATTTTTCTATTCACTAAGATATTTGGGTTAGGTGACAATTCAAACAAGTCAATTCGGTCCGCTATATGAGATTTGCTGTAGCAAGGTCACTAACCTAACCAACTTGTCTACCTAAATATAACCTAGAGAGTACGCCTTCACTATCTATTTGTGTTATATAGATAGTGAAGTAAAACGCAATGGTACGTTAGAACTTGAATTTGAAAATGAAAATCTATGCCTAATGTGGGTATGCGGTAAAGTCGCCGCATACTCAGCGAAAAAGGGAAGATCTTCCTCCGAGCCAGGTGTGCACTCGGGGACCGCGGTCCGACTGTACTTCGTCGGATCTTGTATATATTCTGAGTTCCTCCAGAAACTTTGTAATCGTGATTCAGGACTTGCTATTCTCGTTCTGCCTTAACACCACAGTCATTAGGTCTACAGTTGATTTGACTCCATTGTTATCGTGAGCTGTCGTACTTTTTGCTGATCAACCATTTCTCGGTTACTCGACACTTTGTTTACGTAGCGCTCTGACGTAGCCGTTACACCTAACATAGTTATTCATGCAGTGTAGACATTGGGTTCATTTACTATATGTGGTACTTGGCATTGACATGTTTTCGACCACAACAATAGAATGACGTGCCGTCGTGTGTGAATTTTGCTTTGTTAAAACTATCAGGAGCTGTGTGGCCCAAGCATAGGTATTCTGAACAAAAAGGACATTTTAGTGTATTTAAAATTGTATAGGTATTCCCGCCAGCCTCGATAAATAAAACCTAGTCCATCTTGCAGTGATGATAGTAATGGGCGGCAGCGTTCTTCTTAAGATCACCAATATGCTCCCCACCAGGCTATTACATGGGACCCAACAGAATTGACGAAACGGGTGCCTAACCCTTCGGGGAGAAATAGGCGTGAATAATATTTAATTTCTAATGTTATATTTCCTTTTTTTTGCCAAATAAGCTTTAATTAATTAATTAATTCATTCATAAAACACACACGAGCTTTGGGCCACTTTAGGGCTCGTACACAAAACTGCGAAACGGTGCGATGCGAATACGCAACGCCGAAAACTGCGACACAAATTGCTGCGATGCAGTTTCGTGCGGCAATTAAGGCATCTCCCTTCCTTGATTCGGGTGACCGACCCTTCCTTAGACGACTGCCAAATGTGGTTTTAACTGCTTAGATCGTGCCATAGATCTAAAAAAGAACTGCGCACTTCTGTTTTTGCTGAGAAGATGCAAGGAATAAGAATGGATCAATCATCAAGAATGGATCGCAGGAATGCGTGATACGAATCGATTCGCAAGTTACGTCGCGGGAGCGCGTGGATTTGACGATGCGACGCCGCATCGCAGTTTTGTGAACAAGCCCTTACCCCACGCCAAACCCAGGGTCTGTACTGACATATTTACACCGGAGCAGTTGCAGCGCTTTGATTTCCCTCATAACATTCACGGGTATACCGTCCTCCAGGTTCTTAATGAGGATTTTTTTCAACGCCACCTGCCTGCCCGTTTGGAGGTGCTTCGCTTTGAACACCAGGCCGTGCGCCCCTTCGCCTATTCTGCCGACCACCGAATAATTGCTGACGTCAGTGTCCATTATAGGACTTTAGTTTTAATTGAAATTGAATAAACCACGATACAAGTCCAGATTACGAACACTGGACAGACAGCACAAATCAAAACAACACTGTTTACAACCGGTTGTCATGGTAACCTTGTTCTGTGATGGTAACATTGGTAACCGTTAACCAAAGTATTGCCATAATAATATTAGTTGGACAGTGGTTATTTTTTAGATAGATTTGTTGGAAAGAACTAGGTTTTATTTTAGATTACCTTACAAAGAAAAATAGGTCAGAAGAAAATAAATCTTATATTTATATAAATTTCAAATACATACACATAAATCACGCCTTAATCCCCGAAGGAGGAGGCTGAGGTGAATTAACACCTACATTTGGCCAATTAGGTTAGATTCTATGTAATAGGTGGCGAGCCTATTGCCATTTATCGGACACGTTAATTGCAGTAGGTATATTGCAAGGTCGCCAATAAGAGGAATGCTGCTAGCCATTACCTACTCATCGTTGTCTTTACTTTTAACCCAGTCGCCTTGTACGACACCCATGGGAGAGATGGGGGGTTGTGACAATTTATTGTATTCTGCTCTTCCGTCATCACGGCCTTTCAAATAAAAATCAAATAATAACTTAAATTAAAATCCAATAAAATTAAACCATAAGTTTTTAAAAGATATCAACAAACGTTCTTATACCTACCTAAATAAATGTAACTTGCCAATATTTCGTACACTCTTTATGATATTAATATTGTTTACTTATCAGCAATAAATGGAAGCGTGTAATTTATGACAATGCGAACAGGACATTTATATTATATTTATAGTATTGTATGCAGTTAAAATACGCATTTTTACTGTTAACAAAAGTTCTCCTTACAATATAAAATGTTAGTGCTTGACGGATAGAAATTTATTGCGAGATCTCCCATTATAATAATGGGCCGTGTTTACCCATTATGTCTTTGTGTTTGTACAAATGGTCTCATCGGTGAGTGTGCTAGGATCAACGCAAGGTGTCTTTCATATTCCACGTCGGTACAGGGCGGTCGTGCACAGTGCCTAATAAAACATGGGGTTACATAGACTTTGGTGTGCGGTGTTTTTGATAAATTTAACAAAACTCGCGAATGCCGCGTCCATTCTCGCTCTCTTCTCGTCTCTGTCGTTCTCCGATCATGCAGTTTTCCGGGGGTACGTTACAAAGCTGACGCAGCAAGGCCACTCTGTCGTCATGATGACGCCGTACCCTGGACAATTCAACTATCCCGAAGTGGAGAACATAGTAGAGTTGAACGTGGGAGGAGAGTCAGCGCATTTCTGGGACGAATACAAAGCTCTCATTACGAACACCGACGACTACTTGCCAAATCTGAGAGCTATGAACGAGCTAATGTTGAAAATAGTGATCGCGCAGCTGAAATCGAAACAGATGATGGCCTTGTTAGTGAATTCTCGGATCAAGTTCGATTTGGTGGTCACAGAAGCTGACATTCCAGCTCTCTATGCTGTCGCCGAAAAGTATCAAGCACCCCACATCGCTATTTCGACATCCAGCGGCAAAATACACCAACACGAAGCTAAAGGAAACCCTATTCATCCTGTGTTGTATCTTGACGTCAATTCTCTGCATAATGGCAGAGACATGAGTCGATGGCAAAAAATTAATGAGTTTTACAGACTCTTCCGCACTAGATATGAGTATTACTCTCACTTTTTGCCGCTGAATGAGTTGGCTGCACAGAAGTTTTTCGGGCTCCAACGCAGTCTTCAAGATGTCGAATATGACATAGATTTGTTGTTTGTTGCAAGCAATCCTATATTGGACGGCAACAGGCCAAAAGTACCAGCAGTGATTCACGTTGATCGTATGCAAATACAGCCCATGGGACATTTGCCACAGGTATGTTTTTAAACTTAATTTAAAATAATATAATGTAGGTACCGGTTATGATTACATTTTCTGTGGTCTAACTCTGCTCATGTTAACATAACAATTGTATTCTTTTCAAAACTATTGTTTTTTGCGACAGTTCTTGCTCTGCTTACTAAAACTGAAACAAACAAATTCTTAGACGACATAACTGTAGTAGTTGTTATTTTAACTTTTAGTAAAACCCCTGAGACACGGTTGTTTAGTTTATATTAGCATTACACAATTTTATAAATATTGAGCAAGGAACCATGCACTTTTAAATATCTCGTTGAATTTCTTTTAGCTTGTCCACGAGTAATTTTATATTGTTTACCGCTTAATGATTACGTAATATTAAAATCTTATGTATTTTACTTGCCTAAAGACTTTTAGAGAAGTTTAGATACTTTTCCTGGACTCGTTAAAAATAATTGTGTACAAAAAAGCAGTATGCCCATTTTGTACCCGAAACAAAATTGTCTCAAGCTTTTTTGAGATAAACTCTCAAAATTCTAAGCTAAGTAGTTTTACGATTATGTATTATGACCTTCTATTACGATTTATCACGTGCCTTATATAGTAAAAGAACGTTTTTATGTAAGATTATAACCTAAAATTAGGTGCTTTCTACGTAAATTTCTCTTAATCCCGGCGAACTATAAAAAAAAACTGTTTTTAAAAATAGATTGTGTATTTCAAACCCTACAAATCGAGGTATGGTTTTATTGAGGTACAAAATTGTTAAAATGTGAAACCAACGTCCATACAAAATTGGGCATTCTCCTTTAATTTAAAGTCTACATTTTAGGACTTTCGGCCGCGTGGTGACGGCGAAAGTCCTAAAATAAGCAGAATATAACAGTCACCACCCCAATTTCTCCCGAGGGTGTCGTACAGGGCGCCTAAGGGTTAGGACAGCAATGAGTAATGGGCAGCAGCGTTCCTCTTAAGGCCCTTAGCAACGTACTGCGATGCCCGATAAATAATAATAATAATAAATATTTTTACACTCACACCTCTAGCCCAAAGTAAGTAGCCTAAGCACTTGGGTTATGGATACTAGATGGCGGACATATTTCTATTATAATTATGTATAAAAATGTTGAAAATATACTACATAAACATATACGATATACGAGTCATGGTTGTCCATGACTCGAGAACAAACATGTTCTCGAGTCATGGACAACAAACAATTTTGGTCATCAGAAAGTTTGCCCCTACTAAGATTCGAACCCGAGACCTCTTGGCCAATACCCAGCAATCTGAGCGACCAAGGCGGCCGTCAAATAAATGTCAATAGGCTCGCCACCTATTACCTACATGGGATCTAAATTAGCGAAAAGTGGATAGTGTTAATTCACCTCTGCCTAAACCTGTTCGGAGATATACGCGTGATTTATGAATGTATGTTAAAAATTACATTACACTTCAGGACTTGCAAGGAGCTTTGGACGCGGCTACGAAAGGAGTGGTATATTTCTGCTTGGGGGCATTGCAAGAGGCCGAACAGCTATCTCCGAAGATTCTGCAAATATTGTCGGAGACATTCAGCGAGCTTCCATATACGGTGCTATGGAGGATTGGTAACACGACAGGAGTCAATATACCAAGTAATGTGGTTACCAAACCATGGTTCCCTCAACAGGATGTTCTAGGTATTACCTACATTTGAAAGTTGAATTTCGCAAAGACATCCACAAAAGCTAATCTTCTCAATGCCCTGTTCCTAGTCTATCTGGGGTTAGCGCAGTATGTTTCCTCTTCCATTCATATTGGTCAGACGTCATCAAGTCATACACTCCCTTTTGATTCATATCATATATCACATATGCTTGTGATAAATGAATAGGTATTTATGAAAGGAGACGGAACGGAGCATGTCGAGAGACCGATGAACGGAGACAGTGATTGGAATGACAACATTCCAATCCATACCGCTCAAGGTTTTGGCTTAGGTTTTACAGCCAGCCGCCTGCCTGACACCATTCCCTCTTTGGGTATGCTTTTGTTGGTGGTTTTTGCTGCTCCTGCTCCACCGTTCGGGTGCCCCAAGGTGCTTATTGATCTACACTAGGCAATCTCCCTTAGTCGACTTTAACGACACCCATGGGATTCTAAGTTATTTGTTCGCTCCCAGACCAGCATAGAAGACTAGGATACATTTGAAAGTTCAATTTCACTATCCACAAAAGCTGATTACTGACTCAAATTATTTTTCAGCTCATCCAAATGTAAAAGTTTTCTTGACCAGTGGGGGCCCGCGGTCATTAGAAGAAGCTGTCTACTTCAAAGTGCCCATAGTAGGATTCCCAATATTGAGACCAAGAAAGAATTTCATAACTCAAATCACTAAACTTGGAGGTGGTCAAATAGTGGACCCATACTTACTCGACAAAGAAACTCTTAAATCGACGTTAATAGAAGTTGCTTCCAATGAAACGTAAGTTAAAGTTTAAGTTCTGCGGTAAGTTACAACATTTTATGTCTGGCTATCGGCCAACATCTGTCCGGATTGCAGTGGACGCGGGTTCGATTCCCGCATCAAGACTATAATTTTCCGAACTTTTTCTAATCACAATTTTCTTTGTAGTAAAATAGATTTAAACATATCGTAGGTACCTAATGAGTTTTCTTTTTTAGATATAAGAGCTCCATAGCCAGTTTAAAGGATAAGGTGTTTGATCCAATGATATCAGGCCCCGAAAACGCCGTATGGTGGACAGAATATCTTCTGAGACATAAGGGAGCTAAGCATTTGAGATCCCCAGGAGTTGGCGTGGGATTCGTCAAGTACTTCATGCTGGACATCATATTTTACGTAACAGTTGGATCCGTTGTTATGTTGTACCTGAGTTTTATTATGATAAGATTTATTGTCAGGAGGTTGCGCGTTAGATTTAGTAAGTCTGAATCCGAGAGTAAGTTTAAAATTTTGTAATGTTTCGGAGCATAGTACTAAATAGCCACCACCTAATTCTCAATAGTGACTTATTAGATGTTACAAACTACATTAGGCTCTGAGCACAAGTTGGTAGTGTAGTATCAGATTAGTAATTGGTCGTAGGTATGTTATATTATAATAAACCAAAGTGAATATAAACGTTCCAATTAGCTAAAGCTAATTCCAAACTTATTTTTTAAATGCTCAACGGGTTTTTTCCAAACTCTACAATTAATACAAAAGTACCGATTTTCAGATTTGTCATGTCCATTCACACAAAGTTAAAGTCAATTACACTAAGGAGTCTATTATTGATATATTTGTGAGTCTCTTGGATTAAATCTTAAAAGAGTGAAAATAATGTTACAGATGAATAAAATACTGTCCACTGATGAAAACTACTAACTTATTGGGGCAGGAGTTAATGTCGATCGATGGTAAGATTTATTTACAGTTTTGATATTTGAGAGTTTTGTATAATCAAACGTGCTGTTGACTGTAGGTAGGTAGGTATACAAGTACAAAATAAAAATCACCGATAACTCTGAAACACACGAATCAACGTAGTTATGATTGTTATTTCAGAAAAAAAATGTGTGAGACGGACGTAAGTTATTGAGTTATATTATTTTATTGTAACCTTTCGTTTATGTTGTAATTTTAAGATTGAAATAAAAGTTTTTAAAAAATGTTTTAGTTATGAGTTTTTATTTTGTAATTAACATGGTTTGTTAGATTTTTATAGTATTTCAACAGCTCGTCACATTATATACACATAATCATTAAACTTTATTTTAAAATTATTCGTACCTATTGTTGATTTGGTAGAAAACTGAAAAAAAAAACCCAGTCAATGACATTTTATTTAAAAAAAAAATTCTTCATTTACATACGGAAATATTATTATTCTGCTCGTCAAAATAAACTGAGACCACAGCAAATTATTAGTAAATATTGTTGAAGCGAAGCAGAGTTCATCTTCTAAACCCCGACATAGCAATGTTAGGTATTGAAGATTTTGCTTATATACATTGTACTCTTTGTTTACTACTTCCTGTTGACTTAAAAAGTGGGAGAAAAATTGACAGTATGACAGGAACATTGTTGGAGTTTTTGACAAGATATTAAATCTAGGAATGATGAATACTCATCACCATCATCATCCCTTTTAATGTCCCCACTGCTGGGTCGCGGGCCTTCCTTAGAGTTGAAAGAATATAGGGAGTTGGGGTAAATTCAGCTGTCTTTCCAGATGGAAGAAGAAAGTTAAAAATTATCTTAAAGTGCTGTTATTTTGATGACAACCATTTGTGTTGCAATAGGCGGACACATTGAAAAAGTGCCACGATGTGTTTGACGTTGCAAATTTATAGTGGTTTTTACCACCTCATCAGTCAACACTCCCCAGATGCATTAAAATGTGTGAAACCCATAGTTTTAACGTGTAAAATTTAAGTATACTAAAGACATAGTTGTTTAGGACAATTCCTTTTGTCTTCCCAAAAAAAAGAGAAGAATTAAAACACCAATAAAAACCACTGTCATCTGTCAATGTCAATGTAATGTCATTCATATTATTATGTCAATAAATTGTAGACATGCTCAAACCATGTCCGGAAATGGATTGAACATGGAACGGTTCCATAACGTTTCGGACCTAGTTCCGTTAACATGTTCTCGGACATGATAACGGAACTGGTTAGGTCCTTGCTATGTAATGTAGGTCCTTTGGTTGGGCATAGGCGGTCTTAGTTCCAGATGGACGGTGATAAGCAATAATGTGTCAACCCACAAAAACCCATATTCCGAGATTTCGACATAGATTGATAAAGCATCATTATTTTATTCTACAATTTTTAAAAGTGTTCTAATTCTAACTGACTTAAAACACTTTCTTTAACAAAAAGATAAAAACAATTTTTAATAAAATAGCAAATTAAATCATGTTTAGAATCTATGGGCGCCATTTTCTCAAATTGATATTCATATGGCTTGACACATTATTGCTTATCTACGTGCAATTATAATCTAAACAGTTATTTGGATTAGACTGTATGACAAATAAATATTTCTGTTTTGTTATCAATTGATTTAGCTTAATACCTATCAGGCTTAGGACTGTCAACCAAATACTAATATTAATAACTAGCTGACCTGCCGGGTCAGTTGTTATGTACATTATTATGCCATATAAATTACCCCGTAGCCATGGTTACGTCAAATGTTTGACAGGAAAGCAGGTTAAATGGGAAAATGAATGTGTTGTTTTTACTATTTCCCTCGCAATTTTTCCATATTTTATCACATTTACTTCTTTATTTGCCTGGCCCAGCACCATAATTTCAAAATCAAAATCAGCTAAATCGGCCCAGCCATTCTCGAGTTTTACTGCCGCACTCAGAAACGTCAGATAACGACAATTAGTGCTTAATGTCAAAAAATTACAATTCAAAACTAGTCGCTGTTCTTGCTGGGTCTAAGGTCTAGATTTAAATAAATTATTTTGACTTTAAGTACTCATTAAAGTTAATTGACGTCTCTGAGTGCGGCAGTTAGTGAGACAAACTCATAGCAATTAATTTTTTATATTTTTGATGATGATAATTAATAGTAGTTATTATTAAAGTATTTTATTTAAAAAAAATTTATTCATACTTTATTTATATAATCTTATTAATGTTATTATTTTGGGTAGCGTGCTAAATAAAAATTCCAAGAACTCGCTCAGAGAATTGCAGTAAGCACGTGATAAGGTCAAGAGTTCAAAACAAGAATTCTAATTTCATTAAATGTGCATAAAACATAAGTCACATTATCCATAAGCAGTTTTACATTCGTTTATAATCTGTCTCATTCTAAATCCCGCTGGGATAAAATCGGGAATGCTCGGAAGGTGCTCGGCTCGGACTCGGAACTGCCGGCGCCGCTCATTCCGGAGTTTTCCGACCGTCGTCGGTCCTCGGCATGCCTCGGTTCGCTTTGGACATGGACATGGACATGCGAGGAACTGTGAACCTGTTTAGTAAGACGCTTCGGAGAGGACCGATGTCGTTCCAGTGCCGGACATAGTTCCTGGAACTATTACGGTCCGGAACTACACATGTCTAATAAATTGTAATGTTATTGTCCTGCCTGTTTGTTAGAGTTGAAATGAAATTAATTCTAAGTTTATGTTCATGTTCAATGGAATAGCACCAAGAACGATACACTAATAATTACGTGATCTAAGCACCTAAAATTTGGAACAGTTATGTGTTTGAATGGATGTTTATGACTCAATTCTTCAAGAATGTCTGCTGTAAGAACTTGCCCCGGACTGTACTGTGGGCGAACAGAGGAAGAGAATGGATGGAGCGATTGCGGTGCCTGCCCTCGAGGCTTCCGCACAAACGACTCCAGCTACTGCATGCCCTGCGCTGACGAGCCGACATTATACGACTGGCAATATCTTGGGTTTATGGTGTTATTGCCACTAGTGCTGCACTGGTTTTTCATAGACATGATGGCAGTGGGAAAAGGGTAGGTACTTATTTACACGCTACCCACTTAAACTTTTTGTTTGGTATATTTATGTCGTAATTTAATGTACTTCTTCTTCTCCCTGCCCTGTTCCCAGTCTATCTGGGGTCGGCGCAGTATGTTTCCTCTTCCATTCATATCGGTCAGACGTCATCAAGCCATCCACTCCCTTTTGATTTATCACACCGTAAAGACTGATAAACGGAGAGAGTGATTGGAATGGCAACATTCGAATCCATACTGCTCAAAGTTTTAGCTTAGGTTTTACAGCCAGCCACCTGTCTGACACTAAGGGTTAGTATAGTCACTTTGGGTATAGTCGTAATTTAATGTACACAATCATAATAAAATAAACCTACTTCAGTAAAGATACATCATAAAAAGTATCTTGTATTATCTAAAGAAATCTATCCCAGTACAGCTAGGAAAGAACATGCCAAGTAATGTGGTTAATGCATTTATGTTTAATTACAAAGTAATAAAATAATATAAGTACTAATATTGATTAGAAAAAAGTTAGTTATATTAACTATTTTCCATAGTGTAGGAAAGTCAGGTAATGCACATGACTAATGTTCTGTCACTATGCCTAAGTTGTCTCACTATGAGGAAATTGTAGTACAAAGTGCTGTACAGTAGACCTATTATACAACTTTGTCAAAATTATTATTGGTGATATACAAGCACGATTGTCAAGTATCTTGTTTTGATTCCAGGAAGGACAGTATCATATTTCAACACATCTGTGCATTTGCAGAAGTGGTCTCTGGTACCTTGGCAGCTCTTCTAGTATTGCCTCCAACAGGTTCCATAGCTTTGCTTGTTTGTTCGCCAAAGGCTTTATCGGATTGGTACACACTACTTCATAATCCGCAGCCTGATTATAAGGAAATATTGCATTGCACCCAGGAAGCTGTATATCCATTGTAAGTGAAATATTTGTTAGTAATAAATATTAAAACTATTTAAATGTATCAACTTTAATGCATTTTATTTTCACATTTTTGCAATAAGTTTAATTTATAGAATAAGGAAGCCTTTTAAAATGTAAATCTTATATAAAAAAGCTTGTGAATATTTTATATTGGATTTTTGTAATCAAGTCATAGGTAATAAGTTTATATTGAAATGCCTTTATCCTGTCTTGCCATCATTCACAAAATAGTCTCTACTGTGTCAAAAGTATCAATCTTATCAAATTAATACTAATACTTATTAGATTTTATACCACCCTTAAAATCACTTATTATTTGATTACAGGTATACTATAGTGCTGCTAATATACGCCTTCAGTCTGCTAATGACTATAACAATAAGGCCGTGGTTACTTACCTGGCACGCCTCAAGCCCTGGCAAGAAAGCTATATACTGTGCCTTGTATTTTTATCCCATCCTTGTACTAGTGCATACTGTTGCTGCTGGATTAATCTGTAAGTAATTAAAAAGAATAGCTTACAATAGGTGTAACCAAACCTATTGATAGATCACCAGTAGATGCTTTTAGTCAAAGTTAAAATACATATTAACAGAACTCTGCCAGATTCTGGAGGTTATATGTGTCTTAAATTCTTATTTGTGACAACAGCCTTATCAAATTATTTATGTGATAACATAACAAAAAAACTGAAAAGAATTATAGAAGGACATTATATATTTTTCCTGGAGTTTGTTAATTTTGATTTGTTTTGAGTGACTATCACTTGGACTTTGGCACCTTTCATACCTCTTGACTTAGAGATTATATTTTATAACATGAATTAATATAAATACTTTTCTTTTACAGACTGTTCATTTCCTTACATAATAATCATAATATCAATGATGACTTCAGCATCTCATTTCTCAATAAAAATTGACCAATCAGCCCCTGCTCTGTTGGTATCCTCATTGACTAATACAAGAAACTTAATTATTTTGCTGGGACATTGGTTGGTGCATGCTTATGGGATAATATCACTGACAGGATTCAAGGAACTGTGGTACTTATCCTTGGTACCTGCTCCAGCTCTCTTCTATATTTTGACCGCTCAATTCACAGACCCAATGAAGATACACAACGATTGACAGGCACCTAAAACTTTTGGAAAGATGGTTTTGAGTTGACATTTGCTCTGTGAATCGAACCATGTTAACCAAGTGGACAGTGTTGGCTATCATGAAGTTTGTGGCTGCTATTATATTTAATAAAGAGTTAAGTAACTGCCGCACTCAGAGACGTGAATTAACTTTAATGAGTATTTAATGTCAAAAATTTTCATTCAAATCTAGACCATAGACCCGACAAGAATAGCGACTAGTTTTGAATTGTCATTTTTTGACGTTAAGTACTCATTAACGTTATTTGACGTCTCTGAGTGCGGCAGTAAGAAATGTAAAAAAATGTTTGTACAAAGTTATTGTAATTTTTTCACTTCTAAAGTAAGTCTTGTTAAACATTTCTATGTTACTTACACTGTCTTGAAAATGTCAAAAAATGTATGTGGGTAATAATGTATCTAGATTCTAGATAATGGTTTAAAAATTTCCAAATTTATGTCTCGTTACAAAAGTGTCTAGATTGACTACTAAAAATTATAAAATATGCTGGCAAGTTTTATTGCCCAAACGCTGTTCTTGGTATGACAGAGTAATAATGTGTTAATCTATTATATTTATGAGGAAGACCATACTTGACAAAATTAGTTATTTAATTATCCGTTGGATTGTGTGTAAGGTTTAGGAAAAACTTAATTAAAACCTTGTAAAGGATCAGTTAGGCGATATTAAGCATCTATAGACCTAAAAGATGACTGTTGTTTGTTTTTCATAAAAAAGACGATATCAATTATTCATAGTTAAGTATTATTAAGTGATAGTCAATCCACGAGACAAATCTTTTTTATTGTGTTAAATTGTCAACACAAATCCATAAATATACATGTAAAAAATATTGAAAATAAATTAAACTGGCTTACTAGCAACAGCGCAGCATTTGCTTCGGATTCCTAAGGGTCAATTTATACTAACTTAACATAGCAAATTTACCCTTACGTCGACAATTTTGTGCACATATTAGGTACTCGTTCCAATCAGCGAATTCAGTCGAATGCGCGTGTCGTTTTTTTATCTCAGAAGGAATATGTCCATTAAGTTATTGAGAATAGGGTGCAAATTGATGCTTTGATGCGCTAGTTAGGTTTAAATTGACCCTAATGCTTGTTATGTAAGGAAGAGATCGTAAAATAGATAAAGATTATGAAAAACCATTAGGGTGTTTTATTTTAGAACGGTCTAAATTCATAGACATATCTGCATTGTCTACTTTATGTATAATGTGCTAACGTACCTATGTCGTAAAATTGCAATAAGGGAGATTGCCCTATGTAGACCACCTTCCCAGTGTGATTGATGATATGAATTAAAAGGAAGTGGATGACTTTATCACGTCTGAACGATGTCAATGAAAGAGGAAACACTGCGCCAACACCAGATAATCTGGGCACTGGGCAGGAAGATGATGATCTATCTGCCGCACTCAGAGACGTCAATTAACTTTAATGAGTATTTAATGCCAAAAATTTTCATTAAAATCTAGACCATAGACCCGGATAGCGACTAGTTTTGAATTGTCATTTTTTAACGTTAAGTACTAATTATCGTTATTTGACGTTTCGGAGTGCGGCAGTATGTCTAGTATTTAATGGCTATCTAAAGGTAGGTAGGTACTCCTGAGTTTTTTTTGATGTTTTACAAATAATCCTGTATATTGGTACCTACATCTATTAGTTTCCTTAACACAAGTGATTTAGCTGCTTACTGTGGGCTACATGATAGGTGTCATCATAATATAATAATGTTAGGTAATTTGCGATAGCTTAGCTAGCTATGCTATCACAAAAGGCTGGCTCCTCTGTGGGTGAGAGTTCCAGGTGAAGCTCGATTCCATCTTCGGCCCTTATCGTCACTGACCATTAGGTGAGATGAAGGCCAAGAGCTTCCCTGTCTAGTATAAAAAATACTAGAAACAGCCAAAAAAAACAATATCAAATTTAGATACCTACTGACGCCAAAGAAATACGCAACGTGGCATGTCCGATTTCTCCAATCCTCAAGAGCACGCGCTATAATATAATGGTAGTGACAATAAAAGAGGCAGTGTCTTTTTATTTTGTTTCCCGCCCGTCGTCTGGATGTTTGTATGTATATAACATGAGCCTGAACTGAAGCCCACATATAGCTCCAGACTATAAAAGTCCCTTTTACGACTGTCGGTAATCTTGGTTGTTGAAAGGCGCAAAAAATAGATTTTTGTGATATTAGGTACTATGGTAGAGTGCCGTGTGGTGACGGCGCAGTAGAAAACAATTGTCACCACCCCAAATCACTCCCGTGGGTGTCGTACAAGGCGACTAAGGATAAATCAGTGATGACGAATGGGCAGCAGCGTTCTTCTTATACCCCCACTTATCCACCTAGCTTATATGTACTGCGACTTTTGAGCCCGATAAATGGCAATAGGCTCGCCACCTATTACATGGGACCTGACATGATTGGCGGAGCGTGGGTGCTGGTTCACCTCTGCCTACCCCTTCGGGGATATAGGCGTGATTTTTGAATAAATGAACTGTGGTAGAGGTGTAGGAGGAGTTAGATGGCTAGTGCCTAGGCCGGTCATTGGATGGGTTGACCAAACAGTTGGGTAATATTGCTCTGCCGTTACGACACGGCTATTTTGTAAGTTGTAGCTACCTACAACTACCTTGCCGTGTGATGACGGCAGACCACCCCAAATCTCTCCCGCGGGTGTCGTACAAGGCGACTAAGGGTTAAAACAGTGATGAGGAATCGGCAGCAGCGTTCCTTTTATACCACCTAGCAACGTACCTACTGCGACTTTAAATGACAATACTCACATGGGACCTGGCACATGGTGAAACATGGGTGTTGGTTCACCTCTGCCTTCGAAGGGGTCTTCGGGGATATAGCTCTGATTTATGTATAGGTACTTATTGGGTATTCGTAAATTTCTGATTTACGTCAACTTTCAAACTAATCCGTGGAAACAATTGCTAGGTACCCACAAAAATGGCCATACCTTGCAGAATATTACTGTAGGTCCCTAAATAAATATATATAAGATACATTTTGGTACCACAGCAAAAACGGAAATTAAGGACACCCAATAAACGCTGGCGAATTGCAGATCTTAATTGCAAGGCGCCGATCGGGGTCCTTTTGATGAGTTTGCCTGACGCTGTGTATTTTTTAGGGAAAAAATTTATGCAAATGGGTTTCTATTAAAAATATATAATATTTATGGATAAATCACGTCTATTTATGCCCGATGGGGAAGGCGGTATTTTCATATTATTTAAATGTTTTACTATCGACTTATACAGTGTGGAAAGAAAGCATGGGCCCACACTATAATAGGTAGGTATATATAAGTTCGCCTCCGCTCGAGTTATGTATTTAATATTAAATTTGTAGAGTCTCACATTGGCAGCAATTAACAATTTTTTTCCCTGAAATTGTGAAGGCTTGTCGGGAATTAAATTGGTTTTATAAACAAAATAGAACTTGTGTTAAAGGTAAAGCAAGTGTTCGCCATAAAGTTATAATTTATAAACAAATACGCCTATGCTAACTTGCCTATCGAAAATTGTTCATTGATATTTTTAATTTTAGATAAGAAAATGTTAAGATAATAATGAAAATATTAAATTGAAATTGAAAATATTAATAAACGATGAAGAAAATGTTAAGAAAATATTAAGAAAATGTTGAGAAAAGATTTAAAGAAAAATTAAAAAGTATTAAGAAAATGTTAAGAACAAATTAAGATAATACTCGGAAACAAACATTTGTGATCATCACAAAGTTTGCCCCTACTAGGATTCAAACCCGGGACCTCTTGGCCAAGACCCAGCAATCTGAGCATTCGACCAAGGCGACCGTCAATTAAGAAAATATTAAGAAAATATGAGCATACTAGCTGTGACAAGCTGTTGACAAGCTTTGAGGAGACCTCAAGGTAGATCGCGACGTAGAGTGTCGGCCAGATAAGTCTGCGCGTGGCCAAAATTGGACCTAAAACTCCGTCAGCTGCTATTTTGTTTAGTCTAGGAGTGTTACTTTAATCAGTATTTAATGTCAAAAATTTTCACTCAAATCTAGACTCGGCAAGAAAAGCGACTAGTTTTGAATTGTCATTTTTTGACGTTAAGTACTCATCCACGTTATTTGACGTCTCTGAGTGCGGCAGTTAGTGTGAGCGAGCCGAGCAGCGCGCAGACTTATCTGGCGCGCACTCTACCTTGAGTTTGACAGTTAATTACTTGATTCGACTGAGGAATTTGGTCAAGTCGAGCTAAATTTTGTCACCTGATAACTTTTTCCTTAGGGATGAGTCGAGTGAAGAAAATCTTGAGGAACCGACTGTGCATAAGGGTGGTAATTTAACGAAAAATGGTGGGCAGACTGGCTAAAGCGGTAAACTCTAATTGTAAAATAATGTCTACTACATACCCAAGACCACAATTACGTGGGAACTTAAATTTGCTTCAGGCTCTGAAAGGAGCATATGAGCTTACGGAAATATTCAAGCCTTCAAATTATTTTATACACGAAAGTTTTCATTTTAGGCACTTCACCCGTTTGGGCTGCCTTCCCCCAAGTATTTTAAGTAACAATAATGTTACTTAGTACCAATGTAAAAAAAAGTTAATTTGAAACAAATTAATACCTCGGAATCTGCAATAGGTACCATTGTTTTATTCTTAAAATATCTTCCACTACAGTGTTCACATTCAGATAAGAATAGCAGCGGTTTAAAAAGAACATTGAATTCAAGGAACACGACTGTTATTCCGTATAATAGCCAGCTACTGCAGTTTAAAAAGTAAGTTAGTATCGAGGGATGGAATTCGAAGGAATTGTTGTATTGAAATAGATCATGTAGGTAAGTGCTTTTTAGGGTTGCCACAACATAAAAATCGAGTTCTATTAAAAATTACTCTATTTCAGCATTGTACAGGCACTAAAGCCTTGTTCGGACTAGGCTAGTATTTTAGTCTAGTGGCGAGTAATTTAGTAGCTAAACGTGTGAACACCAAAAAATTAGTCGAGTGGATTAGTAAGTAATTTAGTCGAGTCAATCTATTTTATTCTATTTTTTTTAGTAGTCTAGTAGCGAGTAGCACCCCCCACCACGCGTCCGTGCTCACTCGGGCGCCGGCTAAACAAGTCCGAACCTGTCGATTTAGTCGAGTTCATTAGTTGACGTGAAAATGTCGTTTCGCTGTAGGCTGTTCATCTTGCAGAGTACCACTGACTTGTGAGCTTTACTCGACTGTAATGCGAACGATTAGGCAGTAGCGAATAGTTTAGCTACTAAATTACTCGCCACTAGACTAAAATACTAGCCTAGTCCAAACAAGGCTTAAGTTTAAGTGATAATAAAATTAAGTTAGTTCATTTCATGGGAAGTGAGTAGTCCCGAAAAACACACACATTGAAATGTTGTTACCTCTCAATAGCTCTCTCTGTTCATCAGTACCTTGACATGGTCCTTTCTTTTGCGTTTCTATATATTCATTCATGTATTCCGGAGTGATGGATGATATGAACCAAAAGGGATAGGATGGCTTGGTGGCTATAATCAGATTCGATAGGCTTGACAGTCCATTCGAATTTTGTAATGCATGTGATGTGTTTTAAGTTTTAAGCTTGTTTTTTTGTTAGATACATATCGCAAAAAAAATCGCTTAAACAGAATACCCCTATTTCATCAAAACCTTTCCTTGCAAATCTTCTAAAAAGGAACACAGCAAGCCTTTTCCTAGAAAATGAGAATTGAATTCGTTACAACCCTGTTTACACGGGAGAATAGTACAATATTTTCTAGACTTTACTGTATTGAAATACGGTACATATCGTTTCGAATTATGTCTACAGAGTACTGTATTCAGGGTAAAATCGTGAACTGAAAACTCGCGAACATTCCAGAACATTGAGTAAGTACGAGAAATAACGAACGGACGCAGCTGCTTTGGACTGGTTTTGCTCTAGTTTTTAGATACACTTATTGTCTTGTCTACACATGTAAAAAGTAGTCTGCAGTGTAGTTTTTACATGTTATTTTTTGTGTACTACAGTCAAGACCACAATACTGCCGTCCTTCAACTAGAAAGCCTCCAATTGCCAATTGGGCAATTTTAATGCAAATAGTTATACAAATTTGAAATTCTCTATCTTGCTATCTACAACAAACTATTACAACAAACAAACAATTCCTCTATCACTGATAGTCCCCAGTGTTATCAGGACGTTTTATGCATTTTACTTAATTTAATCATCGAGCAATTATTTCGTCGCGCAATTAATTTGTTGATTGCTCGACGAAAACACATTTCTGGACTTGATGTATACGTGAAAATCTTACATACCCAATTAATCAAATATTTGTAGAACATCTGCTGACTAAAAGTAGGTCCTTAGTTGGTGCGGACCATTCCCAGGCTCTTTTAAAGTTTGTCTTAATTAAGAATTTTCTGTTAAAGAACAGTTAACAAGCTGATCTCCGCAACATAAGCAAAGGCCAACAATGAGGTAGGTATATATGTATAGCATATTTCTCTTGATAACTTATAGTCCTACCTTTTCATGGTATAAACGAGAGCTGTTGTAAAGTTGCTTGAAAAAAACTAGGAAAAACTTCAAGCATGACTTCCGGGGTTGTGTAAACGTAAAGTTGACCTCAACCAGGCATCTACATCGCAAGATGAGTCGTTAGCTCTCAAAGTTTTTCTTCGAAATCCGCACTCCGCCACTTTGGCTGGCACGTATCTACAATACGGAGTTTTCAAACGCCGAAGTTTCGCCGAAATTGAAATTTGCTTAGATTTCAAATGTAGTTTGTTTGAGACCTTTTCTTTTTATTCGGATTGCATTGCAGTACATTTTCTAATGTACTTATGTCATTTTTAAGTGTCAGGAAAAGTATGTTTATATTGTGTTCTATAGATTATTTTAATTGAAAAAAATGAGTATCTTTTTTCTAAAAACAACACGGAGTAAAACAACTATCCGTAGTATTATTGTCCTCTATGAAAACAACTTTTACGGATAAGACTCGCGTATAATTTGGTGTTTGGCATATTAATTATTTAAACCGACGTTTCGATCACTTTACAGTGGCCGTGGTCACGGGGGGACTAAAGATGACAGGTGTCCTCACAATAAAGTAATAATTAACTACCGTCATAATCAAAGAGTATATAATACACTACGTTTACATAATATTTGATATTTTAGGTGTTCCGATTTACACAAACAGAGCTTACAGTATCATTGTTTTTGGCAGTATGAGGACGATGTTGGGATTTAATTATTCTAATAATTGGGTCCCAAGCAGGTGGTATGTTCCAACCATTATCCCTATTGAAGTTTGGATGTTTCTTGATTTCAATAGCTTTATGGTGAGGACACCTGTCATCTTTAGTCCCCCCGTGACCACGGCCACTGTAAAGTGATCGAAACGTCGGGTTAAATAATTAATATGCCAAACACCAAATTATACGCGAGTCTTATCCGTAAAAGTTGTTTTATTTCAAATGTGTAGTGCTCGTGCAAATATAAGAAAACATTATAACAACACGGAGGCCAAGATAAGTTTTGTCCACTTTATCTACCGTGGGCTAGACATTTCTAGTGTCATCGATTGTTATGTTTTTTACACTTCTAACTTCCTCCTCTCATTTTGAAACTTTATTGCGATGTATTTCGACCACAGGGAGACGTCAGCAACGTCACTCTGTGCTAACAATGCTTAATTGAAGCAATGAAATTGTTGATTTTACGATTACGTATTTATGATTTGACTCCTAGAGTGTTAACGTAGCAACCCTTATGTTTTTCCTAGTTTTTCTCAAGCATCTTTACAACAGCTCTCGTTTATACCATGTAAAACGTAGGACTAAAAAGTTATAAAGAGAAATATGCTTTATACCTTAATGTTGGCCTTTACTTATGTTGCGGAGATCAGCTTCTTAACCGTTCTCCAACAGAAAATTCTTAAATATGACAAACTTTATTAGGGCTCTGTCAGCAACTGAAACTGTGAAATCACAAATAGGTACGTAATTGCAGAATGACAATTTCTTTAATTTTACTGTTCCCCTCCAGTTACCTATTATTAACAGAGTGCCATATGAGAGATTGAATAATCGTAAATAATATAAAATAAAATGTCATTGGATTCAATAGAAAATACTCTGAGTATCTACATACATACATACATAAATCACGCCTATATCCCCGAAGGGGTAGGCAGAGGTGAACTAGCACCCACGTTTCGCCAATTATGTTAGATCCCATGTAATAGGTGGCGAGCCTATTGCCATTTATCGGGCACAAAATTCGCAGTACATTGCTAGGTGGTATAAGAAGAACGCTGCTGCCCATTCCTCATTACTGATTTATCCTTAGTCGCCTTGTACGACACCCACGGGAGAGATTTGGGGTGGTGACAATTGTATTCTACTCTGCCGTCACCACACGGCACTCTGAGTATCTGTCTTACAAATATCTATCTATTTTACGACTACTTCTTTTACAGTTTAGTGTGTAACGACCACGCATTTCGAGCCATTGGTGTTTTCAAAACCTAATTCTTTTGTCCTGTTATTGTTGCATTTCGGTTGTAGGGTGAAATTTACACTAGAGGATTCTGGCAGGTACGGCAAACTGTGGTCTTGAGCGCCGTAGATCAGCTACCCACTGATTAGTGGTGCTGGCAGGCTACGGTTAGCAGGGAAAAATATATTGAATATTCTCCACCGGCCAATACACTGGACAGCGGGTGGGGCGGCCCCCAGCCAGGTCCATTAACCCCCCCGCCGCGTTTATTCGCAGGAATAGTGCGCAATAAAAAGCGAGCGAGGCCGGCCGCAGCAAAAAATACACCCTAAAAATTATTCTTTGAATTGAACCGAGCCAGATAGATGGCGTGCGTTATGGCTTTTTGAAAAGTTAGCTCCAGCTTTTTAACTTGGTACCTGTCTATTTTTAGCCCTATAATTCGATGGCCTAAATGGACGGCCCGCAAATGTTTAACTTTGCATTTGGTAGTTCGTATTTATTAGATTTTAGCCTTTGATGTTCTGGTGGACTCAAAGAAAGGTTAAGTTGGCGATTACGAAAAGGAACTTTTTAGATATAACATATATTTTCCGTGTGGTGACGGCAGAGTAGAATACAATTGTCACCACTCCAAATCTCTCCCGTGGGTGTCGTACAAGGCGACTAAGGATCAATCAGTGATGACGAATGGGCAGCAGCGTTCCTCTTATACCTACCACCTAGCAAAGTACTGCGACTTTTGTGGCCGATAAATGGCAATAGGCTCGCCACCTATTACATGGGACCTAGCATAATTGGCGAAGCGTGGGTGCTAGTTCACCTCTGCCTACCCCTTCGGGGATATAGGCGTGAATTATGTATGTATGTATGTATATATTTTTTATGCTTTAGAAACACTTAGAGAAACGGCTATAGATAACCCATTTTGGTTGGTAGGTGGCCTACTGAAGATATTGAAATTTAGTTATCGAGGTCACTATTAAAAACTAAAACGGCTAAAATTAAAACGGCTAAAACACCGCTCAAGTAATACTTTCCCTACTCCCATCATCAACAGCTTTTTCTTCCGATAAAACTGAATCTAGATTTGACCAGGTATTCAATAATATTATAGAGATTGTTGTCAACTATAAGGTCCCGGCACTCGAACGGTGAAACCATGGAAAGGTAAGAGTTTTCGTCTCTTGTCTATGGCCGCTACACGAAACCTTTTTTAATTAACCGTATCAAATTCTTGGTTTAATTTTCACTATAAATTATAAATATTTGTACACCTTTTTCATCTAGGCTGTTGGCTTATGTTAAGAGCTATTTGATATTTCAGTATATGCAAGGTATTTTACTGAAGATAGGTAGGGTTATCACGCCTTGTATTCGAGTTTTCCCTGGAGGAACCGCACCTATCAACAGAAGGAAGGGAACGGAAAGATGACAAATAACTTGTCAAATAGTTTCATACTTAACAATGCTCACCCCTTGAAGAGGTGTTCCGTTTAAAGCAAACTTTTAGAAATTGCTCTCATTGAATTTACAACCTTAACCAATTCGGCTTAAACTACAAAATGGGTCGAGCAATTATGACGGTTGGTATTAACCGTACCGGAGATCTGTACATAAGATCGCAATTATTCAAATTGCAAGCCATCAAAACGGATGAAACAATGTGTTTAAAAAATAAAAAAATACAAATTTTTGTATCCATTACAAAATTTACAAACTTTGTACGTTCGTTCAAGATCGTGTTTTACACGGCTGCCAAAAAAGAATTGTAATGTACCTATTCGAGGTTATTTTTCACTTTAACTTCTAAATGCGATATATTTGGATGAATGTGGTGCTAATAAACCACATAGTCTAAAATTATTTGTAAAAAACAAAATGTCCAAAGTTGTTTCATTTAGAAGCTAAAGTGCTTATGTTATGGAAACTAGATGCTGGAGCTAATGTAAATAATAAATTACATATATAATATAAACATTGAAAATTTTCACCACCCCAAATCTCTTCCGTGGGTGTCGTACAAGGCGACTATGGATAAAACAGTGATGGGGAATGGGCAGCAGCGTTCTTCTTATACCACCTAGTACTAATACTAATGTACTGCGACTTTAGTGGCCGATAAATGGCAATAGGTTACATGGGACCTAACATAATTGGCGAAGCGTGGGTGCTAGTTCACCTCTGCCTGCCCCTTCGGGGACATAGGTGTGATTTATGTATGTATTTATGTATAGTAATAAAGAACCCCGGCTTGGTAGGTAACTAATTCATCACACCAACATTTGCCCCTAGCAGGATTCGAAACCAGGACTTCTATAATACCCCATTCACTAAGGCTTGAGACAAAATGTAAACAATCTTTATCTACGAAATGCTCTTAAAACAAGAAACGTATATTCTATATTATATACATCATCAGTTATAGTTATAGTTACACATTTTTATTTTTGTATTTTATATTAAAAGACACATCAAGATTGTTTACATTTTGTCTTAAGCCTAAGTTAATAGGCCGATAGCCAACGATTTGACTTATCGACCAAACTGTTCATCGATTTTACTATCATAAAAAACATAATTCATAGGTTTAAACTTTACAGTACTCTGTGAAGTTTTCATCGTTTAGCTCTTGTTTTTTTTAAATATTATTTTTCGATTCCAAACGATACAGTTCCATGTCCATTAGGCCGAATTGCTTTTTTTAAGTTTCGAATAGTGCCGTTTTGTTGGCAGCTTTGGCAGCCTGTGCGTATATTTTTTTGGGTTGTTGGGGGAGGCGGGTTGGAGCGTGTCACTCGCACACATCGTGGCTCGCTGTGCAAAAAGTCCACGCGGAGCGTCCCGTATTATTTCAGTTAAAGCTTATAATAAATACAGAAATTAATTTGCGCTCGTATAATTTGTGGCGGCAGTGTAATGTACTGTCAAAATCAATGCTTCTTCTTTTCATATTTAGGTCCCATGTGGTGGCGAGGTTATTGCCATTTATCGGGCACGTAAAACGCAGTATATTGATAGATTGGTGTAAGAGGGACGATGCTGCCCATTACTCATCGTTGTCTTAACCATTGTTAGTTCCGTCCTGGCGTCTTAGTTCTTGATGTAGTAATGTATTTATATTAATTAATTCGCAGATACAGAATAAACACAAAAAAAATAATTGCCATCGACTTACCGCTTAAGGCAAACGCAGCAGGGGAAGGGAGCCCTAAACTGGCATACTGCCTAATACAGATACATTTGTGTGTAAAATTGTTTCCATACATCCAAAGCGACATATATCGTCGCTCGAGGAGCTCGTTAGCGCAGTAGTACAGCGCGCTTGGCTTGAGATTGCGTAAACTAAGCAATTTCGCTAAGGCCGGTCATTGGATGGGTGACCAAAAAATTTATTATCTCTAGTTCCTCCGTGCTTCGAAAGGCACGTTGAGCCGTTGGTCCCGGCTGCATCTGCAGTCGTTAGTACCCACCAACAACATTAAAGGACTGGTGATGATGATGACCCAAAGCGACATATATATGGGAACATTATCACATTTTTTTTTGTTTTTTACTATCATCAAGCCAAAGTAAGTAGCTATACATGGATACTACATGACGGACATATTTTTAATATAACTATGTATATAAATGTTGAAAATATACTACGTAAACATATACACAACCATGACTCGGGAACAAACATTTGTGGTCATCATAAAGTTTGCCCCTACCAGGATTCAAACCCGGGACCTCTTGGCCAATACCCAACAATCTTAGCTTTAGACCAAGGCGGCCGTCAAGCAGGCATACTCTTCAAGGTAGGTAATTAGCGAAATGTAATTGTTAATTCACCTCTACCTTTTTAGGCAACCCTTTTACCTCTAGGCGTGATTTATGTATATATAGTGTTCCGCTTATGCCACCTAGCAATGTGCTGCAATTTCCGTGCTTGATAAATGGCAATAGGTTCACCATCTATTACATGGGACCTAATGTAATTGGCTAAACGTGAGTGTTAATTCGCCTCTGTCTACCCCTTCGGGGATATAGGCGTGATGTATGTATGTATTAGCATGACTCGGAAGTTACTTTAATTGAGATAACCCTTGATGCCTTATGAGAGCAGCGTAACAACCTATGTTGTGAATTCCGTTTTTGTGCTATATTATTCCAATAATTTCTCATTCACTTAGCACAGGATTTCAACGCATCAGTAAAACGTAGCCACTTCAATATTCCATTCGAATATTCCGATAGCCAAACACTCCTATTTCAGTTGGCGGAATTTACGTGTACAATTTTAGTACAGCGGCCATTCCGAAAATAGTGCACCGTAATTCGCGTTACGGAGTCGAATTAAAACAGTGAGAATTTAATTAAATGTGCAAATGGGTGCTTGTAAAAATTGCGGTGTAGTACTCGCCAGCCACTAGAGACCCTGCTTCTGACTTAACTCATTACGGCCAGATTTAATGCCGAGCGTCTTCAAGCAGGAATAAATGGAAGAATTGTGGTGTCTATCCCAGTCCGGTTGGGGGCTTTGCAAAAGATAATTACTAGTAGTGAATCTTAAATGGACAAGAATAGTGTTTCAAGCGGGGAATAGACGGCACCACATACCTACCTATAGCTTATTTAATACAAGAGAGACGCACTCATTCAAGAAGGAACATTGTGTGTTTTAAAAATAAGACCTTTTGAGTTGGGTCATTATTGTTTGTAAAACTATACTTTATTGCATTTTATAGTATACGGTTGAATAATTTTTGCGTAATAATGTTGGTGTTAGGCAGGTGGCAGACTGCAAATCTTTGAAGAGCATAGACCGATGAACGAAAAGAGTGATTGGGATGCGAACAATCCAATCCTGCTCACGGTTATGGTTAAGATTTAACTGCCGGCCGCCCACCTGACACCAACCCATACACTTTGGGTACGCTGTTGTTGGTGGGTTGCTCTCGACGTTTACGACACCCATGGGATGAGTCGGATCTGGCACATTCTACGTTATTTTGTCGCCCCCAGGCTAGCATGGGATATGGAAGACGTCTAAAGTCCATAATTCTTAAGTCCACAAGTATTAAATATAAAACATGCTTAAGAATAAGGTGTGCGAAGCCGCGACGCTCAGCATCTCCCGGGAACGGGAAATGAAATTGCAAAATATGTCTGCGCAATGGAGCAGACGTGTCTGAGAAACTTGTGGTTCTATTCCGGATTAGAATGCTTGCCGTTATATCGTGTGAGTCTTGGAAGTGACGTTGTACAACTTTTAAATTGGCACCTTACATGTGGACGCAGAGCTGTCGATAAATCTTGAATTACTATATTGAAGCCTTAGAACTGGCAGCGGAAGACTAACGTAGAATGTATCAAAGCCTTGACTCACCATAGGGCTGTCTTAAGAGTCTAATAAAAGGGATTGCCCGTTGCCTGGTATTCCAAAAAATACCTTGGGGTGTGGCCTGAAGGGCTTTTTGGAACAATAGTGGCCAAGACACCAACAACAGCACACCCAAGGTTGGTGTAAGGCAGACTACAACGTTGAAGACCATGGATTGGAATGATGTCATCCTACATCGGTTAGGTTAGGCTGGTGCTTTAGCCGGTCAATACCACTCGTGTCTGAAATCAGTCAAAATTGGTTAAGAGTTTTGACTGTAACATATATATCAAGGTTTATGCACACAAGCGTTTTACAGTTATGAAGTACCACAAACGACGACGACTGAATGGCGTTGCATTTTGGTGCCGTTGCACAAACAAACTACCATGAGTCTAGTCCCAGCTACATACTTTATTTGGATTTTATTCATTCGGCACGCTCGCTCCATCACGAAATACGCGCTAAAATATTTCGCCGCACATCCGACCCATAAAATCGATACTGGGGCCGTTTTATGAAAAGTGCCCGGGGCACTGGCCGGTGTATTCGCAAACACACGTACGGTTTTGTTTTTTCACGTCGTGATCTTAATAGTGATAGTCGACGCCCACGTACGGAATTTATTGGCCCTCTAATAAAACAGAACACATTTTCTGCATTCCGCCCCGACTATGTCCGCCGCCTAGGGCTAGGTTGTGATGTGTGAATCGTTCGACAATGATCGTCAAGAAATAAATGAATATACATACGTACATAAATCAAGCCTATTTATATTTATGTACCCGAAGGGGTAGGCAGAGGTGTATTCACTCACCTTTCGGCAGGTTATTAAAAATATTGTGTTTAGTCCCGTGTAACAGGTGGCGACCCAAAGAGGGTAAGTGTCAGGCAGGCGCTATGCGGCAGTTTGCATAAAATGTTTTCATTACAATCGCTCTTACTGTCTCATCATACATCGGTCTCTCGATAATTGTCCTTTCCATCACTAACATACTGCACTGACCCCATAAACCCTGGGAACAAGGCAGAAGGATGATTATAATTGAATTAGAACCAACCTAGGTTTTTATGGGTTATGGTTAGGGGATTATTAATAAAACGGATAATGCGATCGATTGCATTGTAAGAAGGTCGGGGCAAGCGATACGTGAAGTAATCACGGGTAGCTTTAGGTGTTTGCTCTCTGACACAATCATGGTTCCTTCGATCACACGTTTGGAGGTGGATTATGGTACCTATTTTCCTTGCGACTTTGAATTTCACGTGAACGTAAACACGTACCTATGTATTAAAGGAAAATTCTTTTCTTTGTATTTTTTTGCTCAAACTAGGTTTTTTTTTGATAGAAATAGTGTTGGTGGCTGGTATTTACGATAGTGAAAGACAAATAGGCGAAAAGAAGTAGACTAAGAACGATGAATAGTAATTGGCTGACCTCAAATGCTTATGTTATATTATTATCATCATCACCATTCTACCCGTATTCTATCCTTTTTTAGGATCCGCCCCGTTAGTCCACCCCTATATCTACTCTTTTCTAGCACTCATCATCTTCTCATCCCCTCATTTCGACCATTGCACCTTCATATCTTGCTTCACACCATCTTCTATCTCCTGTTATATCTTCATCATCCTGATCCCACGGGTTCCTCCCTGCGGTTGGCGCAGTATTTATTGATTTATTTATAAAGATTATTACACAGTCCAAAGATATTGATCCATATCCATAGGACAACCGTAAAAGAAGACGCTGTCAATACTCACCAAGAACAAATAATTATACACAAATAAATAACAATAGTAATTTGTTATACGTGAGTGCAAAGTTGCTTTTTAACCAAGGGCTCAGTTTTGATGACCGAGCTAGCTAAGGATTCTAAAATTGAATCACGAGCGTAGCGAATGATTCAAAATTGGAATCCTGAGCGTTAGCGAGGGAATCAAAAGAGCACAAGGTGAAAAATCTTTGCACTCAAGTGCAACACGTAACTTTTCATCCCCCCTCAGCGAGGAAATGGCAAAATGCAAAAAAAATTACAATCATATTATTAAAAGTTTCAGTCAATTCTATTTACACCCTGACACTTCCACACCCATCCTACCAAACACACACACACAACATCCACCCAGACACACCCACATCATCCACCCAGGCACCCTCAACATCCACCGAGACGCGCACTTGCAAAGCAAATTAATAAAAAAATTAAGGAGTGTTTGGCGCGTTTCGTGGTGTCAGTCAGATTTATTTTCACTAATTCAAAAATTGTTACAGAGTGGATTTTGTGCAGTGAAAGTGGTGTTATTTTGATGCACAAGCATCCGTGTTGATGTGCAATCATGCAGAATCATTGAAAATAAGTCTTGTGATGGTGTTTGATGTTGTGGTGAAAACCACGTAAAAAGTGGTTTTGCTCACTTCATCAGTCACCATCATTATTATTACCATTCAATACGCGCCAAGCACTCCCTAGATGCGTTAAAATGTGTGACACCCATATTTTAACGTAATATTCATTTCATTCATAATTTCATCCACTCATTATTCCATAAAACTACAGATAAAATATACACTAAAGACATGGCTGTATGGGCTAGACCCTTTGCCTTCCCTAAAATATAGGGAGAATTTACCAAAAAAAAAAAAAAATTAAACCAAGAAGGTTCCGAATCTGAATATTTAACAAATTAAAAAGGTTGCTTAATAAATTCGACACCATAGAGGTCCAATAGGTTTAATAATGTTTTTCAAAGTGGATTTTGTGCAGACTGTGCAGTGAAAGTCGTGTTGTTTTGATGCACAAGCATCCGGGATGGTGTGAAATTATGCAGAATCATTAAAAATAAGTCTTGTGATGTGTTTGATGTTGAGAATTTTGAAGTGGTTTTCACAACCTCATCAGTCGCCATTGTGAACTCTGGTATCATTCAATTCCCGCCAAGCACTCCGTAGATGCGATAAAATGCGTGACACCCATATTTTAATGTAAAATTAATTTCATACATTCATTTCACTCACTCATTTATTCATATTAATATGAAATAAATATACTTAAGACATGGCTGTATGGGCTAGACCCTTTGCCTTCCTTAAAAAAACAGGGAGAATTAAAAACAAATTAAAAAATTATGTTTTGTATTCACAAACATAATGCTTGCACGCGATGTTCTAAATTCAAATTTACTTTATCCTCTAGAGGATAAAAATGGCTTTTGCACTCAGATATCCAAGAGCAAAAACGCTTTTTCCGAGATGGGGGGATGTAAAATATTTTAAATTCCACCAAATCCTTTTGTGCTGTCTAAATGAGTGTGCTGAGTTCCTATCCTACCTTCCTCTCAAGAATTTTGACTAAAATATTTGTTTCCTTGTCTGAGAATCCATACATGAGAGGCAAGAAACTTGCAAGGCGAACTATGCAAGGAACTCACAATCTTGCAGAAACCAAATAAGCCACTATTACCGTGTACAATAAAACCGTAATTTTTTCTCACAAACTAGATCCAAAGAGGGAAGAGAATAGTTGCCAGACTGAAAGGCCGGCCGCTTCGTGCAACTTTCACTGTAAACAAGAACAAACTTGAAGTAGTTTTATCCGGAAATAAGCTTATCTTCTTTGGCTAATAGAAATTCAATTACTAATATTAGCTCTGTTTTCCTTGTAGGTAGCCGTGGTGAAGTTTAATGATTTGTTGGATTACCTACGGCATCTATCCTTAAAAAGCAAGTTATGTTATAGAAAATTAATGATTGTTTTCCATGCGATATAAAGTTAGTGCCCGGGGTGTGCAATAGTGACCACCTCTTTCCCATACGAAGTGACTGATGAAGGCTCATCTTTCTACACTTCTGCTAAATGATTACTGTAGTTAAATGTCTGTTTACCTTTTAATTAATAATATGTTTTAAGTTTCACTGCTGTGTCTGTCACACATCAACCCTCTTAGCTATTGTGATTTGGGAAATAAACAGCTATACAATTTAGTCTACATCGAATGACTTATATTAACTGACAAATAAATTGTGTCCAAAAAGCTCGATCCCTTAAGAATTTTGAACACGATCACACCTGAGTATTACATGTTTGTCGGTAAGTCGTTGTTGATAAAAGAAAATGAAATAAATTTTAATGTCACCTTATCTTGTTAAGTTCAAACGGGACGAGTCCACAAACAAGACTTTACCTACAAGATTTAATTTAAATTCAATCGAACGTCACTCGTAAAATCAGTCCCTCGATTCACCTGAGAGTGGATATAAAAATAGAAAATCTTCCGAAATACCAGCCACAATTTAACTCGTGAAGTGACAGGAAATTTGGTTTCGAGCGTTTCGCAAACAGTTTATCCCAATAAGTCATTCCAACTTGCCTCCGCGAATCCTGGGAGCTTTTCCTCTACAGCGGAATATTCGAAAGATTGTTAGGTATGCGAAAACGTTGATTTACGTCGCGGGGATTTGTCAGCAAATTTGACACTTTTTAATGTTACTTAATTTACATAAATACATACATAAATCACGCCTACAGTTTATCTGGGGTCGGCTCAGTATGTTTCCTCTTCCATTCATATCGGTCAGATGACATCAACCCATTCTCTCTCTTTTGATGAATATCATTCTTCACATCGGAAGGTGCTAGCGATGAAAATCTATAGAAAGGTGAGGTGCTTATTGGTCTACACCGGGCGATCTCTCTTAGTCGACTTTTACGACATACAGTGGGTCGGGGCCGGCACATTCTTTGTTTTTTTTTTTTACATTTTTTTATTATGTATTATGCATGTGAGTTTTGCTTCCCGGAATCCGTCAGAATTAAATAAATATTATTGGTTGTGGTAAAATTTGTTTAAAACTCGTAATCTTCACTAGTATCTGCATTTCGTCTTTGAATACCAAAACGTAGCGCGTGGAACTCAAAAGTTTTGAAAACCGAATATTTTGCAATCACGTTAATGGTTTTTGCTTTATCGTTCTCTGTCATTCACGTTGAGAACGTTGAATTATTCAGATAAGAAGGAACCGGGGGTAATGTAATGGAAATGTCTCGAAGTTTTCGCAGGAAAAAAAATGTAATAAAACTGGATTTTTGTATGCTGCCATTAAAATAACTGTCCTGCTGTGTGTACGTCGCAGGGCGAGACCCAAAGATATCTCGATAGCGTATCTTGGCACCACTCCAACGGTATGGAATATTTCTGAAAACACTGGAAAATACTTGGCCAGTTTTGCAATTTCCGCATGATTAATAAATCTATTATATTGTCGGTTTAGCGTAATCGGCGCAAATGGAGCCAATTGTGGCATTGAGTGAGATCTTTTGGTTGCATATTGATATATACTATATTTTTTAATAACTGGAAAGTGACAAAGGGTATTTTGTGATTTTGATGATGAATTGGTGAATGATGACGCCATGTTAATGAAATTTATCCCATGGGAAAGTCAAAGGGCAACATGGAATGGGCAGCAGCGTCCTTATTATACCCACCTACCATGCGATAGGACCACACATATTTGGAATGTGGGTGTTAATACACCTCTGTCTTGATTTGATAAAAATGATTTTGAATTCACTTACTATAGGTCTGGTTATAGATTTTATTAACTTAACAATCTATCGACCACTATTTACCACTATCGATAATTGACACGCATCGGAACCTACCACAAACTGCAGAAATAGAACTGTCCTTCGGGATAGGTTAGGTATGAACGTGTAGAATGTTTTTGTTGAGGAAGCAAAATAATTATCTTCAAATCTAAACCACTTACGTTAGCTATTGACGTAAGATGTTTGCATACTGACACTACACTGTGGTCTAAAATATTTGCTTGCAATGCGTGCCCTAAAAATTGTAACAACAAAATGTTCTAGAGTTTGCTGTGAAAATGTACAATTCAGTATCCTTTCGCAAGCCATACTATCCGAGAAGTCCCACGTGGGATGTTAAAAATGTAAAATCTTATTTTAGTAACTGGATGCAAATATAGAGAATAAACACCCTCTTTGTCTGGTTTGCGAATAAGGTTTCTAGGTGTGTCACGTAGCGGCAGTGTTAGGCGTCGGATATATATTTTTATGTTCGCAGGGACGCTTCAACAAAGACGGTGAAATACGTATAAATTTATTCACCGTCGTGAAATTGAAATCTCAGGTGGTGGCCGGTGGGCTGGTACCGACCAACGTATTTTGCACTCCGCCGTCTCTTTCCAAGTTATGTAGTTGAAAACTTTTTTCCCTGTAACTGTGGATCCCAGTAGGGGTCAAGCGGGTTGGTTTTATTCCCACGGATTTGTATTCCGTAGTTCTGCATGAGGACAGCGATCTATAGCGATTTGGTAAAATCCCCGATATTGGTTTGGGAATGGTCAGCATTAAATTAATTTGGATTTGTCAATAATAATATTTTTTATTAAACAATATTTATTATAAATATTGAAAATGACGCTAACTACATTAGAATTTATGAATATTACAGCAATGAAAAGGGAATGTGGGATCAGGAAGACCCCAGAGGAAATGGAAAGATTGTGCAAAATGATATGAATGAAATTAAAGGGTAGATGATTTTGTGGCGGCTGACCGAGTTGTACGGAAGAATGAAACTGTTTCTAAGTAAAATACGCCTAGTTACTTTCCAAAGGGCAATTTCATTCACCGGGCACATTAATAACAGTAGTTCTAAGTTATCATCAACATCCACTTGCCCTCATCCCATTTTATTTAGGGTAGGCGCGGTATATTTTTTTCATCCACTCACTCTTGTTAGTTGTCATCTCCTCATTCACATTTATGTTATTTCTCACGCAATCCATACATCTATTTTGCGGTCTTGCTCTTCATCCCTTAATATTCATATTTATTACTCTTCCTCTCATAACAGTCCAATAATGTCCATACCAAACGATTCTCTTTTATCTTCTCTGTCATCCTGTCTCTGTGCTCCTTTCATCATTCATATTCCTCATATTATACTCATTCCTCACTTCATCCATTCTTGCTACACCGCACATCCAGAAGGACGTCAATGTTTCTTCTCATAATATGCCCATACCAAGCCAAGTAAGTACTAAATAAATAATTGAAAAGTGTAAATTTTCCGATAAGCTATAAAGTAGAAAGTATTACTGAATATTCCAGTACGAGCGGTTGGAGCGGTATTGGTATTTTAACGGTTGCTCATCAAAATGAAAGCTGGTACTTAGGCTTACGTAACATGATATATAGGTATAGCGGATCTGGGAGCCGGTGAAAGATTTACACAGGGTCTATCGCACAATACTGGACGTGCAGGTGGGTAATAAAAATTCCGATACAGGCGCGAGACGAATTCCTCGCAACGAGCACAAATAAGATTTGCGAGGGTGTGAGGAGCCCCCCCTACATACGTTTCGCGAAGGATCTACGAAATGGAACGTCCTAATCTGTTTGAAGGCGACAAAGTTCGCGTGCTTGCTTTGCTGCTCCGGAAGAAAATGAAGGATTCTACATATAAGATACAATCCGTTTTCGAGGCGCGACTTATATTTTACTTCCATTTTAGATACAATACATAGATCGCTCCTATCTAGCCACGAAATGGTAGGCAGAGGATTAACACTCAACTTTCGCCAATTATGTTAGATCCCATATAATAGGGGGGAAGCCTAGTGATATATGATGGCAACGTAAATCGTAGTAGAATATTGCTAGATGGAATAAGAGGAACGCCGCTACTCATTACTCATTACGCAATCCTTACCCTTAGTCGCCTTGTAGGACACCCGTGGGAGGGTTTGCCATTGTATTCTGCTCTGCCGTCACCATTATAACCATACTATTACAAAAATATTTACTACAATTCTTCCTTGTTCCGAAATTACAGAAGCATTCGTTTAGCAATTCTCTTCGACAGCGGCTTTAAGCGTGTACGTTATATTCGTTTCATGGCTCGTTGTCGTAAGTAGTATATTTTATTACTCCACCACATATCGAAGTGTCGGGCGTCGGCGGATATTCGGATATTGGGAATATCTTGTGGGTTCGATGCGAGCGCTCGCAGTCTGGATTATATCCTGCCGGGGGGCATGTACCGTTCATTACTTCTTCTATGAAGCTTCTTTACGTTGTTTTGGTATACGGGTAGGTATACGCAAACACTGAAAACCTCTTTTATCAATCTCGTGGGAGCTTTGGTATCTATAGTTCTATAGTTGAATTTTTTTGTGCACCTCCAATATTTTGGTAATTTTTCCCACTATTTTGGCGACTACGGGTAAAGTCAGCGCTGAGCAATTTTCAGCAGCATCTTATGCCAGCTAGCAATATACTGCGATTTACATGAACGATGATATCGTTTTCACTTCTCATGCTCTGAAAGTGCTTATTTGCGCTGGATATAGGCTGCACAAAATCGAATTTTGTGCTCTAGAGCATTAACGTATCTATTCATAAATGTGTCCATATTAAGGCAAAGAAAATGAGCCATGCAGCCAAACACAATATGAAATTCTAAGATAGAATTTGTTTTTTAAAATATTTACTTAAATTTATTTGCCCAATGTGTTTTTTAAGACATAAAAGAAATTAAAGTTTTAATTCAAATAGGTACGGTAGGTTATTAAATTAATTTAAGAAAATTATTATTACAAAATTAATTTAATACTAGGCTGTATAGGTCTGCAGGCCAAGCCTAATATCAATGGAAATAACAATTTCCTTCAGTATTAAAACTGTACTAATTTTAGTTTGAATTTTAAGAAATGTTATGTTAAACTACTGTTTTATTTCCTCGCAATCGAAGTGAAAAGCAGAGTTTCGTCCACAAAATGATTTTTATCCTCGACATTACTATCAGCTAAAAGTCTCAGGTAAAAATGATTCGTTTTGTGCACTTCATGGAAAATCTACAATAACGATAATAACAATATCGCAATAGTAGGCCCGAGTTAAAACACATTGGAACAGAAAAGCGTGATTATGTATACATGTGTATGTAGTAGCCTACTCCATATTACTAGTAGGTATAAGCCCGTGTCTTTACATATGGTTGTCTTACATATGGTTTAAGGATCAACTTTACCATTTGGTTGTACAATAAAGGTGTAACGGCGTTGTATATATATCTGTCTATCTTACATAAGGGGAAAAAGTTAGTAGTTGCTGTTCGACAGCTTATAACGTAACTTACGTGACTGTGAGAAATGAGTTTTTAAATGAATTCCGTCTGCGTGGCTGTACCTACGTTCCGCTCTCCGTTGCCTATTTCGCGTTAAATATTAAAAACTAATATAGAAATTTGCTCGAGTTGAGACGTGATGATGAAGTGTAAGCTTTGGATTTATGTACCTACAGTCAACAGCACGTGAGACCTTAAAGATCTGTCAAATTGATTGTCCACCTTAACCTGTTTGACGTAAAGCGTAGGTAAAGTAGATTGAGAAAATAAATAATAAATATGTTTTTACACTAACACCTATCATCTAGCCCAAAGTAAGTAGCCTAAGCACTCGTGTTATGGGTACTAGATGACGGACATATTTTTAATATAATTATGTACCTATATAAAATGTTGAAAATATATTACATAAACATATACACAACCATGACTTGGAAACAATCATTTGTGGTCATCACAAAGTTTGCCCCTACCAAGATTCGAACCGGGACCTCTTGGCCAATACCCAGCAATCTGAGCATTCGACCAAGGCGCCGTCAAATTCGACATATTACAAAAGCTAAATCCAAATTATAACGTCTCGGGTGTTCCAAGACCTAAATGTTAACTCCTACTGCAGTCACCTCTGCCTACCCCTTCGGGAATAAATAGGCGATTTATTTATTGTTGCAAAAGAAAAGAGAAGTAAATCTATGTCGTGATGCGGGACTGATAGTGATACATGCATACATAATTCACGCCTATATCCCCGAAGGGGTAGGCAGTGGTGAACTAGCACCCACGCTTCGCCAATTATGCTATCATCATCATCATTCAGCCGAGAGACGCCCACTGTTGGGCATAGGCCTCCCCCAAGGATCTCCAAACCGGTCGGTCCTGCGCTGCCCGCATCCAACGGCTTCCCGCGACCTTCACCAGATCGTCGGACCACCTTGTGGGGGGCCTTCCAACGCTGCGTCTCCCGGTTCGTGGCCGCCATTCGAGGACCTTTCCGCCCCACGGCCGTCAGTCCTCCTCGCAATGTGCCCTGCCCACTGCCACTTAAGGTCCGCAATTCTTCGGGCTATGTCGGTGACCTTAGTTCTCCTGCGGATCTCATCATTTCTGATATGATCACGCAGGGAAACACCGAGCATAGCCCTCTCCATTGCCCTTTGGGTGACTTTGAGTCTTCTTATAAAGCCCATTGTAAGCGGCCACGTTTCGGTGCCGTAAGTCTGTCAATTATGCTAGGTCCCGTGAAATAGGTAGCGAGCCTATTGCCATTTATCGGGCACAAAAGTCGCAGTACTCTCTGCCGTCATTACACGGCTAGAATACAATTGTCACCATCCCAAATCTCTCCCGTGGGTGTCGTACAAGGCGACTAAGGATAAATCAGTGATGAGGAATGGGGAGCAGCGTTCCTCTTATATTCCTGCAACTTAGCAATGTACTGCGACTTTTGTGCCCGATAAATGGCAATAGGCTCACCACCTATTTAGATGGGACTTGACATAATTGGCGAAACGTGGGTGGTTTACGTCTGCCTACCTCCTCGGGGATATAGGCGTGATTTATGTATGATTTATGCTCTCGTTTGGTCGAATGATCAGATCGCTGGCTATCGGCCGAGGGCTTGAATCCTGGTAGAGGCAGTGTCAAAATCCTACAACTCGTAGCTAAAACCAATCTTACATTAGGTAATATACTACAAAATACACCTTATTATATTATTATACGCGAATTCAATAAATTACATCCTCCAAAATCTTTCTCAAGTCCAGAAATTCGTTCAGAAGTTGAGAAAGACTAGGTACTACATTACGAGCAAATAAATAAAAATGCCCATAAAACCCGCGATAATAACACTTCTCTCCCGCAAGCGACCAATCAACTGGAAAATGAAAAATACGCGGCAAAACACCAGCGATTATTCGCGACAAATGCCGAAAGTTGCCGACATCAGATCATAAAGGAAATTTACATAGAACGGACTGAACCGTTCCAGGAGAATTCGCGGCGGCCATCGCCGGAGCGTTTTTATGTGAGCGCATTAGGGGACATTACGGAATGCTTCCAGTCGGCCGAAATAATATTTTTCAAGCTGCTGAGTTGCTTTTTATTTCGTGGTGTGCTGGCAAATGAGTTTCTAAGCGTAAATAAATCTTCGGCGAGGCGAGATAATAGCATACTGTTTCTTCTTGGGTGATGGAGGGAAGAAGCAGATTTTTTTATAGAGGCACTGTCTCATACGACGAAGAAGCGATCTATTATCTGTTTTCTTAATAATTGTTGGAAGGTCCAACGCATCTTCAGCGAAAATTTGTAATGTCAGAACTCCTTTCAAGTGTATTTATATATAACACTAGTTATCAAATGGTGGCCAGGCTTATTGGATTAGGAGGAAAAGCGTCAGTAAATTAATTAACCCATGAAATCCTTCATTATTGCGTAAGCAGCTTCGTAAGGAGGGCGTTATTCAGCTCATTTGTGTGGGTGTGAGGAAAATACAGTTATTAATTTGACCAACCGACTGACTTATCGAAAGAATGGCATGGACAAAATCAGACGTTCAAGAGAGTATTTATTTTAATTATGCCTCGATAATATTATTATTTGCTTTATAAGAACATTCTGCTACAACAACTAAGTTAGTATTTAACTATTTAGTGGCGGTTTTTTGATGCATAGTTAGTTAATTGAACCAATTGTTAAAATTGTTACATAGTCTCATATTTAACCACTAGTAACAATGGTTGAGTGAACTTATACATAAAAAAACAGGCCCTAAAAGAGATATTGTGCTAATAATTAAGTTAGTATTTAACTATTATAAGATTTCGTTTTGTCTTGTATTTAATCAGTGGGCAATCTCCACTACGTCAGTGAAGATGCTATGGCTGGAAGCAGCACACTGTGGACAGCAATGACGCAGTCTTTTTTCAGATAATAGCTTCAAACTATCCACAGTCCCTAACACAAACACCGTGGATGCGCTACTAACAGCCCTAACAACTCCCTGAACGCGGTATTGTATCGAAAACGAAGGGTACTGTAAAACTTTTTTGTATAGTTGGTCCATAAGCTGCTTTAGTAGAAAGACGCAAAGTAGGTTTTGGAAAGCATCATTTTATCCGTGCCGCGGGAGTGCTCCACAAATTCAAAGTGAAATTCTGGAAATTTCCAGAAGAAGATCCATAGTTGGGGACAAAATAGAAATCGCAAAGCATTTGTAAGCGGGAAAACATTGAAGCAATTGAACTTTTTATGTCTTCGGCATTCGAGTTCTCAGGACTTGCGTATTTAGTTCAACTCGGCCAGAGTCAATAAATGGAATTGGCGGTAAAACCTTTTTTGCGTTCGCTAGTCTATGGATCTTGGATTGTTGTGGAACTTGTAAATGCTTGCCTCGATTGTCACTTGTCAAGAGAAATTGCTTTGTTTTCGTCTAAATTTTCTGTGGACCCGAGAATAGGGATGATGACACTAACAAATAATCACTAATATAATGATTTATAATATTAATTAAGATTAAGGAGATTCGTTAATAGTCTATATATTTATTTCATAAAAATAAAAGTACAAAACTTATCAATCCGCCATATTTGCTAAAACGCCGCGTGACGTCATTATTTAGTCAACTCCATTTTGACATTTTATTTGCCAATCAAATTCACTAGTATAAAATAGAAACTGGCCTTTTTACGGAATAGTGACGTCACATAGACGCCATTGCTATATTGGCGTTTTGGCGAAAATTTTAAATTGCATTATTCAAAACATGCTTTTTCTATCAAAATCGAAAGTTATTTATTATATTATAATTTATTTTGGGTAAAGTAGACACGTAAGAAAAAAATGGTGTAGTTTTTCAAAATTAGTCATCATGCCTATTTGAATGCCTACGGCCAGTAGATATTTGAGGTTATCGTCCAAATTCACATATTGAAGATTTCAGTATTGGTAATAACCTTGTGTGATGAGATGACCACCGACAAGAGAGTGAACAAAGATGACTTACTGCGCTGATCGCAAACAGGATGGCATAAGGGCAGGGTGATGATGATTTTTTAATGACTCCTGTTAGTTGATTCTGTTAACAAGTAGATAAAAAAATTAGTTTTGTCAAAACCTAATTGTATTTCCAATATATATACTAACAAGACGTTTTTGAAACTAAACTTAGATGCTTCTTAGAACTCAAATTAATCTCTTATTTTCATAATTTTATAGAACAAAAACAAGAAAATAAACGAATCGGCTCTTACCCTTCCGCCGTACTTTAAGTAGAGGGTATTAAAACTTTTGGTAGTTCCATTAATATTGGCCTTTCATTACCGAATTCTAGGGACGAAAACTAGGTTTTCCGTAGCTCTCGGTCAAAAGAACAATTTTAATTGCAAAGCTTCCTAATTATGAACTCTGATTTTAGTCTCAGCTTATTAACGGCCTACTAATACTGTAGAGTACATACCTAATACTTATGGGTAGGTACTTTATATTGTTATACATTTAAGTTAAAGAAGCATTACAAGTCCTTAACTATCACTTTTCTATAAAATTAGAAACTTTGCCGTGTGAAGGATGATATCAATCAAAAGGCCTCTGCCTTGGATGGCTTCATGACGTAATGCAAGAAATTGCGCCGACCATGGTGAACTGAGAACAGGAGAGGAAGATGGTGATTATACAAGAGTAGTATTAATTTAACTAGCATACGAAGACCATGAGACTAACACAATTCTTGTCGAAACAGGGGTGTTATTTAACCTTTGCTGATTTTGGGATAATTTTGGGATAAATAGGCGTGATTTATGTATGTATGTATTTTTGTATGTATGTTTGTATGTATGTATGTAGGTAGCTATGACTTACCTTCATTGTCCTACTATCATCAAAATATCTGTTTAAAAAAAAGTATAAAAAGGACGCAGCACGATTACAGAACCTATTAACCCAGTTATTACTTAAAAATAACGACGCTATTGTATACACTGCATGGTTACGAGCTGGATGACAATGGGATAACAGCCTGTCAATAAGCAGGAGTCATGCTCTTTCACGCTAAAACTGAATAAAGGCTGTGCATGCTGGTTGGGCTTAAGTCATCGTTTTAAAGCTCAAAGTGTCACCGTCCGCCTGTCACCGAAGCTTGTCGATGAGGTAATTTTTGAAATCGTTTGTCCTGAGCCTTACTCGCTTGGTTCACGGTCCAAATTGGACCGACAGCGATTTGTGACGATCCTCGCATGACCCGAATAAGCTTGTTTAATCAACCGGCTTCGCCTACAAAGTAGCGGCTTTGAGTTTGCGCTTTAGTGCTAGATATGGAACGATGCGTGTAAGTCAGTACACGGACATGAATTATTGTCACTATGTGACGGACGGACGGACGAGACATAAAATTCGTTGCAAAATGAAACAACTGCAGTAGCAACAAAGTCAAAGTCGTTCCGGATTGACCGATCGATCGAATAATCGCTCCAGTGGGTTTGTTTTTTCACGTTTCGCATACCAATCTAGCAAATGGGACGTTCCTATTTTCTTATCCTTTAATAAATTAAGTGATAAGTTATCATGCTAAGTTAGGTTTTTGTGGGACAATAAATATTGGAAATGAGATTCTGACGACTACGTGTGATATCTACACGAAGCTGTTCTAATTTTAATATCATGATCCGATTCAGTTAGAAAAGGTTAGGTTGAGAGTACCCGCCCCATCCATCATATTCAACAGCAAGCCAGACAATATAAAAATGTAGATAATCATCGTCATTGTCAGCCTTCAATGTCCGCATTGCTGGAGTACAGGGCATCTCTATGGATGGGAGAATACAGGTAGAATTGCTAGATAGTGCATTCGGAATGACTCGTGATATTAACTCTTATTTGCTTTGTACAATACCGGTGGTGACAGAGGGTGGTGTTGTAGACCGAAACAAAATAATATATACTTTCAATACCCTGAGATAATCAAAGACTTTTCAACTAGACTACTACAGACAAACGTTTATATATTGTTTTTTAAAAAAAGTTACAAAACAGGTGGTAACAATTTCAATATAGCGCTGACGTCTCTACACGGTTGGTTTCATTCGAAATAAAAGTTTATGAATACATATTTTTTATTTAATCATGACATGCTTAGCAAAATTATGTCCTATAAAATATTTTTAAAATCTTTATTGTAAACACTCTCGCAACGTTTATCTTGTAAATACAATAACTGTACCTAATTAGCACTTTAATCAGGCCGGAGCGCTACACGGGCGGATAGCCGTTTCATATGGTGACGTCACAAAGCCTGTTCCGAACGCCTAGGGTTGTGTTCTCTACAAAACAATTAGAATTAACGTCAAAACAACTTGATATCAAATATCATTTACATCCCTATACTTTTAAAAGGAGGTATGTATTCAATTTAGAATTGCAGTGCAACTTTTACTATACATTCATACAATATCATCACGCCTATGAATCCCCGAAGGGGTAGGCAGAGTGTGCTACTTTTACTATCATCATCGTCATCATCCCTTTAATGTTCCCACTGCTGGGGCACAGGCCTTCCATATGGATGGAAGAATATAGGAAGATTGGACCATAAGCCACCACGCTGGCCCAGTGCGGGTTGGTGAGTATTAACGACTACACATGCACCCGGGACCGGTGCCTTCCGAATCACGGAGGAACTCGAGACAGTAATTTTTTTTGTCACCCATCCAACGAGAGGCGTTAGCGAACATTGCTTAGTTTACGCAATCCCAGGCCAAGAGCGCTATGCCACTGCGCTAGCGAGCTCTTCACTTTTACTATATCAAGCCAAAATTCGGGATAAAACGAGTTCTTCCATGCTGCTGGCCTGGGAGCAAAAATATACGCAATTTTTTTCACCTCACTTAATTTACAATATTTTTTTTAACGTTTATTTAAATTTCAAATAAAAATAAATAATAGTAGTATTTTTTATTTATTGAAAGTAGAAATGCTAAGCCAGTCTATGTTTTTACTGTGTCCGTAATAACGGCATACGAGATTTAAACGGTAAAAATTCAATTACTTCAGTCTGAAAGCCCCGACACACGTGTTTATCTGGCGAGCCGTGCGTGAATGGCTGTCCTTTTGCGATTGTCTTCCACAGGGAGGCTTCGCGGGACACCGCGCCGGCTCGCATGATTGTAATCTACACTGAATCTGTTTTGTGCATTGTGTTAACGTGAAGTTGCATCTATAAGCGGATTAACCATTGCTGCCTTTGGTCACTATTATGACAAAAGTAAAAAGCTAAATAAGGGTTAAAGTGATGAGGAATGGGGAGCAATGTTCCTCTTATACCACCTAGCAATGTATTGTGATTTTCATGCCCGATAATTGGCAAAAGTTTGCCACCTATTACATGGGACCTGACATAATTGACTAAACGGGGCTGTTAATTCATGCAGCATAAAGCATAAAGTTGAAAATCGATTGAAGATATTTTCAAAGTACATATTGTTTGAGCAGTTTGATTGCGCAGTGACTTAACGTGTTCGGCTTATGCAATAAACTAAGCAATGGTCGCCAAGGCCGGTTGTTGGATGGGTGCCAAAAATATGTTATCTCGAGTTCCTCCGTGCTTCGCATAGCACGTTAAACCATTGCCCTCGGCTGAATCTTCAGTTGTTAATAAACCCACATCCCCAGTTGCGCAGCGTGGTGGATTATGACCCAATCTCCATTTATCTATACGAAAGACCTGCGCCCCATAAATGCTGATATAAATTTTATTAATTGAGCGCGCTAGTTTATATATGTATTAAAGAAAGCAAAAGCTTTTAAAATTACACGTGCAATCTCATCTCAACACACGTTACTTAAGTTCGGAATCCAAACGCTCCATTCCGCGCTATTCAATTAAATCGGAATCAACTATCTTTTGATTAAACAGACAAACGCGACTCAGTTGGAACGTAGTCGAAGTTTAATTAAAACTGAAAGAGTGCATTATAGAATACCCAGTGCGGTAAAAGGCAAGCGGAGTAAGCACTAGCGTTTTCTTTACTCCCCGGATTCTTGACGGGGCCGTGTGTATGCAAAAATGTAATTTACCCCGTTTATTTAAGTTTGGTGTTGCCAGGGTGAAAATTTTAATACTGCTACCTACATGTTATGCTGGCTGTTAATTTATTTAAAGAGGTTCTTTTGGTTTTTGTAACTCAACATCTGTTTAATGCAGTTGCTTCTGATGAGAAGTTTATTAGGGTTGGGCATAAAATGAATTGGCCTTTATAAATAAAACTGAGGAATAAAAAGAAGATGTATTTATGAAATATTAATTAGGATGTCCTGGCCTTGGAGCGATCCAGTTCGGGGGCTTCGTTAAAGTCGACTTAGGAGATTGCACTACGTTGTATGTACATACAAATACAGTCAAAGCAATAAATTAATCAAAAATGTAGATATTTATTTATTGATTTCTTTTTGATTATTTTATATACTACAAGCTGATTCGGCAAATATTATTTTGCTCTCATCACAAAAAAAATGTCATAATAATAGGTTAAGCCGTTTCGGAGTTCGATAACAAACACTGTGACACGAGATATTTATATAATACATTTTGCTGAGTGTGAGACACTCTAAAAACTATCTAGATAGTTGAAAACGTTATAATAAATTACTCTACAATGCTTTGAAAAACAATTGATTGATGAAACAGTTGACAACCTAAATCAAAAAAGGTAAGTACTCAGAACAAAAATTACTGCGAATACAATTACGAAAAATAGAAGGACCTGCCTATCATTTGGGTCGGGTTGGGAAATTCACTTATTTTGCTTATATGCTCCTATAGCGGCTGAATGACGGACAGACGGGTATACTCGCTCGGCTTTTGAAATGTTCGCTAGTCATTTTTTTGCTTCAGAAATGGCGGGCGGCTGTAATTAGTTCAGGCAACATGAATAGTCCTTGTGTGCTTTAGTTAGTCTGTAAAAACATGAAGACTATTGCTGACTGCGCTTGTGGATTACACGAAGATTACTAAATTAGAATTGACGTGATGTCGACTATATTTTAGCTAGTGGTCGTCCACGGCTTCGCTCATGTCGGTTATTATTTAATATATAGCCTATAGCCAATAGATATACCTCAATAAATATTTTTTCAATTTGAGTCAGTAGTTTCTGAGATTAGCGCATTCAACCAACCAAACAAACAAACTCTTCAGCTTAATAATATTAGTGTAGATGTAATAATAGGGATCCTTCGACTGCACATGAAAGACTTGTATGATTTGGATGAATCTAGTTCAATCGTTCAAGAGTATTGGAATTTACTGCTAGATTTTGCTCATGAATGTCCTACTGTTGGAGCACAGGCCTTTCCTATGGATGGAAGAATATATGAATAGGGAGAATAGGCTATGCACCACCAGTGCGGTTTGGTGGGTATTACCACTGCATATGCACCCGGGACCAGCGTCATAACGTGCCTTCCGCCGAAGCACGGAGGAACTTGAGGATTATGTATACTCTTGTTCATACATTGGCATGTCATTATTAACTTTGCTTAGTTTACTTCACCGCCGTCACCACACGGTAATGTTTAATTTTCTATTCACAAACCCTAGTTCGTAACAGTAACATTGGATGACAACTTGCAAATACGCTTTGATGGCATATTAGTTTAATTGATAGCATAAATCTGCAGTAACACAACACAATAAAAGCGTAATTTGAACAGAAAAACTCAACAGTCGCGTCCCGCACAAATTTATTCTCGTTGAATTCTTTGTTTCAGATTTGTTCGGAGCTGAATAAAAAGGGGCGCTTCAAAATTGTGGTCCGCAACAAAAGGAGTTGCTTGAGCCCGTCCTCGGCTGTTGTTCAAAATTAAAATCTCACCGCCTCATAATAAAACGCAGCAGTTGTATACATTTTACCAACCGTTTACCGTTACTCGCTCGAGTTAAATGACACTGACAGTCCGAGTACCCACCAATTCGTACTGGGCCAGCATGAATGGTTGTGGCCCATTTATGTCAGCCGAGATAATCCCACTGTTGGCCATGGGCCTCCTATTAAGATTTCCAAACCGATCGGTCCTGCGCTGCCCGCATTCAGAGGCGGGGCGCGACCTACACCTGCCCGGCTAGCATGAATACCCAAACATGATATGATATAGCCAATTATCGCGTTGAACTAACAAAAAACATTGAATTTTTGACAGTTCAAAGCGATAAAGATATAGCTTTAAGATATAGCCTAAAAGGCTTATTCATTTATTCAATTCAGGCTTATACAAGTGTTAAAATCCAATGATTTTTGACTGTCCAACGCGATAAATCATATCGTGTTTCGGTGGTCATGCTAGCCGGGCAGCAGGGCGTAACTTTGCGCGAGCCAAATGGAGACCTTTCCACCCCAATGACCGTCAGTCCTCCTTTAAAATATAAATAGATTGGACCCAAGTCTAAAGGAGGATAAAAAATCAGAAACGTATGTGTTCAAATCAAGGTTTCCTATTTATAACGCAAAAATTACACGATTTATTACGAAACCACCCAGAGATTTGTTCTGAAAACACTTAGCATAGTATTATTTCGGGAGCGGCCATGTTAAATGCGACATGTTATACAAAATGGCGGTGTACAGTTAGGTGTTTTCACAAAAAAAAAAACAGGATTTTAGGATTTCGCCATAAAAATATATCATATTATTGTGCTTTTACGGGCATGAAACCTGTTTTCGTAGGCGCATCTTTTATAAAATAGATTGAAACAATGTTGATTGACTTTTTGTAAAAATGAGAAAAAAGTTTTGGACTTGGATGGATACAAGCTCAGAATACGTATTCTTCTACAAGTATAAAAATATATGAATGTGACCCAAAAAAATATTGGAACGATGTCGAAGAAACTTCGTTAAAATTGGTACCAATATATTATCCGAGATAAATGCGTCGTTTGAACCTCGTTCAAAGCTTGAATTCTTCAAAAGAAGTACAAACGCAGCCGGTACAATAATATCGGCGAAAAGAATTGTAATTTGCAGCCGCGGCAAGTCGCAATCGCCAAGGAAATATCGCTCGGGGATTCCGTGTTTAATTTAAACCCTGATACAGCCAGACTTAGTTGCTTTGAGTTGTGGCTAAGGGAATCTCAATTTGAGATTTTTCCAAAATTCAAGACTTCAGTTCCTCTTTTGGTTTTTTGACAAATGCTTTACTTTAGCTTCTGAAGATTTTCTGTTTTTTTTTTCAGCAAGTCTTTGGATTTATTATACGTCGAGCTTTTTGGTATTATTTAAGCGTTTTTAAGGTTATTGGTGGATTATTAAAGATCGCAGGCATCAGGCAGTCGTAGTATAACGAGTGCAGATGAAGTTTTGTTAAGGATTTACCAACTCTTACTTTTCCTGGCGCTGTTGTTCTGGTCCATCTGATTCACTCCTTTCGTTGGAAGATTACGATTTAGGACGATTATTTAAAACCCAAACTAAGGTTATAAGAAGGGCAATAAGCTATTTTAAAGCTCGGATCTACCTCAACGTATTTTTTTTAAATATCATTAACAATCATCAATAAAGAAATCCTTCTCTGTTTCGGCCGAAACATAGTTCCCGAGATATAGCATTTGTGTTTTTCAAAGAGCGTGTTAAGCGGTATGGTCTTGTCTACTCCCTTCATCTGCCTTCATCTTCTCAGAACTAACCCATTCAAAGCGATGGCATATACCAAGTCTTCCTATAATTCTTCTTTCAAGAAAATCCGTTTTCCCAGTTAACCAACCCTAAGCATTAAGGTGGACTAATGACGAAAATATAACATTACTGAGAGACTCTTTCTTTCATCAAAAATAAATCCCGGAATAAAAACTCCCGAAAAAGGAAGCAATATGTTCCCGCAATAGTTTTCGAAGTAAGCCCGTCGGTGAGTCCTGGAGAATATTTTTCGCAATTTCCTAACACGCTGACGTGATATATGAGTCGTTTTACAAAGTACCAGTGCTAGTTTTTAACATTGCGCCGCGCCCAAGCCTTTGGTGTTCTGGGAATTGCAGCTGTACATTTTCTATTTCATATTTTTGTGTCCATGTTCAACCAAACAGAAAGTGGTGAGCTTAAAGGCATTGAATAATAAATATAAATGTATTCTTGTAGGAGGTATTCGATAGTGACACAGAGCAGAATACAATTGTCACTACCCTAAATCTCTCCCATGGGTGTCGTATAAGGCGACTAAGGACAAAACAGTGACGTGGAATGGGCAGCAGCGTTCCTCCTATATCACCTAGCAATGTACTGCGAATTTCGTGCCCGGTAAATGGCAATAGCTCGCCATTACATGGGACCTAGCATGGTTGACGAAACGTGGGTCCTAATTCTCCTCTGCCTGCCCCTTCGGTGATGTGTAGATATAGGCGTGATTTATGTATGTATGTATGATGTTGATGATTCAGCGGAAAAACATCTCTAGTCCCGAAACGCATCACCAACACCCAGCTCGCATCGAAACACTCGAATGCACCAAGTTTCCAAATAGATTCTGAACGCAGTCCGATGCATCGCTTTCTGTGCTCGTATTCACTGCACAAAATGTCGCACAATTCTGTTTAGTGTCCTCTGGAGTCGGAAGTGATTTCTTCCAGTTGACTAATTGAATCCGCGGCGGGGCCGTGGGGTCACGCGAGTGGCTGAGGGCGGGTGGCGCAATATCAAACGGGAATTCTTAAGAGCACCACGGGCGAAATTGACTATTTGTTGGGAAGAAAATTTCCTATAATACCTTCTTTGCAGCCTCATCTAATTCTCTTTGGGAGCGCGCTCCGAGGAGCCATTTCAGCGATCTGTTAAGGCAGTACCTATTTTGGGATACATTTTGTACAAAGTGTAGGTGTAGGTTGTGTACTAACTAACAGTATAATCCCGGATCAGTATAATCTGGACATCTTCAAGGTCTGAGTGAATAGGCATCTTCTACGCTTCTATCTTAGGCCTCATTACTATAAAACTTAGACCTATAAAAAACTTAACAAAAAAGTTAAATTGTGTGTAATTATGGGCCATAACCCACCACGCTTGACAGTGCAGAGTAGTATATTAACGACTGCGGATGCAGCCGGACCAACGACTTAACGTGCCTTCCGAAGAACGGAGGACCTCCACTCCACTCTCAACTTGTCACAACTATTTGTGTCGGACAGTCACTATGCGACTGAATGAAATAACAGGATACAAATGAAATCAATAGCAATAACTATAACATGCTACATATTGTAGCAGAGGTGCAAATTTACAAACTGTAGAATGAGCGAAAAATCAGTGCGCTAGTTTTTACATTACGTCTTTTCATACCTTGGTGGGTTTGCTGTAAAAGTTCGCGGAATAGTACACAATAATGCGAACTAAGTTGATTGTTCGATGCGGCGCGTAAAAACGGAACGGTCTACTCAATGCTGGCTCGGAACACCACCGGTCCCCGTAGTATGAAGCCGATTTGAGATGGTTTGGTCTACGCATCTCTCTCACTCATTGAGAATAATAGCGAAGTGTGAGAGTGACCGATAGACCATAGTAACAGAAATCGGCTTACATAATACGGGGTCCGACGGAGCCATCCAATTTGTGGAGTTGAGCGCAACTTACATAGGGAGTTGTACTCTGGCCGAGGCAGTGATTTTTTTATGGCTACATCAAAGTGTAGCTATCTATAAATTTATTTTAGAAGCCAATCTTGCAGCGGAGATATTTTGTTATGCGAATCAAGAATTTTATTATATGGATACGATATGTGCAAGCGAAAGGGTTGTGAAATATATGTCTGTTGGGATTGAAAAAACATGGCTGCCGTACAATTGCTTCCAAAATGTGAAAGTGAAGTGTGTTCTTCAAAAGCAATAAAAGTAAAAATATAGTTCAACACTGGGATATACCTATATAGAGAAGAGTTCGACGACGCGACGCAATGGTACGCTCGGTTTACGTGAATTAAACAATGTTCGCTATCCTTAGCATTACAATCATTACACCAGTGACCGAATATATTCAGCTTAGCCGCCACTACACGGTGGATAAATAAATGTAAGTCACACCTGACCATAAAGTGGACTTTTCCGCCCGCAACGCGTAGGGAAAATCCAACTTCCTGGCCAGGGGGTGATAATAAAACTATGATCTTACCTCGAGCGATAAAAAAGGAAGCCTCAGGTCGCATATTTAGATATCTGAGAAATTCTTTGTTTTATCATCCTTGGTATATAATATACTATTACTATAGTATTTTTTCTAGCATTTATATAATTTCGAAATAATAAGTATTAGAACAATAACGGCAATGTGCTGTGGCAGTCCGAGAAAGCGCTTGGGTAATAAAAGTTATCCTTTTTTTATTTCAGTTTATAGAGCAGTGATAAAGTTCAGTTCCCAGTGTCTTCTGGAGTTAATAAATATCCTGTGGCCCGCTTTACCCCACGCTAACGTCACATATAAATCTTTTGCAATTCCGCAGGTAAGTGTGTGTAGAGTTTTTTTAATGAAGCCAACAGCTTAGCGGTAGTTTAATAATGAATGTTAATATTGCATTTATGCATTTATGACGGCCATAATGTAACTTATTTAATATATAATTTACCACTGTGTCAGTTACACAACACACAACTCGGTGATACGCACCACGCACCAGTAGTTTGTTATACATATGTTAATAAATAGCTGTACACTTTTTTTGACAACTGTACTTTGATATTTTTAAAAAGGGGAACACGCTATATTATATTAGGTTAACCCTACGGGATCAGAAAATATATTGAGATCTGTCATGATAATATACCTAAACAGGCGACCGTCTTCGTAAGCATGAATAAAAAATCATTACACTCGTTGTAACTTAGTCAGAGCATACACAAAGGAACTCACTAAACACAATGAATAAATTATCATAATATTTCATCAATATTGTTGAAATGATAGGTCCAAGGAAAACAGCGAAGTGACGTAGAAGAATACCAAATTGAATGCTAAGTGATTTCTAAGGCGATTTCGATGTAGGCGAGGCAGGTGAGGGTGGGAGATTATCACCAGTTGAGAAGTGAAAGTAATGGCCAAATTGATGGCGTCTTTAAATAAGGAAATTAAGAGGAAACACCAAGGCTCCAGTTGTCTCTATCGCGTTCTGCGAGGGCTAGGGCGCCGGCAATAGATTTTACAAAAAATCAGCGTTTCGTAGTACTTACCCTGATTCTTTCTCCAAAACTGAACCGATTTAGGAACTTTTTTCTTTAAAATTAAAAAAAAAGCTTGAGCTGTGTTCATTTTTTTAATATAATAGTCAAATTTGTTTCCTGGATGTTTAAACAGTGGAAATTTAGCCTTTTACTTTTAAGTTTTGAAGGTTAATATCTTTTTTATTAATTAATTTATGAAAAAAAGGTAATTATAGGACATGCTAATAGTAGCCATATATATTTGACAAAAATTATATTATTCTACAGGGAGGAAACAGGGTACTACGTTTGTATGGAAAAAAAGCCGTTGTGTTTCCTCTTAAAGGTAAGCGATTTCGTGCTTTGTTACATGGCAAACGTGATTAAGTACTTTTTGAATCCGAATTAAGAAAACTAAATTACATCAAAGATATAAATTATTCAAAAAAATTCTGAAGTTGGCGGAGTGTTTTAGGAAACCACTCGAATGGCCGAAGATACGTAGTCGAGTCCCCAATTAGGACTTAATTATTCAAAATAATTTTGCCTTATTATTTTTTGAATATGGGAATTCGAATAATAAGTAAAAGAGAATTACTTAAAAAATATAATTCAGAAAATTTTCGAAGTCCTGGTTAGCAGAATAATTTCGATGACAGCATTTTAATCAATACTGCTTAAGGCCTATTATAGGGAGATTGGGCCATAACCCACCACGCTGGCCCAACGCGGGTTGGTGGGTTAATTACTACAGATGCAGCCGGGACCAACGGCTAAACGTGCCTTCCGAAGCACTGAGGAACTCGATATAATATTTTTTTGGTCACCCATCCAATGATCCTTAGCGAACATTGCTTAGTTCACGCAATCGCAGGCCAAGCGCGCTATGCCACTGCGCTAGCACCTCAAGGGCCGTACATTTAGTCATCAATAATCATTCGTTTGACTGTTCCCACGTTTTTAAGTCCTTTATCCGGACTTAGATCCGCGAGCTCTTGGCTGGAGGCCAGCTAGCTCTTCAGAACACTCGACTAAGCCGGCTGTCCGAGTCATTAACATTCTCACCCCCAGATTGATGCTATATTGTAAACACTCCCAGTAATAACGTCAGCTGGCTTCCCGTCATCAAGCGTTTCATCAAAGTAATCTATCATGTCAGCGAGATAAGGTGCCTATCAGACGGAAGACAGAGTGCTATCGATTCGTGCATAACAAATGCTGATCCATAAATAACGGCGTTGGAACAAATGTGCCTCATCCAGTCGTCTAGATAGGAAATTGAATCTGGTATGGAGAATTACGGAGTGCGGTGGCAATACCGCCGAAAGAGGTTTGTCGATGATGGAACTCTAGCAGATTTATCGTCTATCTTTGTAACTTTTTGACAACCAGCTAGGGATTTTGTTCGGAATGGGGGCAAATAATCAACATCATCACCCTGCCGTGAAGACTTACATGAGTACATAACATACATCACGACTATTTTTCTGCGATAGGGCAGGCAGAGGTAAATTAACAGGCACGTTTTGCCAATTATGTTTGATCCCATGTAATCCTATTGCCATCTAGGACGTAAATCACAGTATATTCCAAGATGGTACAGGAGAAACGCTGCTGCCCAATTACTGGCCGCTGTCTTGATCCTTAGTCGCCTTGTACGACATCCGGGGGAGATCGGTGGTGGTGAAAATTATATTCTGCTCTGCCGTCACCACACGATAAGAATTGATAATATTCCCAAGACTAAATTAGATTAAATTTAAATTTGCATGTGCCCTTGGGTATACAGAAATTATTCTAACCAGGAGAGGAATGCCTATTTTGGACTACCTTCTTGGACATAATTTTCGAAATTTATCTAACCTACATTGCTTTGTAATATAATTTTTTTTCACATTTGTATAATGTCGAATGAAATTACAAATTAAAATAAAAGGTCTTGTACCTACTTTAGTTTTTAAAACCATAATAATCAATGAACCACGTTTTATTCCAAGTTTCTCATGATTTAAAACGACAAACATTTTAGGCAGCCAAACTCATGTACTAGACTCATTCAATCGCAAAAAATCCCGAGCAGAAAACACGTCAAACATATCAGAATAGGTCCTGCTTCTCGCCTCTCCAAGTGTAAGGTCGACGTCCTTGGTTCCATCAGATTTCGGGGAACATTTTTCCGAATTGAATTGAACGGAATTGCGTTCGATAGTGATAAGATTGTTAGTAATCTACGTCATTTCTCTCCGAATCTCTTATTAGATATTGGCGCTGAAAATTGTATTATTAGGTTTGCCTTCAAAGGTATTTTATTACTTATTTAATAGGATTTTTGTTTACTAGATTTTTATTATATTCTACACACACATCACGCTTATAACAGAAAGATGTATTATGCTTATTTTGTTTAATATTTAAGTGGTACAGTATGAGAAAAATATTCTTTTACCGACACAAAGAAAATGATCTTAACCCAAAACTGAGTCAACAGCATTAAGTCTAGTAGCACATGAGTTCATATTCCGTTTATTTTCTCATGTGCTAATAGTACCTACCTGCCTAAAATAGACTTGCTGTATGTTTTACGAGGTTTCGCAACGATGTTTTACATTTAAAGAAACAAAATGACACGAATATTGAGGCGATATAATAATATGAAATAGGCTCACCACTTATTACATGGGACATAATACACCTAATTGGCGGAACGTCGGTGTTAATTCACCTTTTATTACGGGGTCAAAATGCAGTTTACGCACATCCCCACCGCCCCGGGACTTGGGTGGTGGGGGGTGTTAATTCACCTATGCCTACCTCTATTAGGGATAAATGAGCGTGATTAATGTATGGTACAACTAAAATAATACCCATTATTCTAATTAATATTTTTCCTTTAAATAATTCACAAACATTTCTAAGGAACGTTATTGGCTCGCCTTCTATCCAATCGGTTGAATAACATCAAACGAAAATATCTCCGGAATTTTGCAATACCGAATGGGCAACCGTCCGTAGCACCACGTCGTAACTGTAGCATCGTAGCAAACCGTAGTAAACCGTAGCAATATTGTACCTTCTTTGTGTATAGGTACGACTATCGAGTATCTATTTCAATACGCATCTACATTGTATAAATTATAAAGCTGATGAGTTTGTGTGTTTGTTTGGTTGGTTGAACGCGCTAATCTCAGGAACTACTGACTCAAATTGAAAAATGTTTGTGTTGGATAGTCCATTTATCAAGGAAGGCTATGGCTATATAATAACCGACATTAACGCGAACGAAGCCGCGGGCGACCACTAGTAATGAAATATTTATGTTATGTACGACAAGTAATACATATACGTTCTTCATTGAATTTATTTTTTTACTTTTTTTCAAAAAAAGTAAAAAAATAGCAACGCAATGTAGCATACATTGCAATGTATGCTACATTGCGTCACACAGCACAAAATTCGGTGTGTGATAAAGTTACTTTGTTTACTGAATATGCATGAAATGATTGGGAATTAATAAATTCGTGTACAACGGACGACGCGTGATCGATGGTAGTTGGTCGAAGGGAGGTGTACAAGCGAGCATAATAAAGAATGATCGATGCGACGAACGGTGTGCCGCGTCCCTAGAGTAAGGCCGTGTTCATATACTACTAACTTAAGCTGTAGTTTACCAACACGGCGATTATTATTTAAACGTCGGTAAATATATGTATGAGTGGCAGAGCTTTTAGTATCTCACTATTCATTATTGTGAAATACGTTTTCTGAGTGAAATGAAATCCCCGTTTCTTAGTACAGTTAACTTATAATACAAATGAAATGTATGAACTGACATTAAAAAAAGAAGATGAAATAAACTAAATGCCGCACTCAGAAACGTCAAATAACGTTAATGAGTACTTAACGTCAAAAAATGTCAATTCAAAACTAATCTCTATTCGGGCCGGGTCTACGGTCTAGATTTGAATGAAAATTTTTGACATTAAATACTCATTAAAATTAATTGACGTCTCTGAGTGCGGCAGTAAGACATATTATCTAGTCTTCTGTGGTGACCTGGAAGTGAACAAATAATGTAGAATAGGTCAGCCCCAACTCATCCCATGGGTGTCGTAAAAGTCGACTAAGGTGCCCGGTGTAGACCAATAAGCACCTTGGGGCACCCGAATGGTGGAGGGCAAACAACAGCATACCCAAAGAGGGTTGGTGTCAGGCAGGCGGCCGGCTGTAAAATCTAAGCCAAACCCTTGAGCAGTATGGATTGGATGGTTAATCAGTCTCTCGACATGGTCCGTTTCGTTGCTTTTCTATACATAAATTCATCACACCTTTACGGTGTGATGGATGATATGAATCAAAAGGGAGTGGATGGCTTGATGACGTCTGACCGATATGAATGGAAGAGGAAATATACTGCGCCGACCCCAGATAGTCTGGGAACAGGGCAGGGAGAATAAGAAGAAGACATATTATCTAGCTAAATGTAGGTAAATGCATAAGCACTTGCTTAATGATAACTTCTAACCAGTATTAGAACCTTGACCTTCTGACCGATCTGATCAAACCAATTAATTAATACTTTAGTACCTTGTCACAGTAATTATTTATAAAAAAAAGGTGGCAACTAACTATATTTACTTATGCGCTGTCGTTGAGGACTAAAGTGTTAATCTATTTATGATGCCGATTGTACCACATTGTGATCGTAGCTTTAGGTAAAGGGAGGACGAAGGCTGGCCACACATCACCCACATACGGATACCGTAAATTCGAAATGACACCGATGACAGGATTGGGATACTTATTTTCTTCGACCTCAATTTTTTATTTTTCTATTTCCATATTTCAATAGAAATGTCGCAGAACGGCAGAATATTTTGATTTGAGGCATTGGAAACTAGAGTTACTTTTTGATTGCTCAAAAGACGAGGATAAGTTCAAATTTCATTATTTAGTTTGAAGAGGATTTTTAATGAAGTTTTAATGAATTATTCTAAACTAAAATGTTGTAAGTAATATTTTTACATAATTAAAAAGTGGTTTAATTTGTGTCTAAGTGATAAGTGTTAACACGATCACCGCCATCTCTGTGTACAAAACTGAAATATTTATCTATTACAGCTATTAGCCAAGAGGTGCCGAAATCGAATCTGTGTGTTATGAAACAAAGCTCTCGAGTCATCGTTGTATATGATATTGATGTACTAAGTATGTTTTGAATACTTAGTACATCATTATTATTATATAATAATAATATGTATAATCATTGCGTATAATATGTTTGTTGTCGTCATAACGTAAGCGTTTATGCCGCTTCCTTTGGGATAGAGTTGGTGTAAAAAAAAATATGTTTCAATGGGACTTAATTTTGTATAGGCATAATTTGGTTAATTTTACGTTTTGTTTCTTTGATTCATCAGTATTAGTCAAGATAATCGATTATTGATATAATGTACAGGGCTACCAAACGCATCATTTTCCGAGTAACTCGCTAAATTACATACCAGGAGACCTTTTGGTCACTGCAAAACTTTTGGAATTCGTTCAGACCATCGAACATCGAACAAATTTCACCATGGGAGCAACTCCAAATTCACGAAAAAATATCAGCTGTAAAAATGATAATACCTACTTGACCCAAATATATGAAACAGCTGTTATTTTTTTCTATATACATAATTAAGTATATATGTATGATTGGAATTTGAAATTGGTATCGCTTTTAAAAAAGACGCTTCTTTGCCTTACCGCATTTTGATTGGCATATCGATTGGCCTTTGAATTCAATCGCTTTTAATTTATGAGTGGTAGGTGAGCGTTCGTACGTCAACCGGGACTATGCTTTTTGCAGCGAATTTGAATGGACGCTTGTAATGAAGTTATGGCAGATCCAATTAGTACGGTGAAATATTTTATCGCAAAGCTTACTGCGGAACATAATTTAATTTCCAACAACCTATTGCGCATAAGGTGGATAAAATTAGTTAATCCTTTTTCGTCATTACCGCTTGAAGTCATAATTAAAAGCAATCAGATTTTCAACAGTTTACGTTCCCTGAAATAGGGGGCGCCCTATCCTTAATAACTATGTAAGCAGCTAAGTACACAGGGGCTTAATCAGTATAAGTAGTTTAAATTAAAATATCGTTTCTTTAAGACAAATGAGAAGGAAACCAAAATTGCATTTCTGCACAATAAGTCATACACACAAAGCTTTTATAATATTTTTGGTATGCATCATCACTTCAACATATTACCAACCTAATCAACACAAGTGAAATGTGGTGTATTATGGGTTATTCTTCTAATGATAATATTCGATCCACAGGGAAGACTTATGCCCTTAGCAGTGGGGACATTATAGGGCTACTGATGATACTACCTACATATGTCTTTGGCCAGTATGGCTGTTTTGGGCTACCTTCCCTACATAGGCTACTAAATACACCTTGTTCGTTGACAAAACGGATGATAATCGACTGAAGGAACGAATCTACTGACTGTCTTCAAAAAAGACAACAAAAGCGCTTCTTGCAAATCTGATTTGTGCTTCATCTTAACATACACTTTTTCAGTGCGACAACATTGTTTGCGTCGCAATCTAATCAATAAACCTTTATAAAACTCCATTATCGCCCAAGTACAAGTCGATAGAAAGTGCTCGAAAGAAAACCGAATTGGGGAAGAACATTTTCTCTTTATTCAACACTTAGCGACACAACCGGCATTGAAAGGATTTTATTTTTCTTTCAACAAATTAGGCGACAGCCACCGCCGCGCCTAAGTAAATAAAGCCCCTAGACTTTTGGGTGAGAAAAAAACCGATTCCACGACGCCCATTCAAGCAACTTGGCGATACCTGGAGATTGATAAAACATTTCGACCGAAAAATGTATAGCGGGCAAAAAATGAAACTCACAAATCGAAGCTTAATATTTCGCGGTGCGGCATTGAGAGTGCTCAACTACAGAACGGAATAGTAGAAAGGAAAGGTATAAAAGCTTTTACCCTTTCTAAAAACACGTAAATAGGAGCGAGCGTTGCGTTCGGATGTGAGCGCACACAACGCCGGCCGGCCCTACATACGGCGAATAAGCGACGTGAAATGGGAAAAGGGAAAAAGTTTAATATGTATGAGTGTGGGCAAATATATAAATCGGTACATAAAACGGTTTATATATAAAATAGGCAGAGCGTACGCCGATGCCCGCTCAGTCGCGGTCCGACAACGCGCGGGGGCGGCCGCGTTTTTCCGCGACGGGCACTTTTCGCGATGTGCCCGAGTGAATGATGTTTTCCGCTGCGAAACTTTTGAAAGTTGCGCCAGTGATTGGTGGCATGGCTCTCTGTGAGGGCGAGCAACTCATTTGAAGTTTCACCGAAGCAGGTGAGTTACAAAAACTTTCACAGTACTATTTTTGATTTTAATTTGAACATTCTAAAAATGTTGGAAAAATTAGTACCAATAATTTTGGGGTTTTTTAGAAAAAGATTTCCGCATCAAGACTATAATTTTTTGAACTTTTTCTTACCACAATATTCTTTTCACAGTTGTTGTAATTTGTTAGATTTTGTTGTTTTTTCTATTTAAAATAACAGAGCAAAGTTAAAAAAGGAAAGTTGACAGCTTTTCCTCTTTCGCGGTAAAATAAATATCCTGGTTTTTTTATCCGGGAAAATAATTGAATTTGTAAATACGGTTTTGTTGTGTTTGGTAATTAAAATAAAAAAACAGAGAAAATAAAAATTACAGCTTTCCCTCTTTTGGGCTAAAATTAATTTCCTGTCTTTTTTGGCATTATTGAATATCTAAATATTTTAATGTCAATAAATGTTCGTATATTTATTTTCTCCGATTACAGCATATTATATTAATACCGGTTTTTAGTAAGGGTTATTAGATATTTTATATTATATTATGTTATTTTATTAAAGAGTGTTAAATTGTCATAGACTTTAAAAAACCTCTTTTACTTCTTCTTAATATGCCTAGCATTTATAGAATGTTCAAATCATAAGTTAAGTCAAGATTAGTTACGATTGCTTGTATGGTATAGTTACAGCAGTACGAAAGTTGGTCTAAAGTTTCAAGCACATAAATATACTGCGTAATACTTTAGGGATGATGTTTCAAACTGAGTTTAAGAACTATGTTTGAGTAGCCTTTGTACCTACATACCTTGGTTATACTAACAAGATTATGAAACGGACAGTATTCGTCATCTGAACTGCATTATCATTAAAACTGTTAATTAAAACTAGTTGGTAGCATGTTTTTATTGATTAATGGTCTTTTTAACAAGTCCAGTGCAATTTTAAGTTAAATGACCGGGTTCAATAGGTAATATCATTAAAGTCTCCACTGACATGGTTTTATTTACAATGTATTCCAAATTATGTATTGTAGTAAATAATGGGAAATAAATTTATTATTTGTTTTTTATTTGTATATTCTATAAAACTTAAATAAATTATTACCTACAAGGAAAGAAATCGAATAACAAAAACAACATTTAATAAAAAAACGACATAACTCAAAAAATACTACGAAGCATTGTGTGTTCAAAATGTATGGCATTGAGACTTTTGCAAATAAGCGTTTTTTATGTTGTCCAAAGCGGCTTTACTCGTGTACAAAATCATTTTCATGCATACACATAAATCACGCCAATATTCCCGAAGGGGTAGGCAGCGGTGAACTTACACCCACGTTTCCCATGCCACGCCAATTATGTTTGGTATACCATGTAATAAGTGCCGAGTCTATTGCCATTTATCGGGTACGGAAATCGCAGTACATTGCTAGGTGACAAAAGAGGAACGCTGCTGCCCATTGCCGTTTTAATTCTTAGGGGGAAGATGGGGGTGGTGACAATTATAGTCTGCTCTGCCGTCATCACACGGCACAAATCATTTTCATAACCGATAATATTCCCGTGAGCCTTACTAAGTGCTCATTTGAGGGGATACATGGAGAATATAGTTTCCATCTGCCTCGTTGGGTGATATGAAGACAATTTTATACACAATAATAGCTGCTTCAGGCAGCATGCCCGCTTTCGGGCACCTTCCCCCATGTACTTCCACCGGTTGGCGAGTAAAACGATAAACAAGATAAACGGCTTAATGTGCCTTGCGCCTCTCTAAGAAATCGAAATCATTTGATTTATTTCGTTCAATTTGGGTAAAACGTCCCTTAAATTGATTTGTTTTTGGTATAGAAATTAGAATTCACACTAAGCACCAAGCTAACAAAGTTCGAACTAACAACTTTTACCTACCTAGAGTTTTTAGAAAATCGACCTTAAGACATTATAGATTTCTTAAGTAAATGGTTTCGGCCCTTTATAGGGGAGCGGGGGCTAAATTATGAAAACTTGATCAACTCAAAACAGTGATGAGGAATGGGCAGCAGCGTTCCTCTTGGTTAGCAAATTTAAGTACTGCGACTTATGTTCCGGATAAATGGCAATAGGATCGGTGGCGAGCCTATTACCATTTATCTGGAAGCTATTGCCATTTATTTCATGGGACCCAACATAATTGGCGAAATGTGGGTGTTAATTTATCTCTGCCAACCCCATCGGGCGTGGTTTATGTATGTATATACATATAATATGTATGATCGACTCAATACCCAAACTCGATATAAACTAGGAATCCCAGACAGGTAAATGCAGTCACGTAGCACGAAAATAGCTTTGGTTACGCTACGATCTCACCCGATCCGGCGAAATATTGATTGCTATAAAAATTAAACATGGCGAAACATCACTTTGCCGCTACATTTAATGATGGCCATTACCGAAATTTATTTTCCGTTACATAACTGACGCCTTCACCGAAGACAAAAATGGTGCGTTTGATATCACGAGGCCGCCATTTTGTGGTGACAGTAAAATTGGACTGTTGCTCGTAAACAAATGACAGTCATGCTTTCGGGGTTTCTGAGACAAAACGACAATTCACTTGCCTTATTTTAGATATTTTAGGGCTCATAAAATCTTAAAGCAGTGTGCTGACGGCAGAGCAAAATACAATAATTGTCACCACCCCCATCTCTCCCGTGGGTGTCGTACGAGGCGACTAATGGTAACGACAGCGATGAGTAATGGGCAGCAGCATTCCTCTCATACCACCTAGCAATATACTGCGATTTTATGTGCCCGAGAGATGGCAATAGGCTCTTTTACATGGGACGTAACTTAATTGGCGAAAAGTGGGTGCTTAATTCACCTTCGCATTTGGGGATACAGGCGTGATTTATGTATGTATGTAAAATCTTTGCATACTTAATAGAAAGCGCACCAGGAACACTGTTGCCAGTTTCCCGCTATTTTTAACTTCTACGGCTCTTCCCAACGTCCACCACATTGCAATGAAATTTCTCAATAGAGACAATAAAAATATAACTCCCCTATTCAACAATTTCCACATCAGGACAATAATTAATTTACGAATAGTTTTCTTTTATTCGTAACTCTTTTTCTAAAATTAATATAATATTCATATAGAACCAAACAAATACAATATAATCATATAATATCATTACACAATAACATAGAGCTTATAGCACTTTCACAACAACTTTTTGGCAGTAGCAGAATATTAATATTTGACTCTGTATTTGTAATAGCACCTAAACAATTAGCATTTGTCCATTGCCGTTCACCAACCCTTTAGAATCCATGAAAGTCAATACTTAGCAAAGTAGTAGCCGCTGGAGGAGAAGGAAAAACTAAATTGCGATATCGCCTATAGGGGAGAGTATTATTTCTAACAATATCCCTATAGATATACTCAAAGGGGGAATCGGACGGACGGAACAGCCGGTAGAGATGGGAGATAGATATATCGTTAATTTAAAAAAAGAAACGGAACATTAAAAAAAAATATCTGATAACAATGTTATTCAAAATGTTATAGCACAAAGACTTATTTTTGAAAGTAATACGTTTTCGATTTGTGCCTCTTTTATGCAAGAAGTTAATAGTACCTAGATTTTACAATAAGACACAAAACCAATCATTTTTATCCGAGACTTTTAGCAGCCCGAGCTGAAGACGAGGGCTGATAGTAATGTCGAGGATAAAATAGTTTTGTGATTAAATACATTTTTTAATAATAATTTTCTTAAATTAATTAAATAACCTACCGTACTTGAATTTAAATTTTAATATCTATTATGTGTTAAAAAAACACATAAGGCAAATAAATAAAGGAAAAAATATGAAAATAACAAATTCTAACTGAACTTATTATTGTGTTTGGCTGCATGGCTCATTTTATTTGCCTTAATATAGATACATTTATGAGTAGATACATTAATGCTCTTGAGAACAAAATTCGATTTTGTGCAGTCTATATCCTGCACAAATAAGCACTTTCAGAGCACGACAAGTGAAAAATATATAAAAATGGCCACCATTGACCTCGCCTTAAGTCTGTTTACTGTCTGTTAATATCAGACTGATTACAATTATTTATATTTTTTAACAATTGGTTAAGTTACTATGCATCAAATAACCGGCCCTAAGGTTACAATAACAAAAATATTTTATTACCAATATTGTTGTCATACTAGACAACACAACAAAACATTGTGTAGCTGAAAACAAGCAGTAAGTATTTGATTACGCAGCTAATATTGCAAATGGGAAAAAATCCCGAATAATGGAAACAGTTGTTCGACGGAACGGGAGCATCAATCATCGAACGCTTCGCGAACTGCGAGCTACACAGACCAATATAGAACTGTTTTCCGTGTACAATTCGATAACAAATAATTCATCGGCGTTATTTTTCCGGCCGTGTGTAAGCAAGAAACAGCGATATTGAAGCTTGTTATGAGGCGTCGTATTTTTTCAGCCGACGGTTTTTGGTTGGTCAGCCGCTTGCTAATGTATTCCGAAGGCTGTTTCGGGTTTTACTTTACAAAAAATATATTATATAATAGCGCGAGCGTGACAGATACTATATTATTATTATTTATGCGTCGGGTCAGCGCGGCGCTTCTTTGGCGGATCGTGTCATGGTGGGTTTTGGAGGCCCATAATTTTACCTGAGGCAGCACTCCCCTATTCTCCCATGGACTCACATTTTTCGATGTTTAGTTAATATAATGACAAATACTTTAATATTTATGGATCGGGGTCATCGTTTCTTTGGCGGATTGGGTCATGGTGGGTTTTAGAGGTTCATCATTTTAGCTAATTTTTTCTAAGGATAAATCAATGATGAGGAATGGGCAGCAGCGTTCCTCTTATACCACCCAGCAATAGCAATTTACTGCGACTTTTGTGCCCGATAAATGGCAATAGGCTCGCCACCTATTACATGGGACCTAACATAATTGGCCAAATGTGGGTGCTAGTTCACCTCTGCCTTCCCCTTCGGGGACATAGGCGTGATTTATGTATGTATGTATGTATGTATCATTTTAGCCTGAGGCAGCACTCCCCTATTCTCCCGTGGACTCACATGTTGTCGATATCTTCTTGACTATTTGATAAGTGTTGTTACCATGACAGATATATTTTTAAACTTACATACGCTGAATATATAATAACAAGACTTCCATCGTCATCGTGTTCGATTCAATAAACATTTTAAGTAAATATTTGTTCTAGACCTACCCAACCGTTGATTATGAAACTTGAAAATGAAAATTCACACTCGATATTTGCGAGTCTGGAGCTGATGTAATTAATTAGGACTTCAACAAATATTGGTAGGTGCTCTGAGCGGAAAGTATTCTAAATTTGATTTTATGGGTTTAACTCGCTTATCGCAACCGCGCCACGTTATCTCTGAAATGTCGGCTTATGTTTTAAAACAAACACCTTTTGACGAATCAGCTTTTATTTGTCAAAATTCGTCGAATTGTCAGATCGCTGGCTATCAGCCAAGAGGTTCTGGGTTCGAATCCTGGTAGGGCCAATATTTGTGACGAGCACATTTGTTATCGAGCCATGGCTGTTTTTATGTTCTTTATACATAGTTATAATTATTGTATTATGTTTATTCAAAATTCAATATTCATTTCAATTCATCATCATTTGGATAGTTGTGAGTGTTTTATTTATTATTTATACCTACAGATTAGATGGTCTTACTAAAGAATAAACATATATTTTAGAAGCAAATGTGGCATATTTACAGTTTGTTACGTGCTTCTACACGCTTATGGTGTTCGTGAGATTCCAAACAACGATTTGTGCGCAGTCAACGTAAAACAATATTGAAGCAATTTGTATAGCGGCTGCAGAATTTTCGGCTGACAGGGAAAATTATGATCGTGGCTCACAGTGGGGGATTATTTTGTTTTTGCCACTCGCAGTACACAGTAGTATTGAGCTTATAAGTTTTGCCCAAGTCAAACTTTTCGAACGCGGATTCGTTCAATCGATTTTCAACTTTGAAGAAAGTCACTCGAAAAGGACTTTTTGTACTACAAGTTCCAGAGCCAGAAAAATCTATAGTGATCGTCGTCAGTATTAAAGGATTGTTTACTCACAATGCATGTAGTAGTTAGGCTGCTAATCTGTATTAGAAATAGAGTAGGACCAAGGACGTTTCCCTGAAGCACCCCAAAACAAATTGCCACATTTTGACTCTTTTAAATTTGAATTTTATCTTTTTGAGCACTTCATATTAGAATATAGTAATTTAAAAATCATCTACGGTTTCATATGAGCCACGAATACCGGTGAAGAGCTTATTAGAACAAGGGTAGAAAATGGTATATATGGATTCGAATGTCTTGGTTGAGTCAAAAAAAAATTACCAGCGTTTACTAAGTCAACAGAGAGTCATAATTCTTGTCTGAAGCCATAATATGGGCTAGGTACGATTTTGTACTTTTCCGCTGAATCAAAAAGGCGGTTGGACCCTATTATTAACGTTGCTAAGTTCCGTTTAGGAAACTGGATCCATTTTACCGCCCCTACTTCAACCCAGTGCGGTACTGTATAAAACACTCACACACGTCGACTTCACAGTTAGCTTTTATTATATTGGGCAGTTACCTTAACGGCTAAATAGATTACCTCATTCACCTCATTGCCGACTCAGCGGCGTGTGCTCGTTATAATTGAAACATAAGCGTCCTCGAAAACAGCTCATAATATACGCGTGTGGGCTCTGAAGTACGGGCGTTTTCATTTATTTTCGAGCCGCGGACTAATTTCAGGCGTCAGTTGAAAGTCCGCGAGAAACAAATTGTTTTAATATCCCTTTGTCGCTGCGGAAACGGGATGGGCGGAAAATAACGATTTCAGAGTTAATACCGTATTGCTCTCAATTGCATTGCCGGAATGGATCCTGGTGGGGCGTTACGATGGATTGCCTTTGTGTTGAATCGCGAAGAACTTTTGACGATACAAAAATGCAATGTGCCAAACGAGTCCTGGCAAACAACTCACATTGGAAATAAATTTCAATTGTCATTCTTACATTACTACCAATTTTAACAATTAAAATCAAATAGAGGTTAACAATGACACTACACAATATAATAATAGTGGCAGAGCAGAATATAATTGTAGGAACTAGAAGCTTTCACGTCTGGACTTTGTCTCCACTAAGTGCTAAGTGGGATGAACTAATTTGATGACAAGTGTATCATCATCATCATCATCACCAGCCCTTTATGTCCCCACTGCTGGGGCACGGGCCTTCCCTATGGATGAAAGAATATAGGGAGATTGGGCCATAACCCACCACACTGGCCCAGTGCGGGTTGGGGGGTACTAACGACTGCAGATGCAGCCGGGACCAACGGCTTAACGTACCTTCCGAAGCACGGAGGAACTCGAGATAATAAATTTTTGGTCACCCATCCAATGACCGGCCTTAGCGAAATTGCTTAGTTTACGGAAGCGCAGGCCAAGCGCGCTGTGCCACTGCGCTAGCGACCTCCTCTATAAGTGTGTGGTGTAGGGGAAATTGGCAAAACATTTTCTGTTTTCTAATATGGTCACGTGGAAGTTGCAAGTCCCGCCAGTCCCTTAGGGTGTATAGAAGGAAATTTTGTATACCAACTGACAACAATAGAGTATTTCCGGCACTATGTCCACTTTGAGCTACCCTCCCCTAACTGTTTAATTTTATTATAATTTTATCACCACTAAAAACTAACCTGTTTAAAACGTTTCAACTTATTTATTCTGAAGCTAACGTACAGAAGCGATGCACGATGCGGACAAGTACCCAGAAACAAATAAACCTAGACCTACCCATCCGCTGCTCCACTTAACATAATTGAATGCGCCGAGCCAGTTCAAAATCCCTCTAACCTCTAATCTCTGTTTAAATCGTGTGTTATTACGCCTGCAGTTTGTCGGTCGTGGTGAATGCGCCTAGTCAAGTGCCTGGTCAGCAGTGATGCGAGTTATAATGCTACGATGGGATTACCACGTAGTACTGTAATTGCTTTACTATTACTATGCAATTTTCGTTCGGGAATATCTTTTTTTCGCTTTGACGACGAATCTGAGAGTACTTTAGGCATTACACCCGCTTTCAATTACCTTACCCTACGCCTAAGTAGCTTTGTAATTTCAAAACGATAACGGATTAAGCAATCTGTTCTCTTCTTGGCCTGTTCCCAGTTTATCTGGGGTCAGCGCAGCATGTTTCCTCTTCCATTAATATCGGTCAAATGTCATCAAGCCATTCACTCCCTTATGATTCATATCATCCATCACACTGGGGTGAGTCAGGGCTCACCTTCTTTTTTGGTATACATAAAGCAGCAGTTCTGCTCTGCCATCACTGCACGGGAAATTAATAAAATGTAACAGTAAAAGACATATTACAAAGAAGGTATTATGATTATCGTTAGAGTACCAATATAGTACTGAACAGCCTGAAAGAGTACAAGACCGTCCTACACTATTTATACCTATTACTATTAAATTTGGTACAAATGTTTATTGCTCCAACGGGAGCTGAGTTTTCTCAGTTATATGAACAGGTTTCGCAATAAAAACTCCATGCTTACTTGACTCAAAGTGGGTTAACGGTTAGATGACGGTCAACGACCATTTTTATGGTGGCAAACGAAATGACTGCATCTTCAACAGGCTTGGTACAAAGTATAAACAGACGATTTTATTGTGAACGAAATTGTCGTGTGTCGGAATCTTATTTTTACCATCCCTTGCATCTCCTATGTTATGAATAATAATTAGATAAATAAACAGAAGTCAGTCTACCAGCGAGCCAGTAAGGGAGTTGGGTAAAATGGTGTGTAATCTATACATACATTCAATACTATAAACTTTCCGGTGTAATGAATGATATCCATCACCCCGGAAACCATAAACAAAAGGGAGTGGATGGCTCGTTGGTGTCTGACCGATATAAATGGCGTATTTTAAGTAATGCTGGCAAATCAGTCATTGGATGAGTGATAATATCAGCTGGTAGATACTCTTACTTACCAGAGGAAATTAAAGCTAACCCAATTAAAAGTGGCCGTGTGGTGACGGCAGAGTAGAATACAATTGTCACCACCCCAAATCTCTCCCGTGGGTGTCGTACAAGGCGACTAAGGATAAATCAGTGATGAGGAATGGGCAGCAGCGTTCCTCTTATACCACCTAGCAATGTACCTACTGCGATTTTTGTGCCCGATAAATGGCAATAGGCTCGCCACCTATTACATGGGACCTATTATAACTGGCGAAACGATTTTTAGACATTGTCTTAAGTCTTGGGGCTGAAAGCCGCCTATGTCCCAGGCGGGCCAAATTCAAAGTAATTTCGATTGTGTATTCGATCCCTGAAAATTACATATTTTTGGTTTGATTTTAACAAACTATTTTTTGTTGTAATTTTTTGGTCAAGGGTGATTGGGGGTGGTGAAAGTTCTGTTCTGCCTTGCTGTCACTTACGGTAGCTATATTAATTAGCAAATAATCAAGGAGAAATATCAAAATAACGGTCGCAATCTGCGGACCCGTTCGGCTAATCGCCAGTAATAACCTATGTTATATAACTCCGACGCTCGATTCGGCTCGATTTCTGATGGAAATTATTATTTACTACGTAATTAAGTTCATTGCTTTCCAAGCTTAGGGTTCTTACGACAAAGTTGTTTTTGAAGAAATGTAATTGCTAATAGCGATATAAACACGAGCTGTTTATTGTATCGAACCTTAATAAAGTATTTCATTCAATTCAGTTCATAAACTGTAGACGGTACATAATTTTTATCCTACAAAATCTTATTTGGGAATGTTAAATCTCTGGGCATAAATGAACTCATTCATTCAGTATTAAATATCGTTCAGATACGAACTACGAACGAATTAAATTTAGTCGTTTGTGTTTATTAGTTCATGACGAAGAACGTCACAACAGAATGGGCCATAATCCACCACGTTGGCCCAGTGTGGAATGGTGGGTATTAACGACTGAAAATTAAGTAGGTACCAACAGCATAACATGACATCCGAAACGCAGATGAACTCTATATCGATATAATATATTTTTGGTTACATGGGTGACCAATGCCAATCTAATAATATCATGGTCGTTGTTATTGTTAAAAAAGTGCAAATTTGACATCTACATGATACTAAAAAAAAAAAATTTAACCCAAAATTATCATGGTTGGTAGTTTAAGAAGGATTTTTATTCTTACCGACTTTACCTATAGATGAGAAAAGTTTCAATGGTTTCTACTCGATGAAGCACAGACATTTAGAGAGGTTTACGATGAGATTTGGTAGATGAGACTGTGGATTGAGAGTTATAGGATACTTAAATAAGAGGACGACTGGAAATAACTTCCTATGTTGAGACAGTACAAAAAATAACTTAATTAAGCAAACCTTTTCGCAATTTTCCGGTATCTTTGGCTGCTCTCTAGTGGTCGAAATTTAAGTCTATCCCTTGGGGTTGGAAACAATTATACACACTAGAGTCTAGAGTCACCTCTTACAGTATACCCGTTTTGACCACCTTCCCCTACGCTGATGTGTTTGATGTGTTGTCTTCTGTAGGCACTAATATTATAATCTAATAGTCGCTTGCCTAGTTCGACACTTATTAAAATCCCTTACTCAGGTAAGGATTGGGGAGTGGTTTCAGCAAAGCGGCTAGCAATTTGTGTTGTTCGATAGTGAGTCCGCAGGGAAATCTTAGCCAAACACGCTCTACCCTTTAGCTAATGGTACCTTATGAAGACTACGTGACACAACCATTAAAATTTATAGAGGTTTTGTGGGACTTGAGATATGTTGACTGTACATTACGTAACTATTGACACAAACAACTTTCTTAAGGAAGTGTACTCGTAGATATTTAAAAATAAATCAAATATCACTTCATGAATATGAAAGAGACACAAATCAAAAATGCTTATCTTTCAAATATATATCTTAATTTTATACATACACAATGTTTCGAAGTGTTTTCGGAGTTTTGTCTGTTTTGTATTAAATGAGCGATATGCTATCTGTAAGTATGTGTATACTAACAGGTTGAATTTCAATTTCAATGAATAAATAAATAAAAATATGGTTTATTCATATAAGGTATCATTACATACACTCATCAATCATCAAAGAAATACGTTAAATATTGGAAACGCGTGTCGCATTCAAATGGTTTCCAATATTTGACGAGATGAGCCAATCGTTCGTAACCCGAAGGGGCAGGCAGAGGCGAATCAGCACCCACGCTTCTTCAATTATGTTAAGTCCCATGTGATAGGTGGCGAGCCTATTGCCATTTGGCGGGCACAAAAGTCGCAGTACATTGCCAGGTGGTATAAGAGGAATGCCGCTGCCCATTCCTCATCACTGCTCCGTACTCGCCTTGTACGACACCACGAGATTAGGGGTGATGACAAAAATAATTGTATTCTACTCTGCCGTCACCACACGGGTAATAATTCTTACACTGTAATAATTCTTGCATCAGCTAGTAATTAATTAGTCACCTGGAATTATTTATAATCGATACAAAATGGCGCCTGACGCTCGACCAAACCGATTGTCGCCAAATCTATAATAATATTAATTCATTAGTTAACTTCTAATTACACCAGTAAATCACATTATAATGCTAGGTGGTTATAGCAAGAACATTACTGCCCATTCCATGTGAAAAATGCCATGCTCATGTATCATGTAACCTGGGAATGATCGGGAAATAATTGTATTCTGCTCTGCCATTACCGTATGGCAATAATTTGCTGTGGGCATGCGTATAATTTTTATTTTTCTTCTTGCAGATTCACCGCTATAAAACCAGAATGGTGCCCGTAATATACCTCGTCATCTTAGGTAAGCATGCTTTGTACCACAGAATGATATGAACGTACTTAAATTACATACATAGGTACATAAATCGCCCCAGCTCGAAGGGGTAGGTAGGCCCCATGTAATATGGGGCGAGCATATTGCCATCTAAAGGACATGTAAATTGCAGTACATAATAATATGTATCTTTACCCGTATTCGCCTAGTACGACACCTGCAGGGAGATGTGTGGTGTGGTGACAATTGTATTCTGTTCACTAAATTCTGCCGTCACCACCGTACTTAAATTAAATTAATGCAAAATTAAATTTTTAATTTATTCGAGTAAGGTGTTGCTAAGGTGTTATAAATAGTATTTCTTTCTTTTATCAAGAACTTCGTTGATACAAATTTAATGTGTATAATCTTCTAAAAATCAAAATCAGGCTTTAAAACATTATGTTGCACTTCCAATATAGGTAGGTACTAAAATTCACAGTGCCTTCAGCGCACGATGTCAATAACTGACTAACCATAGAGAGTATAACAGCTTTCAAGGGTTATCTAAATGTTCGCTCGTATGAAAACAGATAAGATATTACACAGTGAGTTACCCGTACGATATTCAGATGATCCGAGATATTATTTGCTTTGTCTAAATATGAGGTTCACTTTTGGGGCATATCGCTGTGAATTAAACTATTCCATTTTAATTTTAACATTATATAAATGTTAGAAAAATAAGTACAAAGATTTTGGAGAGGAGACGAGAGATGTGCTACGAAGCTGAGGCTGGAAGTTTATTTCGTTCGATCGAGTCTTTGCGTCTTTGTCGCTCTTATTTTAACACGCAGTGGCGTGAGAAAGACGGATAAATGTGAATTATTCGTTCGGAGTTTCAGAGTAGACCTCCAGGTAGGTTATGGCCGCGCCGCTTGCTCGCGCGCTGCACAAGATTCTATAGACAAATGAGACATCTCCTCTCCTCTCCGCTTGATCCATTTCCACCGTAGCTAAGCGGAGAGGAAAATCGAATAACGAAATCTGATTGGTTATTTAAAACACATCTCTCTTCTCTGCTTTGGTGTAAACCGGGCCTAAGAAGTCAGGAGTTCGAAGGAGTGTCAATATCAATACAGTACATACTACAGACGTTATTGATTATCATTCATAAAACACTGTTGCAAAAATTGAAAAGATATCTAATAAAAAAAAACACAAACGCTCGGGAAGTCAGAACTTGTCATACGCTCCGCCGCAATTTTGTGTCGCCAGGTTTCATCTAAAATAAGAACGTTATTAAAAAATGATGACAGAGTCCTCTCAGACGCATCGAAGCCTGCCGCTGATGGCTGCTAACGACTGGACCAATTATTTTGGGCCCAAACAAAAATCACGGTTCCGAAATAATGGACAATTTTTTTCTGTAAAAGAAAGGAATAAATGTTGAGTGTAATAATTATAAAACTGAAGCTTTTTTTGTTCGTTTTATCATTCTCTTTTGCTATCGACTGTTTCAGCTTTTCTAAGAAAAACGACTTCGAGACTAATAGAACTGTCTATCTCGAACTTATTGAATGGGCACATCATATTTTTCATTATACCTGGTAAGTGGGTATCTGATTTGTTTGTGTTATGGAAAATAGATGATGGACAAAAATACATAATAGTCACGCCTATTTATCCCCGAAGGGGTAGGTGGAGGTGTATTTAAACCCAAGTTTTGCCCATGTAATCGGTGGCGATTGCTAACTATCAGTCATGTAAATCGTAGTGTATTTCTCGGTGATATAACAAGAACACTACTGCTCATTCCTCATAACAGTCATGAGGAATAATATTCCATATTCGCTTTCCGGCACCCGCGCGAGAGATGGGGGCGGCGACAATTGTATTCTGCTCAATATAAATTACTTTTAATTGTTTATGTATTACCATGATTCATAAAAAATTGTCATCATCTATTACATGGAACATAATTGGCGAAACGTGGATGTTAATTCACCTCTGCCTACCCCTTCGGGGTTATAGACGTGATTTGTGTATGTCACAACAATTTCTCGCAAATTTTCCGACTTAATTTTCTTTGCCCTACAGTAACAACTCGCTGCCCAAGAAGCGCTGCATTACTTTGCTAATACCCAGCATAGTTTCGTCCATCGGAAACTCATTTGGTGACATGGACCTTATTTGTACGGAAGCACGGGCCAGGAGGATTAACGTGGGCCGGTAATGGCCGCTGCTTTGAAGGGAGGTCGGTTCCAGCGTTCCGCGACGGGACGCACGTAATTTGTCATTGGGCGCATGCCGACCTACTTTTCTTAACTTATCCAGGCTTGACGAAAGACAAATTGTCGGTGTAAACATCCGCCACCCCTCTGATGTCTGGCCGAACTTTTGTGTTTTTAAAGCAGTCATTTGTTTATGTTATTTATGGCCTTGTCTCTTGATGCAAGCTTATGGATTTTTAATTTTTGTTGCCTGCTCACGACCACGGAATTCTTCCAAGAAGTACAATGAAGAACATTTTAAATGACGAACATTATTTAACATAGGTACTAGCTGACCCAGTAAACGTTGTTATGCCCTTATTTACCCAGGGGTATAGAAAATTGCCTACGACCTACTCTCAAACCTACCAAGTATATACAGAAAATAATTCATAATGATCGGTCAAGCCGTTTAGGAGGAGTTCAATAGGAAAAAATGTGACACGAGATTTTAATATGAATTGACAAAAATAGGTTGAGTTTTTAATGTTACAAAAATGCAATCTATTCGACTCGTCACGATAACAGGTGACTCGGTAATCATAAGAAAAACCAAGACAATGGTTATTAGCAATTATAAAACTACGTACGTTTTTAAAAACAAAATTTTCAAATATGTTTAATTATATGGTGTCGGCAGAGCAGAACACAGTTGTCACCACCCCTATTTTTCTCGCTGGTGTTGTACCAGCGTTCCTGATGCTATATCAAATTACTGCCATCAAAGCTCCCGATTAATAGCATAGGCTCGCCCCCTATTAAATGGTACAATAGACCTCTGCGTACCCTTTAGGAGAAAATATGTAGTATGTATGTGACGCCATTGCATAATACTCCCAATCTCTCCCGCGGGTGTCACACCTATTAGTCGACTAAAGGTGAAACATTGACAAGGACTAGATAGATAGATGGCAATAGACTCGCCATGTATTTATTATTATTATTATATACATACATACATAAATCACGCCTATATCCCCGAAGGGGTAGGCAGAGGTGAACTAGCATCCGCGTTTCGCCAATTATGTTAGGTCCCATGTAATAGGTGGCGAGCCTATTGCCATATATCGGACACAAAAGTCGCAGTGCATTGCGTTGGTGATAATTCACCATAACCTACAACTTTGGGGATTAGTAAGCGTGATTTTTGTATGTAAAAATTTATGGTTACAAACCGTAGTAGGAACTACTGCGCAACTAAAGCAATAATAATCCTATACCTATAGTATTCCACATAATGCTGTCAACACCAGAGTAGGCATGAAAGGAAATAAATAATTTACAACGAAAAAGTGTATTCGAGGGCGCACTCTTATATTTCAAAGGCCGTGCCCGCTTAGTGACGCAGCGACCGACAGAGTCACATGAGAAAATATACGGAACAGAGAATAACCTTCATACAGCCGTACAAGTACGCGGGACATGTGTGCGTTACCACTGGCCGCTGTCGTGCACACGGCGAGACTGGAAAAAACCGGTTTGTCACGCACAGCCAGTTGCATAATGTCACGGTTAGTGCGACGGCGTTCCTAGGAAGCTTTTACTCTGTTCGGTTTATCTACTCATGTGGCGGAGATGTTGAATTTTTACGATACGTAACATTCTTGCGTTCTCCGAATTCATAGTCACGAGCTTGCCCCGCAATTCAGCGCTCCGGTATTTCCACGAGTTTTTAGGGATATAATGGAAGGGAAATTTGAAGCCAGAATTTCGCCAATTAGGGTAGGTCCCATGTAGGTGGCGATCCTATGGCCATTTATCGGGCACGGAAATCGCAGTAAATTGCTAGGTGGCATATGAGCAACGCTGCTGCCTGTACTCATTGCTGTCTTAACTCTCAGTCGCCTTGTACGACACCCACGCGAGGGATGGGGGTGGTGACAATTGTATTCTGCTCGGCCGTAACCACACGGTGTTCTTCACCACCATGCCTCATATCATAATATTTATTGAGGGGTGCACAGTGCACCCTTAAGGGGGTACACATCGCTAAGTGCACACGGGTATGCGACCCCGGATTCCCGAGCTACTATGACTTTTTCCCAAAGATCCTCTCCGAGTCAGTAGTATCCTAATTGTCCCCTTTCCTACCCAAAATTCCACGTCCTTTTCATATTTAGACCTTATCCTACCCTGTCTCCTCTTTTCCCTTCCATTCCGCCAATCCAGGGTCTGCCGTGCCTGTGGATGCGTGGCTAGGGGCGAGCCTAGTCTCAAGCGTGCCTAAGCCCTGGGAGCAGGCGAACCCAGAAAAAGGCTAGCCTTACCCTGGCATGCGAGGCTCTGCCAGGGCCGACAAACTTTTCCCTAGCTTCTCGTGGGGACGCAATGGAATTTCCTAAAATTATCCATAAAAATGGCGGCGATGTGGTTCGCCACCCATCACGTCTCGGACCTCGCGGGGGCGGAAAGTGGTTCACTGAGAGCCGCTTTGCTACGTTGAATGTTAGAGGAGGAATGCAAGGTAAGATAGATGAAGTATGCGAGATTATGGATAAAACGCATATTGATGTGTTGTGTTTGAATGAGACGAAAAGGAAAAGTAGTGACACCACCGAACATGGCCCTTATACAGCATACTGGTCTGGAGTTCCCGGATCCAGCAGAGGCAAACAGGGCGTTGGGGTCCTACTTTCCAATAGAATGGCAGAGTGTGTGACTGAACATAAGTGCGTGAGTCCCAGGCTCCTCTGGCTGAGGTTGAAGGTTGGGCTTACTCGAATCTTCATCCTTGGTGTATATGCACCTACAGATTTAGGTTCGAGTAGGTCCAAAACAGACCTTACAAGTCAGGAGGAGTTCTGGGATAGCATGAGAGATTGCCTGAAACAGTGCAAGGAGAATGAGAAAATTATAATGTTAGGTGATTTTAACGGATGGGTAGGAATAAAGCGAGACGGATATGAAAAGGTATTAGGTAAATTTGGGGATGAAAGAGTTAATGAGAATGGGAAAAGCTTGTTAGATGTGTGTTTGGAATGGAACCTCTTAGTGACAAATACGATGTTTGCCCACAAGAGGATCCATATGTATACAAGAGAGGATGAATACTCGAAAAGTATGATTGATTTTGTGATTGTGGATGAAAGATTGAGAAGCAAGGTTCAGGATACAAGGGTGTTCCGAGGTAGCGGTCTTTACTCAGACCACTTCCTGGTAGTTAGCCGAATAAGTGGTCTGTTTAAACGTTGGCGGCACCGTACCACGGCCCCTATAAGTATCCTGGAAAGGATAAAAGTAGAAAATTTGCAAGAGGTGCATGAGGAATATGTGCGAAAGGTGAATGAAAGGTTTATTGAATCTGACGTAGATTCAATAGCTGATATAGAAGACATATGGAAGGTTTTTAAAGATGACGTTGTGAATGTAGCTACTGAAGTATGCGGTGTGGCGAAAAGAGGGAAAGGAAAGAGACAGAAGAGTGAATGGATGGATGGAGAAGTACAGAAGGTAGCGAAAGATAAGAAGAAAGCTTGGCAAGATTGGTTAGCAAAGAGAGCTGACCAAAGGATATGTAAGGTGACAATGGCGGATGTAGACGAAGCGAAAAAGAAATATAAAAGATTGAATTTGTTAGTGAAGAGTGTAGTGAATAGAAAGAAAGATGAACGAAAAGATGAGTTTGATAGAAAAATCTCTGAAAATTTCCAAAATAACATTAAAGTTTTTTGGAAATCTGTACGGACAGTTCGAGGAAAGAGCGCAAACTCGGAGTTGATACGAGTCAGAGACAAGGATGGAAGTATTTTGAATGGCGAAGAAAGAGTGCTGAATAGGTGGAAGGAATATTTCGAGAGTTTATTTGAAAGGTCAGATGATATAGCCCAGTCCCAGGCTAATCATGTGAAAGAAAATTTGAATGAGAATGAAATAAGTATGCATGAGATTGTGCAAACATTGAAAGGTATGAGAGCAGGAAAGGCAGCAGGGTGTGATAGGATATCGGTCGAGATGCTGAGGGCTGGTGAGGGTACCATTGCTAAGCAGCTGCACCGCCTTTTGAACCTTTGTTGGGTAAGTGGCCAAGTACCAAAAGACTGGCGTAAAGCCGTCATTGTGCCACTGTACAAAGGTAAAGGGTCGCAGCTGGAATGCAAAAATTACCGTGGTATTAGCCTTCTCAGTGTTGTCGGCAAATTGTATGCAAAGATTCTGATTGAAAGGATTATGAAAGAGACTAATGATAGAATATGGGACGTGCAAGCAGGATTTCGGAAGGGAATGGGATGTACGGATCAAGTCTTTTCTCTATGATGCATTACTCAGAAATCTCTGGCTAAAAGCCAACGAGTATATTGCGCTTTCGTAGACTTAGAAAAGGCTTATGACCGAGTGGTGAGGAATGAACTGTGGTCGATTTTGTCGATGTATGGGGTGAACAGCAGCCTGATACGGGCGTTGAAATCTCTTTATGAGGATTCGAACGCTTGTGTTAGGATAAATGGCGCATACACAGAGTCGTTTCGCATCGGTACAGGTGTGAGACAAGGATGTGTAGCGTCACCATGGCTGTTCAACTTATACATGGATAATTGTCTGACGAGACTAAAAGAATTTGATTGTGGATTACGAATGAACGAGTTACTTATCAAATGTCTGCTGTACGCTGATGACCAGGTTATATTAGCATCATCAGAAACAGATTTGCAGGAGATGGTAACAGTTATGCATGAAGCTTTGACAGAGAAAGGGATGAAAGTAAATGTAAGCAAGACAAAGATCATGGTTTTTGAAAGAGATGAACAAATGACAAAGTGTGAAATTAAGATAGCGGGTGAGAATGTTGAACAAGTGAAAGAGTTTGTATATTTAGGATCTGTATTTACGAGAGATGGAAAGTGTGATAGTGATATTGAAAAGCGGGTGAAAGCTGGGAATATGGTAAACGGGGCTTTGCACACTTTTATGAACAGCCAAAGCGTGTCCAGAAAGGCTCGTATGGCTGTTCATAACGGAGTGCTGGTTCCGACATTAATGTATGGAAGCGAAAATTGGGTATGGGAGAAGAAGCATGAAAGTAGAATAAATGCAGTAGAAATGAGAGCGTTGAGGAGTATGGCTGGAGTAAGGCTGAGCGACCGATTGTATAACAGTGTGATAAGAGAAAGGTGTGGTTTGAAAGAAGATGTAATGACAAGGATTGAGAAAGGGATGCTCGCATGGTTTGGTCACGTCGAAAGAATGGATGAAAGGAGAATGACAAAAAGGATTTACATGGCGAAAGTGAATGGAGAAATGGCAAGGGGAAGGCCTAGGCGGATCTTTCATAATCAAATTGAAAGTCTATTGAAAAAGGGCCAGGTCAAGAGTACCGGAAACCGACGGGCATGCATGAAGAGATTGATGAGATTGGTTGAAGCGAAAGAAGTATGTAAGGATCGTAGCAAGTGGAAGGAAGTGATCTCTGCCTACCCCTGTGGGAGAAGGGCGTGACGTATGTATGTAGGGGAGACCCGTACAAAACCGTATACCAGGGTAAAACGGTACAGTATAGCTGTGCCCGTTATTATTTTGAATTAACCGCGAATTTACCGACCACAGCAAGTAGCCAATAGGGTCAATCTGTCAACAGATACTTGTCGCTGCACGTACGAGCGTTAACAATATATCACTTAAATATTGTTTTTATGTGTTTTGATCTAATTTTATCGTTAACGAAAGTTTGAATTGTGAATAATATTATAATAATTAGGTAAGTACAGTGTTATTAACGTTAAACTGTGTGTATTTACTTAATTATCGACAATATTCTGGTGCCGGGTCTACATTATATGAAAAGTGTATGATGAAATATGTTGTTTATGGTCAGTGGGGCAAAACCGTACGGGGTAAAATCGGCTAGTATACGGTTTTGTCCTAATGAATATATAATGATGTTTTTGTGAGCAGGTTTTTATTACAATGCAATGTCTCTTGTGAATCTACTCCACCAAACGAGGCAAAACAATAAACAATGTAAAAAATTCGTAACACGTTCAGATATCATTCCTTTACCTAGAATAAATAGTGAAAAAAGAAGACAAACCAATCATCGTAAAGGTAAAACTTTAGTGGTGACGTCTTCTCCGTATAAAGAAGAATTAATTACCCTGGACAAGAAGAAGAAACCAAGCTTTAATTTAAACAAATCACCCAAGCAATCAAAACCTTAAACTTCGTGCACTAATATGATTGAAAATATTTGTATATATTGTAAGGAAGAATATTACGCAAGTCGCGTGGATGAAGGTTGAGTTCAGTGCATTACCTGTAAAGGATGAGTACACGAAGGCTGTACTGGCTGGGATGAAGATGACATGGATTGTTTCGAATGTTTTGGTTGTTTGGCTTCACGTTGATAACGTATGGGGCAATATCGTATATAGTATACGATTTTGTCCAACCCCTGGGGCAAAATCGTATTTCATCGAGGTTTAGTTTTTGTTGGTTATTTTTTGTTTTTATGAATATTAAAGTTTTATTTTGTTAACTTCTATAGCCAATGAGAGTCTCTAATAAATGAGTTGATTATGAATGTATGACTTTCCTTTATTTCAATTTTATATAGGTTTGTTCTTAGCTATACGGTTTTGACCCGGTCTCCCCTATGTATGTATAAACCTCTGTTGCCTGTTAAGGCACAGTGATAGAGATCGCAGTTAAAAATATTTACTTCTAGCGACAGGCTCGTGAAAACTCCGTCCAAAAACATAAAATTTTTCATTGCCCTCTGCAAAAATATTCCTCGGATCTCAGATTGAAAAAAGGAGTGAACTCCGAAATATTTTGATAAAGTTCCAACATTCTTTTGTCTTAAAATAATAATTAGGAATTCCTGCTACAAATTGACCTTCCTAAACAATTTTGATTGAACGGGATGACGAGAAGGAGCCACCTTCATTACTGCGGCGTGCATTTATGCTTGAATAATTTTTCGGAAACAACTTTTAATCGTAGTTAAATAGATACATAAATGGGGGGATTTATGTATGTCCTTAAATATATACATAAATTACACCTATTTATCTTCAAAGTGGTAGGGAGACGTGAATTAACACAAAATTTTCGCTAATTATGCCATTTAACGGGCACGTAAATCGCTGTATATTATGTATTTCTAGGTCATCTAGGTACAATCAACAGCTCTTCAGACTACCCAAAAATGTCAAATTTCTTCAATCGATTGTCAACCTTATCATGTTGGGAGTAGAGCCAAAAGTCGACTGCGAAAACTTAACATTTTGTGGTAGTCTGACTGTTGTTGTCTATACCTACATATAAGAGGAACGGTGCTGCCCATCACTCATCGCTTAACCTTTATGTGCGACACCCGCGTGAGGGACGGGGGGCGGTGAAAATGGTATTATGCTCTGCCGTCACCACAACTCATAAATGTGAATCACTGTTGTTCCTATTTTTTTTAGTAAATACTATACAGATTTTCTTTTATTACTCCTATTTGCAAACAGAGATAATAAGTTATTCCTACATTCCAATTTCGAGAGTAATGAATTTTCTTATTCACGGTTTTCCCAAGAATGCCTCTTAAACACTCAGCCACAGATAGCGCAAGTAAGTAAATCTTTATTACCGTCAGCAAACAAAGGCTTCTTTCATATTATTTATCTAAGTTTTTATGAAAGCAACCCAGTAGCTACCCGCTGCAACGTTTCAAGGGAGATTTATCCGTGTTGCTCCAAAGAGCAACTTTATTTATTCAATTTTATAGTTGTGTAACATTCAAAGCAATATTAAAATTCATATTTCAAGCTTGTGTAGCATAATATACTGTAAATTCTAATCTTTACGGGTTTTTTTTCCCTTTTCCCATATCCATTTTGTGTTTTTCTTTTTAGAGTATCTACCGCTCGCTAAAGAGATGATACACAGATAGGTGAAACTTTAGAACAAACTCTTCTGAAAGCTTAGAAGTAGATGTTTATAAATTGGTCCTTTGTACCTTCTATATTATCATAACACTGTCATAAGTTATATCTTAAAAAGGTCCCGAGACAGTATTTTAAGAGGCACCCTAAAATAATTGAACTCTATATTCTTTGCGTCAAGGTGAAATTTCGTCTGTAGTATCATCATGGAGGTAAATATTTCAGAAGCGTCATATTCAGCTTCGTCGTAACTTTGAATCCAGTGATGAGATTTTTATTGATTGTGAGGAAATTGCACATCTCGTTTGACATGCGCTGTCATTTTGTTATTATCCGTAAACCAACGCTAGAGTCACAAGTCCCAAGCGCAGCCACTGACTTCCGTCTCTGCCACACTATGGACCCGGCCCCGCAATGTGAATCCTTGGAATGCTAAGAATTTTCATCCCTTAAGATAATTTATGTTCCTATGAAGATCCCTTTGAGTATTAATTAAGTATAATTGAGTAATTGATGTTTTTTTATAATAAGATTATGACTTTAACAGTTATTTAAGACATAAACGCGGGCGAAGCCTCGAGTAAAAGCTAGTAATTCTTCAAATTTAGACTTTATATTAGTACATATTTTTCAATTTTGTAGTATTCACAAATGGGTATTTACTTCATAAATTTTAATTGTCTATGTCTAGGTGCTGAAATTAAATTTGCAAGATATTTCCTATAAATCAATAAAAATCATCAACTTTAGCAGAATAGGCCCCGGTCTAACAGTCATTTTAATCCCTAGCAAAGCCATATGCCGTGCTTTGTTATAAAAAAAGTCACTTCCAGGCACGCCTATAATCGCGAGTCATCCCACGGTCTCATCCATTCCTTTTAAGTTGATGGGTCGGCTTTAGGCCGCTCCCCTTTAATGGAAAGATAATAACTGTTTAGTGACGGACTTATTATTTTGTTGTTAATATATTATTGCTGCTTTTCTACGAGATTATACTCGATTTCGAGGTGAGTGGGCGAACGAATGACGGCACTTCAATTATTTCAAAAATCTGTCAACACAAGAACCATCTTAATTTTTTTATGTACTTACTGAATATTATTATTAAATGAGGATCGATGCAGCAGTGGTTAACGCGCTCGGTTTACAATTGCGTGAACTAAGTCAGGTTTGCTAATGTCGATTATTGGATGGGTGACCGGCCCGAATGTATTTACAATCGTTACCCGCTCCTTTGGAGGCACCCTTAGATATCGCTCCAAACTCCTTGATTTCTAACGTAATTGAATCGTAATGCCCTACTGATCTCGCCGCGGCAGTGAATCAATCCCTGGGGAGATGCCTGCTGTGGAGAAATCCTCTCAGGCAGTGCTCGATTGCAACGCCTGAGGACAAGGTCTTCGCCTTCCCTAAAAGGGCCTATTACCCAACAACTTTAGGTCCTTCTAAAAAAGGCTTGCCACCTTTTACATAATTGGCTAAATTCACCTCTTCCTAGGCCTTCGGGGATAAAATAAGAAGTGATTTATGTATGTGATTAAACTTCTTACACGGGTTGAATGTTGAAGTATTCTTCTTTGTTAATTGGATATATCATACAGCGTTAGTTTAAAGGGTCCTGGGGATTGACGAGTCACGAATTACTACCATATAACAAAATACATAGATCACATCATGTAAACTGCCTACGGCATTTACTTTTGGGCAATAATTGTTTACGATTCCGTGATAAAAATGCATTGCTATATAGCACGATCATGTTTCTGAGCGAAATTCCACAATATTTTATTATCATCACCGGGATCGAACCCTCGTGGAGGCATAAATTATATACGACTCCGGCTATAATCTCGCTGAACATTAAAGCTATTCCCTTTTTGCTTTTAGCATAATTCAATATGTTCTGCAGATTACGGGAAATATTTTCCAATGATTGTGCTCTGTTCCAGTTGCCTAATTTGTTTTCAGTATTATTGTCAATTTATTTTTCATCATCATCACCAGCTTTAAAGGGCCACTACTATGGCCTTCTCTATGGATGAAAGAATAATGGAGAATGGGCCATGACCAATTTCGGATTGGTATGTATACAACTAAAGATGCAGCCTGGACCAACGGCTTAACGTGCCTTTCGAAGCACGGAGGAACTCGAGATAATAAATTTTTGGTCACTTATCCAATGACTGGCCTTAGCCAACGTAATCTTAGACCGATCGCGCTAAGCCACTATTGAGCACCTAAATTTATTTTTAAGGACAACTTCATAGATTCACGACAACAAAGACGGTCCCCTAATTTTCGCTGGATATGGACCAACAGGTCACGGGTTCAAATGCTGGTAGAGGCGAAACATTGTATGAGAACACTTTTTTCTGTCACTTTGAACTGTTGAGACTTGTGTTGTAGAAATTATCGATCGACATCGACTGACCAGGGCCCGTAGCCAAGTGGCAATCGTTTCATAACGATAACGTGTCGAAGTTCGTCACGATCGGCCATATTACTTTGGTATATACAGCGTCTTAGCTTGCGCTACCAACATAACTAGGAACTTACGAAGACAATTTTGGTCACGTGATTTCACGACGACTTACGTCAAATCCGATACATTTTGCTTTATCGAACTTCGTTATCTTTGTCGGTATGTTACTTTGTCTAGGCCAGCAGTGCAATCATCGATTGGTGTCGACTATCGACGATCACCGATTGGTGTGGTAACACCAGGAGTTAGGGATGGCTCCCTAAATTTTTATATGTACCACCACTTTGTCCCTACGTTATTATATGCCTTAGTGCTTCGTGATAAAGATTTAGGAATAACACGTACAAATCTTAGTTTCCCGTCTAAAACGTTTCAGGCCTTATTTAAATTGCTTAATCAAACTTAAAAGGCTCAAAGGGTTGCCTTCATCAATTTTTGTGAGAAAATTAAATTACTCCTATTTTGTACTTAAGTCCATTTTGTAAACAAAAAACGTTAAGTAGATCTAGATTGAAAAATGAGTTGCGCCTATCACTATCCATGTGACCGCTGCCGCTACGGGGAGACTTCATAACGCTATTTTTATAAGTATTATTACAGCTCGGGAGGAGCTCGCTAGCGCAGTGGCATAGCGCGCTTGGCCTGCGATTGCGTAAACTAAGCAATGTCGTTTAGGCCGGTCATTGGATGGGTGACCAAAAATTTATTATCACGAGTTCCTCGGTGCTTCGGAAGGCACGTAAAGCCGGTGGTCCCGGCTGCATCTGCAGTTGTTAATACCCACCAACCCGCACTGGGCCAGCGTGGTGGGTTATGGCCTAATCTTTCCCTATATTCTTCTAAAGCCGTGTGGTGACGGCAGAGTAGAATACAATTGTCACCCCCCAAATCTCTCCCGTGGGTGTCGTACAAGGCGACTAAGGATAAATTAGTGATAATGAATGGGCAGCGGCGTTCCTCTTATACCACCTAGCAATAGCAATGTACTTTTGTGCCCGATAAATGGCAATGGGCTCGCCACCTATTACATGGGACCTAACATAATTGGCGAAACGTGGGTGCTAGTTCACCTCTGCCTACCCCTTCGGGGATATAGGCGTGATTTATGTATGTATGTATATTCTTACATCCATATGGAAGGCCCGTGCCCCAGTAGTGGGGACATAAAAGGGCTGGTGATGATGATTACAGCTATTCTCATTGAACGAGTCATCTTTTTTATGTTTGTATGGTAAAAACCTGTATCTATTGTAGTGTATGGAAGGATTTTACACCCAAGTATACATAATTATGTAGCCTACACTACATATACCATGGTTTAGATCACCTTTCTCTATATACAAACTACTCACGTCAAGCTGCCATTGTAAACTCCAAACCGTATTTTTTTTTTCAAATGACAGAGTTTTATCAGCCAACAATATTTCTTTGGCCCTAGCCAAGTGGCCAATCTATTGGAACGCATAGAAAACAAACGTATGAAACTGACGTGTTGCAATGAAAACAAATCGTTAGTCTCATACTTTTGTATTATATGCGTTCGAATAAAAATAGCGGCCCCCTTAACTGCCATGGATTCAATAAATGCCATCACTTACTAAAATAATAAATTACCTACCCGTGCAGATCTAGACGCTTTTTTCACGGCAATTTCGGTGCTCCAAATGGATTTTCTGCATTACCGTGAAACTTCAAACACTTCATAAAAAGTTGCAAATTGCGTCTGCCGGCTTATCTTTGCCGAATTGGTTTTTATGGGCCCGATGCGGTATCCCCTGAATATCTTCATTATCTTTTATTGCAGACTCGAGTAGCTGGCCTTTGAGTCGGTGAGTGAGGCTTATAAAATAAAAAGTGCCGGCAAAGAGATACGACTGTTTTTTACTTGCTTGCCGCTTACACTACTTACCTTGAAAGTGTTAAAAGAATAGGTACTACAAATCTATTCTTTAGAACATAATAGGAAAGAATCGGTATCTATTATTTATACAGGTTTAAAATCAGAAGTTAATTTAAATTTAAATTTTATTTTAGTAAAGATTTGCTGCTTGAACCCAACTGATATTGAATAGTGCTGGTGTTGTCACATTCTTTCGTACGGTAATAAAGTTGTAACTGTAAAATACGATAGTTAACTTAGAGGTCCATTGATGTATGGACCAATTGAGACCATAATAAAAATAGCTTCAGCATCTTAGCTATTATTTCGCTTGCAAAAAATTTAAAGGAATCGTACATACAATTAAATTATACATACATACATACATAAATCACGCCTATATCCCCGAAGGGGTAGGCAGAGGTGAACTAGCACCCACGTTTCGCCAATTATGTTAGGTCCCATGTAATAGGTGGCGAGCCTATTGCCATTTATCGGGCACAAAAGTCGCAGTACTATTGCTAGGTGATATAAGAGGAACGCTGCTGCCCATTCCTCATCGCTGATTTATCCTTAGTCGCCTTGTACGACACCCACGGGAGAGATTTGGGGTGGTGACAATTGTATTCTACTCTGCCGTCACCACACGGCTTAAATTATACATAAAAAGAACAATACTATTTGCGTGGAATACTGAATCCTTTAATAATTATTTTACTTTGCATTGACTCACTTTAAGCTGTTCGGGGCCTGTCTGTTTCGTATTAGACCCACAGTTATTCAATATAACCCTTTCTATTAAGGACGTAATGGGTTAGAATTTGAGCATAAGAATGGTTGTGTGCTGAAAGGGGAAACGCGAAAGGTGTAGTGTAATAACTAAGGAGCGCCGTCCTTCAGTATCGCAACCTTTTGATTTCTCCTATTTCTGTTGCTTCAAAAAAATAGTTTCTTTGTTTATTTTTTTAAATGTTTAGGTCCTTTGGTAGTATATATGACTTAGAGCTTTATGTGATCCAAATTTAATAGCAATTACAAAAACAAACTATCTCAAATATGCAAAACTAATAGACATTAAAAAGATCGCCACCCCAAATCTCTCCCGTGGGTGTCGTACAAGGCGACTAAGGATAAATCAGCGATGAGGAATGGGCAGCAGCGTTCCACTTATACCACCTAGCAAAGTACTGCGACTTTTGTGCCCGATAAATGGCAATAGGCTCGCTACCTATTACACGGGACCTAGCATAATTGGCGAGGCGTGGGTGCTAGTTCACCTCTGCCTACCCCTTCGGGGATATCGGCGTGAATTTTGTATGTATGTATGTATGTATTAAAAAGATCCTTTTAAAAAGATAAGATCATTTTTATTGTTAATATATTTAGTTGCTGAACCATGTTTGCAGGAGTCGCTTCTTGGTCAGCTATCGAAGTAACGCCACTAGTCATCGATGACTGCCACCGACTGTCAGTCACTGTCGACTGACAGTTTTATAACAAGGCAGAGTGCGTTGACGGTGGACGACGACTATTGTTGTTAGTAGCCATCGTCGCTTTAAATTGTCACAGCCGACAATAATGATTGTGTAAGAAGCTTAGGCGTAGTCGACATAATTGAGGAAAATTTATCTTTGCTACCCCTGTTTCTCCTAACGAAGCTACCTATTTACGACGTTAATACGAATCACGAAATCAGTCGGGTTTAAATTAATTATTTTCCCTTGTTTATAATGTTCTTATACGTTCTCTAAATATAATGTAAGTGGTCCTCTCTGCTAATTAAATACCACTTGAACTGTTCAAGCCGTACTACTTTAAGGCATTAGCACATCGTACAGTCCCGGCATCTACTCTTCTCAGACAAGGCTTACAGTTAAGCGCATAAATGTGAATCTAATCTCTAATTACTTACGGCGGAGTTTTCAACATTACAGGAAAGCCGTTGACTTGGGAAAATTTAACGGGACTTCACAATACGCTGCGTTGTCATGGAGAACAACTAGCTCATTCAAGCATCGTCGCATCGCTTCGCGTTTGTCTTGCTCAATTGACAGATACACGATATACTCAGTATTGCTGTTTGTGCATTTCAGTTTGCAATGATGGATTCAATACGAACTTGTTGAATGTGATGTTGTAATTCAATCATTGTAAAAAATCTTTCTTGATGTTTTTAAGTTAATTTATTTTTAAGCATAATTGAAAATATGAAGCGCATAATTATGTACCCTAGTTAGTTTACGTTGTGTTTACTTTCTCACGGTTACGTAGATATACATCACGAATATTTGTCATCGAAGGGGTAGGTAGAGTGGAATATCGTCATCTATGTTAGGTCCCATGTAATAGGGAGTGTATTGCGAGGTGGCTATCGTGGTTGGTATTCATCTTTATTGATAACCCTTAGTATTCAGCCATCGCCACATGCTATTCTCACTGTTAGGCAAAAATTAACAGCCAGTGCTCAAAATTGACAAAAGGGTTGCATCGCGTCATGTCACAGCTTGTCGGTAGCCGTCGCTTACCATATTATTACCGTTAGCTGGGCCTTATCATCAACTCTAAAGGCGACTCAATTCTCATTGTTAAAGTGAGACAATGGTATAAGCCGAGTAGAGCGGCGTCCCGTTCTGTCGCCCGCGTTTGAATCGCACTAATACTTCATGGTAAGGCTCCTGGCACCTATTGGTATATTGGTACTCCGTCTTGAGTCGCAAAATCGATGAGCGATTGTAATGAGCGAAGCCCTTTATAGACGCTTAAAACCTTCAGTATTTAATGTTCTCTTATAATAATATAATGAGGCACTTTATTGTGACATTATATTAATTAGGTAGGTACATCTCTAAACACGCACCAATTAATATTCAACTTAAGCAAATAGGCTTCCGTCTGTTTGCTTTACGCCTGAGATCATCGTAAAGTATATGCCTGGGTGATACGAATTTATTATTTTACACGCACGTAATTAAGTTGTCATGACGACATAATTTACCCTTGTGTGTAAATAAGTGTAACTTTTTGATGAGGCCTTTCTTGCTGAGTGGTCAGATTTTCAAGTGTCGCGTTTATCTTGGCTCTGACACGATATTGTTTTAGCGTACATTTTCCAAAATAAAAGGTGGCTTGCTTTGCTTATACTGATCAGTTACAGTTACTAATTACATTTGGAGCTGAATAATTTTATGGATTGAAATTAATTTGGTCTTAGTCCTACTTGTTTTTACGAGATAATTATTGGATGTTGTACTTATTTATTGACGGCCGGCTTGGTCGAATAGACAGATCGCAGTCTACCAAATCCTGGTAGGGACAAATGTTTGTGTTAACCATTGACATTAATTTTGTTCACGAGTAATTATTATTTTAGTTTCTTCGTCATGTACATAATACAAGTGCTCATGCTACTTTGTTATTTGAGGCTAGAGGATAGGTGTGAGTGTAAGAAATATCTATTTATTACCAACTTTATTATCATACCAGGGGGCCTACCGCCTAACTCGATTGCTGATGATAGCTATATTGCAATGGACTGCTTACGGCTTTAGCAGCCGTCCTGAATTTTTAGGCTTCACTGATTTTGTGCCAAATTCATACAAAATCATTCGGCGATCATTCGTTCAAAGCTATCGCTAATAGTTTAGGTACATTTGGTGCGAAAAAACAGCATGACGTCATTAACTATAGCTTTTGCTTTAGCAATCGAGTTAGGCGGTAGGCCCCGGGTAGGGTAGTGCATACAAATTGTATTCAAATGCAATACTCTTTCCAAATAAATTTCGTGTTTATTTCTTAGTTATTTCAAATATAACTGCGAGCATTGCTCAAAAAAAAAACCTATTTAAAAGGAAATTGTGCGATATTCGGGGCAAAATTGGCTGGCACCTGGCAGAGTGAACATGGCGTCGTGGGAATCCAATTTGGACCAGTAATAAAAGAACAAGCAGCGGCGGAAATTCACCTCGCTCGTACCGAGTCCAAACTCATCACTTTGTGAATCTACTACTATACAGTACCTACGGGTCGCGTATTAGGTCAAGTCACTTGATTTGGTAGTACTACGGTGATTCTCGATTTCAGGCGTTAATTGCCTAGTTGTCTTATTCTTCTTCTAGTGCGCTTCAAGCCCCTCTGGCTTATTTAAAAAAGCATATATTTTTTTTAATTAAGTACTACTAAGTAACTACATATAAATGTAGAAACGATACACAACCGCTATTGTTTTCATGAAATAAATTAAGCATTTCACATAAACATAAAAACCGATTAATAGACACGTGCAAATTTTTAATTATGTGGCTACACTGGGGATAAAGTTATTAAGTTTTTGTTTCCTGAAAAGTAGGGATTTGCTAATACCCCCCTCTGGCTTGAAGCCCACGATACATATCAATGAGAAAAATTTATTATTTTAATTTTTATCTGAACATTATAAGGTTTATATGTAAGAAAAATTATTATCACAAAGAAATTTGTGGTCAGAAAAAGTTTGCTATACGCATCTGGGCCCGGAACGCAGAGGACGCAGTTTCGATTCCCGCATGAAGACTATGATTTTTCGAACTTTTTCCAAACACAAATTTCGTTCTAAAAAAATTCTAACCTGGTTGCCGAGTAGGTAACCCATTACGTCGGGTTCGGTTCCCGCATCAGGACAATAATTATTCAAAAATTTTCTGACTTCATTTCTTTGTAATATTTTGTTACATTAACATTTATATGTTAGATTTATATTTTATAATTTATAAGTTAGACTTACGCGTCGGTGCCCACGGTGTAATAATTAAAAGCAACTGGTATGCCCATTTAGTATGCCGCGTGGTCTTTTACGAGAGCTGATGCGCAACCTCCTAAATAAATGGACCCTGTCACGCGGCGCGGCATTACTTTTTCATATCTAAATGAGTCCACTGTGGGAAAAAACACAATTTATTGCGCGGTGTCCCACCGAGATATGTAAGCACATTACTGGCAATAAACTCTGGGCCGGCGGCCCTTAGGCCTCTGCCTCGAATTTTGCGGGCAGCGGAGCGGCAGCGGCGGCGGCGCGGGCAAAGCAGACCCGTTCTCGAAATCGCGCGGCACTACAGCGGCGTAGTGTTGTGTCGTCGAGGTGTTTGATGTCTTTTTGTTTCAAAACTTACTAAGTTGACACAGAATATATTTGAGCATCACTATCAATTCAGACGCACGGGGTGGTCACACTTGACTGAGTACACTCCCGCTCCCGCCCCGCAACCGCGCAGCTGTTTTCGAGAGCTGTTTTATACAAAACAAGTGGTCGCCCGCGGCTTAGCTTACCGTTAACGTCGGTTGTTATATAGCCTTCCTCAATAAATGGACTATTCACAAAAAAAAAATCAATTTGAACCAGTAGTTTCTGAGATTAGCGCGTTTAACCAACCAAACAAACTCTTCAGCTTTATAATATTACTAGTGGACGCCCGTGGCTTCGCTCGCGTTTATTTTGGTTATTGTATAACCTATAGCCTTCCTCGATAAATGGACTATTCAACACAAAAATATTTTTTCAATTTGAGTCTGTAGTTCCTGAAATTAGCGTTTAACCAAACAAACAAACTCTTCAGCTTTATAATATTAGTTATCTATACTAAATTCTGCCGCTCCCGCGCCGCCGCCGCTGCCGCCCCGCTGCCCGTGAAGTTCGAGGCAGAGGCCTTACCTACGCCTCCCAAATTGAGAGTCGCACAGTAGGGCCGCACTATGGTTCGCGGAATGACGCTATTTCAGATTTGGGCCGCTGCCTTTCCCGGTATTTGCTGAGTTTGAATGGATGAAAGTGCCCACTTGGTGAATACATTTTGTTATTATTGTGGGTGTTTTGTAACCGTCTGGGTTTCAAGCTGGCGATGGTTTGCCTAAACACCGTTCCCGAAAATATTTTTATCAATTTTTTTGTTTTCTAAATCTTTACTTTAAATAAACTTACATACATAAATCACACTTATTTATCCCCAAGGGGTAGGCAGAGATGAATCAACACTCACTTGTCGCCTATTATACCGGGTGCCATGTAATAGGGGGCGATTCTATTGCCATCATTCCTGTATGCAGTATATAAAGGATTATGACACCAAAACAAATTTCCCTGTTTATATTTGATTAAACAGGATAATTGGAATGAAAACGTTAAGGGTCTTCAATAAATTTACATACAACCTAATAACCAACTTAAAACAAAAGTAAAAAAAAACAAATTATATAAAAAAGGAGAGAAATGGCTGCACAGACTAGATCTTCATACATAGACTGGTGAATTACCTCGCGGCGGATCCCAGACTCTCTCCTCTAAAAGGGCTTGGGGAACACCGGAGTGGTTTAGTGGTGTATTCCCGGGTGAGTCCCACACACGGCAGCCATCTAACTAGAAGCTAGAGGCTGATGTGGTGCGTTCCACTCCGAGGAAAAAAAAAGAAAACAAAGATCTCCATACATAATATGTATTTTTTTTCTTTTTTGTCTATAGGTAAATAATTGTATTTCATATTGTCCCCGCCTGCCATAGTGGCACTGTACTTATTTAATCATTTTCAATTACATATCTCACTACGATATTACATAGTAAGATTTGAACAGAATACGTTGATGAGCAACTAGAAATTGAATAATTATGAGCATGAAATTATGCACATATTCGTAATTATTCTAAGCGAAGTTGTAATTAACGCCGAATTAGGTTAGGTCCCATGTAAATAGGTAGCGAACTTATTACCATCTATGCAAGCCATGCCATAAGAGTAGCACTGCTGCCCCATTACTCCTCGCATTGCTCTTTACCCTTAGTCGCCTTATACGACACCCACGGGAGAGATGGGAGTGGTGACTATTGTATTCTGCTCTGCCATCACTACACGGCAAAAGAAGATGACGGAAAGTGGGTGTTAATTCACCTCTGCGTACCGCCTTCGGGGATATAGGTGTGATTTATGTATGTACTTGAAGTTGTAATGAAATTCCAAAATTATGTTTGAATGAAACTTTCGGATAGTTCCTGGAACCGTATGTATACCATGTACTTCTACATACAATTATATCGAGTATATCGTTTCCTCCATTCGTCGATAATTAATTGTATATCGACGAACGGAGAACAATGCTTTCCCTCACAATACTGCGTAGACTAGGTTGCTTTTTTAGCTGCGATGTAAACAGGATGACCGCGGGTTCAAAGCTCTCGTTTCCTAGAGGGGCGGAGGGGGGTGGAAACAAAAGATGCTCGTTTCCTCGCCTATTCCGAGGGGAAGTCGGGGCGCGGGCTCTCCTCACAATGGAGGCATTGTTTGTGGCCGGTGACGGGAAAAACTCCGACCTCCGTGTTTCTGTGCATTTTTTATTTGTTCCCTAGTCTCCCCCCACATTTTTCTTTGCCCAGTAAGCCCTTTTGACCGCGGCAGCGAAATCAAACTTGTTTCGAGAGATACCACTCGCCGAGGATTTGGTCTGTCACGAATACCTGTTTGAGGAAACGGCCTAAGATATCGGCTTAGTGGAGGACGGTGATATTTTTTTGGGGATTTGTTTTTCCTTTTAATATTTTGTAACAGTGTGCGATGTTTGAAGCTTCAAGGCGATTATTATACCTATAACTCTGACATTAACAGGGAGTTGAATTTTCAATTACCAAATTTTGTTTGCAGCATAGTCTATACATACATACATACATAAATCACGCTTATATCCCCGAAGGGGTAGGCAGAGGTGAACTAGCACCCACGTTTCGCCAATTATGTTAGGTCCCCTGTAATAGGTGGCTAGCCTATTGCCATTTATCGGGCACAAAAATTGCAGTACCATTGCTAGGTGGTATAAGAGGAACGCTGCTGCCCATTCCTCATGATTGATTTATCCTTAGTCGCCTTGTACGACACCCACGGGAGAGTTTTGGGATGGTGACAATTGCATTCTACTCTGCCGTCACCACACGGCCGAAATGCATAGTCTATATTATTATTTATTTAAAAAGTTAGATATCACATATATCTTATTATGAGACATAAAATGACTTCTAATAAAACAGTTCTCTGGTGTCTTCTGTATGGCAGGTGCCATTTTTATAATTCAAAGCTAGATTCAAAAGATACACCTTTACCTTAGAATATAGAATAAATATTCTAAGGCCTTTACAATATTTTGTTTTATCTAGATAGAAGGTTTAAGTGGGTATGGCCATGTGGTGACGGCAGAGTAGAATACAATTGTCACCACCCCAAATGGTTCAGCAGCAGCGTTCCTCTTATACCACGTAACAATGTACTGCGACTTTTGTGCCCGATAATAGGCAATAGGGTCGCCACCTATTACATGGGACGTAACATAATTGGCGAAAAGTGTGTTTAATTCACCTCTGCCCAACCCTTCGGGGATATAGGCGTGATTTATGTATATATGTGTATGTGGTTTAAGTGTTGGTGAACTCCAGCCTTAAAATTAAAAGTAATTCTATGTGATTCCCTATTATTTTCGTTAGTGTGTAGTAAATCAACGCTACAAACCGAACGGTACTCAGTGAGTAGGGTACGTACGTCTGTGTTTCATAAAAGTGCGCCCCGGGCTCTCAGAGCTGCCGCTCGCGTGTGTTTCCGCCGGAAGCTTCCCCCCACGTGACCCTTCCGGAGGACGCTGGCTCCTTATTTACCCGCCTTCCTTATCAGGCGGCGCCATTCGCTACATATCATTGAGCGTTTTGTTGACGAAATCGGGGACGAGAAACGCCAAAGGAGGGAGATTTATGAGTTGGGGGCTGCGTGATCCTTTTTAATGCTGTTGCGAGTTATTAATAGATAGCTGTCGTCATGAGTAGGTGTGATTGTGATTGTGTAGGCCATGCCGTATTATAACGCGCTTGGCCTGCGATTGCGTGAACTAAGCAATGCCGCTAAGGCCGGTCATTGGATGGGTGACCAAAATTTTATTATCTCGAGTTCCTCCGTGCTTTGGAAGGCTAAGTTAAGCCGTTGATCCCGGGTGCATCTGCAGTCGTAATACCCGCCAACCCGCACTGGTCCAGCGTGTTCGGATATGGGCCAATCTCCCTATGTTCTTCCATTCTTACTTAGGGATTTATTAGGAGAGCCGTGCGTGCCCCACCAGTGGGGACATTAAAAGGGCTGGTGATGATGATGATGAAGGCCATATCGCAAGCAGACCGTTGAATTGGGTATTTGTTGAAAGATGGTTTTACTAAAAAATGCATTCCCGAAAAAGTTAGATTCTCTTAGTTTATTATCTCTGTTAGTTTATTCTGGGCAGCAGTCTCCGCGGGGACTCCGCTCACTTCGCTCGTTCCGCTTCGGTCACAAGAGCAGACTACTTATGTGGTAACTACTATTGTGTTACCTGCTTAAATAAATTTATGGAAATTTATGTATGTTTAAGAAAAAACGAAAAGTGGAACAGCTGACAATAACAATGGAGTCAAATCAACATTAGACTTTAATGACTGTTATGATAAGGTAGAACATGATTACGTCTCCATCGCGACGGCATACCGAAGAACATGTATGCCGCCACGCCACCTTCAGGTCACAATTTTTACTCCGTAAAAAAAGGTAGAACAAGATTAGCAAAAACTGAATCACGATTACAAAGTTTCTGGCAGAAATCAGAATTATACCGACGAAGTGAAATCTGACTTCGGTCCCTGAGAGCACACCCAGCTCCAACGAAGATCTTTCTTTCCTTTTCGCTGATGGTACTTCAGCATAAATTGGTTTAACTAATATATCACCTTTCTCTTTTGTGCCCGATAAATGGCAATAGGCTCGCCACCTATTACATGGGACCTAACATAATTGGCGAAACCTGGGTGCTAGTTCGCCTCTGCCTACCCCTTCCGGGATGTAGGCGTGATTTATGTATTTATGTATGTACCTTTCTCTTCAGTGTATTGGACGTTCTATGTCTGCAAACCTAAAAAACCTAAACAGAATTAACCAAGAATAAATACCTACAATAAAAACCTACTATTTTTTTGATACCCATCCACTGCTTAAATAATCCACCCGCTACGTTCAACGTTCTATATCATCTATCATCTTAAGTCGGTTGGTTAATTATTGGCCATTCAACTGCTTAGCGGGGCTGATTCGTGTGTCGACGATACATTAATGATCTATTTATTATTTAGTAGGTCTCATTTGGCTTAAGTTAGCTTCGACGGAAAACGGCTTTTTCGCAAAATATGTCTTTTACTGCCGCACTCAGAGACGTCAATTAACTTTAATGAGTATTTAATGTCAAAAATTTTCATTCAAATCTAGACCATAGACCCGGAAAGAATATCGACTGGTTTTGAATTGTCATTTTTTGACGTGTGGTGACGGCAGAGTAGAATACAATTGTCACCACCCCAAATCTCTCCCGTGGGTGTCGTACAAGGCGACTAAGGATAAATCAGTGATGAGGAATGGGCAGCAGCGTTCGTCTTATACCACCTAGCAATGTACTGCGACTTTTGTGCCCGATAAATGGCAATAGGCTCGCCACCTATTACATGGGACGTAACATAATTGGCGAATCGTGGGTGCTAGTTCACCTCTGCCTACCCCTTCGGGGATATAGGCGTGATTGTATGTATGTATGTATGTATTTTTTGACGTTAAGTACTCATTAACGTTATTTGACGTCTCTGAGTGCGGCAGTTAGGTGTTTTGAGTCTTATCTTCAGAATAATTGTCTTTTTAATTTAAAATTTAATATAACTTATTAGCTTACCTGACAGACGTTGAATATTCAATTCGAATGGGAATAAAAAATATATTTGATAAAGCATTTTACTTAATTACCTACCATTAAGCTCTACAAAGCATTAGCAAAAACTTGAATGAAATATAAATAAAATAAATTAAAGTCGTTTTGAAGTTATGAGGTGAACAAGGAAAGCAGGGATTAATTATTTGTATATTATATTATATTTAGGTACTAATTTAATAAAGAGCACAAATCTTTTTTTATTTCTTGACAAAGTGTCGTTTTGATGCCGCCCCAGAATGATTTATATTAATTTTAGGAAGGTCGAATAGGCAGGCTTTTTGTTTTTGGGACGAATTTGGGACGTCCACACCGAACCGATAAAATTCAATACATTTTCAAAGTTTTTAACGAACCTGAAATAAACAATTCATACATACATAAATCACGCCTATATCCTCGAAGGGGTAGGCAGGCAGAGGTGAATTAATTCATGTTTGAATAATTAAGCAAAAATTGATATTTTATGATTTAAAATAGTTCTGAGCTTATTATAAGAAATAAAGTTTAGAAATAAATTTTCTATAAGAAATGAAGTGTAGAAGTACTCTATGTTTAATGTAACACCTGACCATAAAAGTGGACTTTTCCGCCCGCGACACGTACGGAAAATACCACTTCCTGGTCAGGGGGTGATATAAAACTATATCTTACCTCGGGCGATAAAAAAGAAGGCCTCTGATCGCATCGTTATCCTCAATTACTTCCGATTTGAGGCTTTCTTTGTTTTATCGCCCTTGGTATATATTTTACTATTATCCACAACTAGCTATCACAAAAGCGGATTTCCGATACAGTTTTGAAGCCGCTTCCTAACCTAGATTGTAGCTGTGAACACGGCCTTAGTCGGCATTCGAAAGTCACACCAAGTAACGAAAGCAAACTCAAGTTGCTTTTAGCCGTGTAATGGTCCCGACCCAACTCCCCTCTTACAATGGATATTGAATTGTTCAATGCATCAGCCGTTTCGAAGTTCGCCTTTGAATACACAAGGAACGATTGCAATACGTGTTAATGGAAGTCACTGTGCCGCATACATCTGCATCATACGTTGACGAGCAATTTGGTACCTTGTCACATTAATAATTTATACATTACGGTGGCTACTATTATTACAATTGCGTAATCAATATCGCACGAGCTGAGAGAAGCTCGATGGTACTTAGCGCGGATGGCCCGCGATTGCGTATACTAAGCTATGTTCGCTAGGGCTGATCATTGGATAGGTGACCAACAATATATTATCTCATGATTCTTCGTGCTTCGGAATGCACGTTAAGCCGTGGTCCCGGCTGCATCTGTAGTCGTTAATACCTACCAATCTATAATAGTCTAGCGTGGTGGGTTATCGCCTATTCTACCTGTATCATTTTATTCATATGGAAGGCCTGTCCCCTAGTAGTTATATTAAAGGGCTGGTAAAGATGATGATGATGATAGTCACCTTGTACGACACCCCCGGGAGAGATTGGGGGCGGTGACAATTTGCTTTTTATAATGAATTTACATACATACATACATAAATCACGCCTATATCCCCGAAGGGGTAGGCAGAGGTGAACTAGCACCCACGTTTCGCCAGTTATGTTAGTTCCCACGTAACAGGTGGCGAGCCTATTGCCATTTATCGGGCACAAAAGTCGCAGTAGGTACATAGCTAGATGGTATAAGAGGAACGCTGCTGCCCATTCCTCATCATTGATTTATCCTTAGTCGCCTTGTACGACACCCACGGGAGAGATTTGGGGTGGTGACAATTGTATTCTACTCTGCCGTCACCACACGGCAAATATAATGAATTTGATATCAAAAATAACAAATCTAAAAATCTAAGTAGACAGCAAAAAAATTAAACTGCATTCTGGAAACCTAATGTCCGAGTTAATGTTTTATAATGTACCTAGGCCGCCTCGCTGGACCAAAAGTCAACATTATTGTTTCAAACTCCATATTTTGTTCGAATTTTTAACATAATTTAAAGATTTTTCACATTTGAAAAAGGTTTATCTAACTTTCACGTGCGATTAATACATTTTTGTTTTATTTTTAGCCAAAGCCTCGAGAGGTATTGATTGGAATGTTGCCATCCCAATCACTCTCCGTTAATCGGTCTCTTGACATAGTACGTTACAATACTTTTCTATACATTCAGTCGCCCCTTTCCGATGTGAAGGATGATATGACTCAAAAGGGTTTGGATGGCTTGTTGACATGTGACCGATATGAATGAAAGAGGAAACCTAATGCGATGATCTAAGATAAATTAGGAAAAAAAAATTTAAAAATTAAATTATATTGTGGCATAGATGGAAGTCGTGGCAGCGGTATGGACTTGTACCCAAGTGTATGTTTACGGAGCCCCCTTCAACATTCACCTTCGTCACCCATACTTCTCCCTCGTCTGCCCAGTCAGTCATAGTAGGTTTGGTAAGTTTCTGTGAGAGCCGCCTTAGACACATGTTCTAGTGTAGAACATACGACAGTTCTAGACAAGCCAAGGTCTTTGTCGGCTGCCTTGGTCGAATGCTCAAATTGCTGGGTATTGGCCAAGAGGTCCCGGGTTCGAATCCTGGTAGGGGCAAACTTTGTGATGACCACAAATGTTTGTTCCCGACTCATGGTTGTTTATGTAGTATATTTTCAACATTTATATACATAATTATATTAAAAATATGTCCGTCATCTAGTATCCATAACACAAGTGCTTAGGCTACTTACTTTGGGCTAGATAATAGGTGTGAGTGTAAAAATATTTATTTTATTAATTTATATTTGTATTTTGAAGTTTTGCATAAAATGTAGATAAAAATGTACCTACTGCAAAGTTTGAGCATAAATAAGTTTCACCATTCCGCTGTTTTGAAGTAGATGCATATGGGTAAGAAAATGTGCCGAATAAGCATTACGGAATGGTATACAATGTAATCTTGCACTTTACACAGACGGCTTTTGAAGTGGATTTTCCGTTACGGTTGCTTTAGACGAGGCTCACAGTTTCACGTGAAATAAAACGCATTTTGGCGAGCGAGTCATCAAATTGGGTGTTTAGTTCCTCCATTCTTATTTTGATATGACTACGAAAGACTATTTTGAAATGAATAAAAACATTATAATAAAAGTTGTTACAAAAAAAATACACCGTTACTTTAGTTCTTCGGGGCAAAGCAGGCGAGTTATGACATTGCAGGTACATTGTAAATTATGCACCAAATACAATCCCACAACTCGCCAATCACATAAACCGAAACATGCCGCGCACTACCAATCAAGCGGTGTATTAGTGCTTTTATCACCTACATTTCGCCAAGTGTTTCAGGCCCATGTAGTGGGGCGAGCCTATGGCCATCTACTGGGTTCGCTTATCGTAGTATACTTGGTGATGCAGCATGAAAGCTGAGGCCTTTTCCTTATTTAATTATCTTTTTAACTTTTACTGCCGCACTCAGAGACGTCAAATAACGTTAATGAGTACTTAACGTCAAAAAATGACAATTCAAAACTAGTCGCTATTCTTGCCTGGTCTATGGTCTAGATTTGAATGAAATGTTTTGACTTTAAATACTCATTAAAGTTAATTGACGTCTCTGAGTGCGGCAGTTAGTCTCATTGCACGGCATCCACGGAGGAATAAGAGGGTAGTGACAATTGTATTCTGCTCTGCACTCACTGTGGTGACAATGTGGTCACAATGAGAAAGAAGTCAAAAAGTTTTGTTTTTTATGTAATATGTAGTACGTATGGACTTTCATTAGACAGAAAAACATTTTAAAATGAGCTGTTTTTATAAATGTTTAAGGTAATAATAAGGTAAACTTACAGAAAACTGCCGGTTTAGTAGCATAACAGCGTTCACAGCAAAGCAACGTAATCTGAAAATGGTCTTTCAAATTGATAGTTTTCTTGTACGCTACGTCCATGTCATACTGGCGGACATCTATTGTTTAGGTTGGTCTGTGAAAACGAGCGTTGGAATTGAAACAGCTTTTGCTACTGTAATGGCGTTCAAAGAGCTCTGGTTTCAATTATCGAAGCGTCCAACGCCTTGGGGGACATTATTGAATATGTTAAGCCCTCGATGTACTACTTCGTTAGCCATTTTCGTTTGAGTCTTATGACAATACCATAATTTTGAATTACAAAGACTACTTAATTATTAGTACTATAAATTAGTACTATAATGTAATATAAAGAAGTGATCTATGCCTATGTATGTAATATAGTTTTAATTTTCAATTAAAAATAAAATTATCAAGCAAATTAAATAGCGGCTTAATATAATATCAAGCACAACGTCATGATGAATTATTACTAAATTGATCGTATGAGAACTTTATGTCAATATACCATATTTTATTAATTAAACATTGTTTACGTGACTTTGTATAGTAGTTTACTAAAGTAAGTTGGTCAGGTAAGGTAAGAACCATGACCTTGAAAAAAATCTAAATCCAGTCCCATTTCCTTACCAATATTCATATGGTAATAATTATTCATTTCTTATCTCATGAAGGGACAGAATGTACGTCGGCTCATTCACAAAGAAACAGCACCATGTACCCACTATAGATTTGCACACCGCTCCCCTAAGTTTAAGGGGCTTTTTAACGCCGCGCTGCATCGGACTTAAAATGTAATGCAACCTATCTAAACAAAAAAAATATTATGTGACTACCCCGTAATAGTTTAAAAAAAACAAACGAAAAACGATTCGAGTAGTCGAAACAATGTACTTATTTTTATCCTCCTCTGACATCTGCGTAAATTCCAGTCTGTACGCGGAACAAAATTTACGTGGACAAAATGTACTCCGGGTGTCGACTCGTCGGTACCTACGTTTGTTCGGAGTACGTAACACACCCCGGCCCCCCTTCCACCTACACCCACCCGATTTCCAATTTCTCGTTTTTTTTCTTTTTATTAGGGTTCCGTTTCTAGAAATGAAAAATCGAAATTCGTTTGCGCTGCTTTGTGAGTCAATCAAGATATCACTTAAGGCCAAAACCCTTTGTGCTGATTTCATCTTTGATATTACTAAAGTAGAATAGAATTGTATTTTATATCGTTCGACATTCGGCTTTGGACATTCACCAAACTGATGGCAGAGCAGAATAAAATTGTTACCCACAAATCCCATCCTCCCGTGGGTGTCGTACAAGGCGACTAAGGTTAAAGATACTGATGAGTATGGCAGCAGCATTCCTCTTATACCACCTCGTAATATACTGCGATTAATGTGCCCGGTAGATGGCAACAGCCTCGCCAGCTATTGCCAACTACATGGGACCTAACGTGTGTATGAAAAGTTACATCCCTGTCGATCTCATCCGGCCATTGGGTACAAAAAGGCTTAGTCTATGTGACAATAAAATAAGTGAATACTTACCTTTCAATCAGGTTACATCTTTAACTCTAGTCACGTATATAAACTAACCAAGCAATTATACGGGGATTACACATCACATTTCCGACAGATTAACTTGCCACGCCAAACAACAGGAATTGTATTACTCAATTGAACTATTAGCCAACTTACTAAGCAGCTCCACTAGTTCGCTTAGAACTTATAACACGAATTCTTCTTACTAGTTCCTTAATCGCACTTCATTGTGCCAACTAGTGCAAATAATGTGTTTGCTTATTCGTTATGTATTGAACGAATAAAATATCAAAAGGTAACTATTTAGTCATTGCATTATTCAATTATGATATACTAGTCGTCGCCTGAGGCTTCTTTCACGTTAAAGACGGTTATTACTTATATTTAGAAGCCTTCCTCGATAAATTGACTATATCCAACACAGAGATAATTTTTGAATTTGAGTCAGTAGTTCCTGAGATTAGCGGATTCAAGCAACCAAACAAAGTCTTCAGCTTTATAATATTAGTGTATAGATTTTACGTGCTTACTTGTTTTAGGGCTATATACACTATTTTTTTGTGATTAGATTTAATTATTATTGTTTTTATAAACTATTTTCAGACTAGTTGTTTTTAAATCAGATTTAAGTTTTTTTACCAAAAAGTTAGATTTGAATATTTTTGTGAACTAAATTCAGAAGAACTGAATTATAGCTAATTAGCAATTAATAATCTCCAAAACATGCTTACACAACTTCCGCACATGCAATTATAACACACACTGAGAGCAAATGAGGAGAGAGAGAGATGGAGAAGATAAAAGGTGAGAAAGATAAAAAAAAGTGGGTCTGTGTCCTAGGTACCTAATTATTTATTGCGGTAACGTTAAACATAGCATCTGTTAAATAAGGCACTAGTAAAAGTTGAATTACAAATCAAGATGAACTTATATGATTTCAATTTTATTATAATATGAAAGCCCACGTTTCGTTCGTATTCACTAGCGCTTGGCTGATTTTTTCTTTGCCTTGCTCCCTTTCAAGCGTAACATAATGTACTTGTAACGAAATTTGTTTTATAAATACACGTGGAGATTGCCTAGCGATTCGGGAAAGATCGAGTTGTTATCGAGATATCATGTCGTGATTACATATTAGGCCGAATACGATCTCAGAGGGAAATTAATAATTTGTCTGAAATAATATCTTTCAGGGGATGCTTACCTTTCGTTTTATTTTTGTTGGTTTGATTGTCTCTGTTATTTAAAAGCGAAGAGAATCTATTTATTTGCATCTGTTATTTTTCATGCATTCATTACATGAGTGACCGTCAGATATTTATAGAATATAATTGTCCTATCCTAATCTCTTAAGTAGAGTTCTCTTTATGAGGACGAATAGGCAGCAAACTTCCCGATATACCACCTAGCAATAATTTAATTATCATGGCAACAGGCTCGCCATTACATGACATATACGCTATGTGTCTCAGTCTAAGAGAATAAAATAATGCGCATGATTTATTGTAATATTATGTTAAAGTCTTCCGGCAAATTTATTATTAGTATTAGACCCGCAAAGTTATCTACTTATCATTTTTATAATTTAAAAGCTGACGTTTTTCGAGTACTAATTAATATTTTTAACCGACGAAAAAACGGAGGAGGTTACTCAATTCGTACCAGTATGCTTTTTTTTATATGTTTGACATCGTATTGAAGGCTCGTAGACTAAAAATTACAGTATATTGCGAGATGGTAAGATAAGAACGATGCTACCCCGATTTCTCGTTACTGTTTCGACCCCTAGTCACCTTGTCTTACTATGACACTCACGGGTGGTGACAATTGTATTCTGATCTGCCGTCACCACATGGTAACAAGTACACTCAATTATAATAATAATATTATGCAATATTATACGTGTGGTGACGGCAGAGTAGAATACAATTAATTGTCACTACCCCAAATCTATCCCGTGGGTGTCGTACAAGGCGACTAAGGATAAATCAGTCACGAGGAATGGGCAGCAGCGTTCCTCTTATACCACTTATAGCAATGTACCTACTGCGACTTTTGTACCCGATAAATGGCAATAGGCTCGCCACTTATTACATGGGACCTATCATAACTGGCGATACGTGGGTGATTTATGTATGTATGTATGATACGTCGGTGCTAGTTCACCTCTACCTACCCCTTCGGGGATATAGGCGTGATTTATGTATGTATGTATGTATTATACAATTCGATGGTAGTTGACTTATAATTTGAAACAATTGTGGACCTTGTCAGACTGATAGTAATAATAATGAGCCGGTAATGGAACTTTTTAAAATAAGTCCCATCGTTGCTTCGTCGTTGTTGCTTGTCTCCCTGTCCCTACATATTGGCGGTTTGTATGTTTTTTACTGCGATTCGTCATCTTGACAATCTCAACAAAGTCATTGATACTTCCGTTCTATTGGATACAATTCGTGGAATACAATACACTTGACTTGGATTGTTTGTGTATTCAATCTGTAAAGCTTCGCCTAGAAAATTCCATGTGGTTCCGTAATTTAAATTCCTTTTTTTTTAAACACTCACACTTATTTTTTAGCCCAAAGTAAGTAGCCTAAGCAGTTGTGTCATGGATACTAGATGACGGATATAGTTTTAATATAAATATGTATATAAATGTTGAAAATATACTACATAAACATATACACACAATCATGACTCGGATACAAACATTTGTGGTCATCACAAAGCTTGCCCCTACCAGGATTCGAGCCCGGGACCTCTTGGCCAATACCCAGCAATCTGAGCATTCGACCAAGGCGGCCGTCAATTTTATATTTATTTGTATCCTGACTTGTTACTTTGCAAGTCTGCTTCAGATATTGAAGTGACACAAAGCATAGATTTTTTTTTACTGTACCCCTCGGTATATATAAGAGGCATTCTATAAGTTTTATATCGTCGAAAGCAGTTTGCGTGATAAATATCGTCTGGTAGTAAAATAATATTATAGGGAAAGTCGCCCCGAAACTTGTTTACTGTCTAAGAGCACTACGACCACTGTTGTGTGCCTTTTAAATTTATAACTCCGTCCGCTACCTACTGAATTACAAAATTTAAAATTTCACCGTATGTTAGGCCTATACATACGGCGCATTTTAAACGCGTATCTTGATGCAGTGTGGTGACGTCAGAGCAGAATACACTAACTGCTACCACACATCTCTCCTACGGGTGTCGTACTCGTGCCTAACGGTTAACCGATAACGATGAGTAATGGGCAGCAGCGTTCCGATTATACCATCTAGCAATACACTGCGATTTACGTGTCCGATTAATGGCAATAGGCTCGCCACCTATTACATGAGACCTGCCATAATTGGCGAAGCGTGGGTGTTAATTAACCTCTGTGGACCCCTTCGAGGAAGGATGATTTATGTTTGCAAGACTCGAGAGCAAATATGTGTTCATCACAAACATTGCACCAGGATTTGAACCCGGGACCTCTTTTCCGACAGCCACCGATTTGAGCATTCGACCAAGCCGGCCGTCCAATATTGCAACAATTATCAAACGGCCAAGCAATTTATTGCAACGCGAAACTCCAAGGGAACCCCAGAACCGCACACGGCCGTGTAACCCGAGGTTCCCATCTCATGCCCACGTCAATAATTGGAGCCGTTGTTCACATGTTTTTTTTTATTTTCAGCGGTGCTCTCGCCGGGGCCCCATTGTTCGTGTTCCGTGGACCCCCCCGCGCTCCCACGCCCGCCCAGCGTGAAACGGTTCGTATTTTTCATGGCAACTTTAAAACCTTATAGGTTTTGCTTTATTTATGCCCTTTATAACTCGTGGAAGATAAATGCCCGTTGGGCGATGCTCTGTTTTGGGCACGGCTAAATGCTTTCGCTGTGGTAGCGATAACTTGTGGTCGAGTGAAATGGAAAAGACTCGGGCGGCATTCGGTCGATTTTCAAATGTTTAGGTTTTATTGGGTTTGGGAGCAATGTCTATCATTCATTATCATATTGCTATGATCATCATGATTCGCCTAACCTTGTTTCAGGTAATCTGAGGTCAGCGTAGTTAGTTTTATACCTCCCTACATGTCGGTCAACTATGTCATAAAATCATCCACTACCTTGTCATTCATTATCATCTGTCACATTTATAGCCATATCTTTATTTGCAGTAATGAGGAATGGCCAGCAACGTTCCTCTTATACCACCTAGCAATGTACTGCGACTTTTGTGCCCGATAAATGACAATAGGCTCGCCACCTATTACATGGGAACTAACATAATTAGCGAAACGTGGGTGGTAGTTCACCTCTGCCTACCCCTTCGGAGATATAGGCGTGATTTATGTATGTATGTTTATTTGCATAAAACACGTTCAATAAGGTTCCAATATAAATGCATATTTCAAATTATATTCTATTAATCTATTAATCACCGGAGGGGTTTCATTTTGACATTTTATGTGCCAATCAAATTCACTAGTATAATATAGAAACTGGCCTTTTTACGGAACAGTAACGTCACACAGACGCTATTGCTATTTCGGTGTTCTGGCGGTAATTTTAAATTGCATTAATCAAAACATGTTTTCCTATCAAAATCGAAAGTTTTTACAAAAATATAATTTATATTGGGTAAAGTAGACACGTTAGAAAACATGGTGTATTTTTACAAAATTAGTCATCATGCCTACTTATAAGCGTATCTGTTTATGGTTAGGGACGAGCGAAACCAAAAATGGTATGAGACGCATTGATGTGTTAAACAAAACGTTCACTTGTAACTATTATTAATAATACAACCCCTTATACACAACATATACGAACAAGTTCCGCTTTCATTATGATTGGAGCTTCAAATTTTTTCACGTACTCCTTAAACTCGTGTTAAGCGTACACACGCCTTAACGTTTTCGTGTTAAGAATTTCGCAAAGCGTGCTCTGCTCGTGTTTTCTTTACGTGAACGAACATTACTTGGTTGGAACGCTGTTTCTTCGCAGCTTACACGTATGGTGCGATGTAAGACAAACATTGTTACAATATCATTTGCGTTCTAATTGAATCCATTATTGGGAATCATGTAGGTGTACGCGTTGCAGAATATCAAAGGAATATGTATTTAAATTTCGATCGATGTAAATACTTATTTATTATGTTAACTGTAATACTCTACTAACAATACTTTTTTTGGTCTTCCTGTCTGGCCAAGAAGCGAAAAACTAACGCAGAATGTGCCAGCCACAAACCTTGGTCAGAATTGATTGGAACGTTGCCATCCCAATCATCTTTTTTTGAAGTGAGGATGATGATATCTGACATTAAAATGCGCTTATGAAAACATCCAGGAAAGATGGGGAGGGCACAGCCTTTCCGTCCCTACGCTGGTACTCTAAACGGAAAGTTTTACATAAAACTTTCTGTTTAGAGTACCAGCTTTATGTTCATTTATCTATAGAAGTACGAGCCTTTCTTTCTTTTGTATACGTACACTATTTCCTCGCTTATCAGGAGCCCCTACTGTACAATACACAGTAGGTGTTGTGTTTATAGAGCCTATTAAAATATATGTCATCCTAGTCGGGACAACACTACGCTTGGGAAGCGCGGGAGTGGGGTCCACGCATCGCCGCCGCCCCGCGCGCCCAGACACTTCAAAATACTCTCGGTCGCGCCACACGCTTAGATTGTCGGGCTAAATCTTGTTTGAACATTTATTTCATTATACCAGTTTCCTATCAAAATACAGTCCACTCATTTACCACCAAGACCCTACTATTAGGCGCCATCATATGGCCTAACTATATGGTCCTTTTCCCCGTGGAATAAATATACGGAGCAAGATAACGGTATCGCGAGTCGCCGGCATCGAAATCAGCTGTTCGAATCGACACGCCGCGTAACCTCTTCATCGTGCTCAGGAACAGAATTTAGTCTTCCGGCCAAAATCTGCCTTCATCGTGTCGTCAGCGTAGCCCAGTGAAAGTGCCAGAAGATCAAGAAGAGAGGATAAGTTGCGACATAGCATCGAAATCGTGAGATCATTCCAATTATCTTCCATTCTTCCAATCATCGCTTTCATTTCACTAACATTTCATAACTTCCATGTATTTTAGCCTAGCCAACATCATAAGTAGTTAGCATAATAACTGTATCATTAGTAGTTAGCATTATTCCCTTTCACTTTCATAGAGAGTACCGTTATGTCGAATCTTTTTATAACTACCCCCATTATCGCTTCGTAAATCATAATAATTGTAGATTGATTAGTAATTAATATTTGAAGAGAATTGCGTAATCAATCAAACAGTAGTTATTAGATAAATCATATAATTAATATAAATTTACAATCATTTTCTAATCAATTATCATCAAAACATCAAAACATTATCATAAAATTTCGTAGTATAATTTATATATAGTATATATATTAGTATCATAAAAGCTTTGCGTATTTAGTAATAAATAATATATAACGCTTTTTGTATATAACGCTTTTCGCTTTGCGTAGTTAGTAATAACTTACAAATTTGGTTTACATTATTTTAATTGTTGCTTTTTTATGTTCTAGTTCGCGTTACGGGTTTCGTGAATACAACGAAGCAACGAAGCTCCTGCTAGGAATCTCATAGCAAAAAGTTGTATTTTTACATTATCTTACTACCGTAATTTCATAAGTAACAAGTTTTTTTTGTACTTTGAATCAACTTTTTTCATACTTAACTTTAACTTAACTTAAATAACAACACTTATACAATATAAATAAACTTAATTATAAAATAATACAAATAAATTACAAACAAAATATAACAATAAATTAAAGATATTTACAAATAAAATATAAAATTAATAAAATGGCTGAAACTAAAATTGCACATTTAATTAAAAAGCGAGGCACATTTAAAAGCAAGCTCACTAGTTTTTCAAATCACGTAAATCTCATAAAAGAAATCACTTTTACCCACAATTCTCCTTTAGTAAGCGAGCTTAAAACACGACTTGATAAAATTGAGACCTTATACGCTGAATTTGATGCACTTCAGGGGGAGATCGAGGAACTGTCCAACGATCCAGAGGCCAGGTATGGGGAGCGCGAGGCTATCGAGAACCAATTCTACGGCTCGGTTGGTATCGCGAAGGCGTTGTGCGACGCGGCTTTTGCGGCTTCTCCAGGAGCATCCGATGGTTCAGAGGTAAGCTCTCACGATGCCAACACACAAAGACAAAATAATTTTGTTAGATTACCTAAAATTGAGTTACCTACCTTTGATGGCAACTATCAGCATTGGCTTGAATTCCGCGACACCTTCATTTCAATAATACATTCAAACAGTGGTATCGATAATATTAATAAATATCACTATCTCCGTGCCTGCTTGAAGGGTAGTGCTGCCTTAGTCATTAAAAGCTTAGACTTTAAAGCCAATAATTATGACTCTGCCTGGGATTTGCTATGCAAGCGATACGACAACAAGCGCTTGCTTGTAAATAATCATGTGCAAGCATTATTTAATGTGAATTCCATTCCAAAGGAATCTAGCAAAGCCTTGCGTTACATAGTCGATGTTACCAACAAAAATTTAAGAGCTTTGGCAACTTTAGACCAACCCACACAGCATTGGGACACCTTAATCATTTATATGATGGCGTCAAAATTAGATGCCATGACAAACAGGGAATGGGAGGAATATCGCAATAATCGTGGTGACCCGCCTACACTCGATATTTTTTTAACGTTTTTAACAAACAGGGCCGACCTGTTGGAGACATTAGAGGAGTCTAAAGGTAACAAAACATATAATAACACAAAATTTAATAACAACACTATACAAAAATCAAATAGCTTCATAGTTTCAACGTCTAAACCTAAATCTTCAAATCAAATGTGTTTATTATGCAACAAAAATCATCTGCTTTTCTCTTGTGACTCATTCAGGAAGCTGTCTGTAGACAATCGCATAAAAAAGGCAAAGGAGTTCAAGGTCTGTCAAAATTGCCTTAGAGTAGGCCATCAGGAATCTCAATGCAGGCTAACTCATTGCAAATACTGCAATCTAAAACACAATACCTTGCTGCACGTGGAACCACTGCAAGAGCCGGTGTCACATGACAGCATAGTACTTTCAACTCATCATAAAACATTTACGTCATCTAATGCAACCAATTTATTACTGTCTACAGCTTTGGTCAAGGTGCTAGATAAACGTGGCAAGCCGCATCCAGCCAGAATTCTGCTTGACAATGGCAGTACTGGTAACTTTGTTACGCAGGACTTATGCTGTCAATTGAATCTCCCTACTCAACAAGCATATTCAAAGGTAACAGGCATAAACAATCAAACTACCAGTAGCACTCAGACTTGCTCTCTTACAATGGAGTCTTGCAATGGGGGCTACAGGACGGACATTAACTGTTTCGTCCTTCCACATATTACGTCATCATTGCCTAATACGTACATAGACATCGATCATATAAAAATTCCGTCTGGGATTTACTTAGCCGACCCCACATTCAACGTACCGTCACCCATCAACATCTTAGTAGGTGCGGACGTCTTCTGGAGTGTGATCGGTACAAATAGCATCCAGTTAGGTAAAAACAGACCGGTCTTACATGAAACTAAACTTGGATGGTTAGTTTCAGGCACCATATGCCAGCCGCGTCCTAAAAGTCAGTTATGTATGTTAGTAAAAAATCCTCATCAGGAATCCCCTGGTGTGCTAGGAGATTCTTTACACGTTAAACGTAAACGTAGGGTTCCTTTCACTCGAACGTCGTCGATTAGGAAGAAACGCCCGCATAAACAAACTATATGCACATTTATATCATGTTAAAATTATTACAAAGATACATTAAAATTTGCTATTTACATTAACAATAAATAAATAAATAAAAAATAAAAACATTCGTTAAATTTTATCCATAATTTCAAAGGTATTTATATAGTCTAAAATCATCTATCAATCATCATCATCCAGTAATTATTACATCCAAAAATTTAAAAATACTTACTAAATAGTTACTTAACTACTATAAAATCAATAATTGCAATGACTTTCAACTTCATATATTTACAGATGCTTCCGAGAAAGCATATGGCGCCTACTGTGTCTATGTACGCAGCATGAACGTTGATGATGCAGTCGGTGTCCGCCTGTTAGCGTCACAGAGTAAGGTAGCACCCATTAATACAGCTACAATACTTTGAATATAGCTCTTGTATATGTTGGTCCCCACGATTGTCTTGGATTGGCTTTCCTTCTCTCCCAGTCATCTAAATAATTTTTTCGTTCTCGAGTAGGGGAATGCCAGCAGATGCCTTATATTATAATGGATTGCCCACTTTAGTGGCAAGCTCCATCGTTTTTCAACATGTTTCTGAGTGGCCTAATAAAAATAATGAACTTCCAGAAACAATTCAATCAAGTAAGGTAATATAAAACACAAAAACCTAACCATTTTTTTACATTAATTAACAATATATCTAGCCTACCTAAATTAAAATCACAAATAGAATAATTTATAATAAGATAAAACTTATAGAAATCAAAAATTAACTTAAAAAATATATATATATATATATATATATATATATTATTCCCAAGAAGAATCATTTCACTTATAACTTCAATCACTAATTAATAATAATAAAATTACCGCATATGAATAGACTTCTCTCATTGCCACCACTTGTCGATTCTGATAGTATGTTAAACAGGGTGGGCGGCAGGCTTAGTGATTCTCAATACGATTACAGCGACATCCTATTCTACTCTTTAGTAAACATCGATTATGTCAACTAGTATTTGAGACAATTATGATAGCAAGCCGCAAAGGTGGAGGATGCAAATTAATAAAAATCTATACTGGTGTCTTTGTGTGTTTAGCGAGCAAGGGCTGCATCTAGAGCTTGTCTCAAACCTGACAAAGTATTCACTGCAGTCTTACACCACTTTATTGCATGGCGGGGGAAGCCGCGGAACGTGTTCTCCGACAACGGCACAACTTATTTGCCAAAATTGCTTTGCGAACCTTCCTTTTATCATCGATAGAGGTATACAAATTTTCTATTATTCGCGCATATACATTAATAAATACGCCTACTCACTCCCCGAGGGGTCAGGTCGTGGTTAATTCGACGGTCGGTTTGGTCTAATGGCCAGATCGGTTTTTATGGCCCAAGTATTCCCGGGCTCGAATCCTGGTAGGGGCAAATTTTTATTACTGACGAAATTCGACAGGTTTGAATAGGCTGACGCGTTGTCGACTGTACTTACAAACAACTACACAGATTGGTTGGTGCTCAAATGTTGCCATAGCCGTGACGGTACCTAGGTTAGTCATAGAGGCACCTCGAAGCTTTTTTGGAATTCAGAGTAGTTGTTGCAAATATCGCTTCCAGCTACGGAGTTTTAATTAGAACACAACCTAATATGTTGTGTCCCCACATTTCGGCGGTCTTTGGAGTCTGCAGTCAAATCTGGCAAATACCACCTCCGTCGCCTTTTAGTATTAGCATTATATACATTCTCCTTCCTACTACTAGCTACTCTTATGATGCAGATAGAGGCTACACTAAATTCTCATCTTATAACCCCTTTTCTAGTGACCTTTCTTTTCGATCCAGTCTAATTCCCGCTCACTTCTTAATTGGACGATCAATCGTTTCTTTGCCCTGTCCGCAACTTAATGACAGCCGAATAACCTCGCTTCAGCGTTTTGCATCGAGGTGTTGAAGCAACATTTCTGGGCTCGCTTCTCTAATGACTACATTTTATGGCTACAGCGGAAGACTCAAGAATGACACACATCCAGAGGGGAGCTGCAGGAGAGATCGTTGGTCTTCGTTTGCCTTCGTGTCCTACCAGTGAGAGACGGCGTCGCCAGGGGCGTCGACATCAAGACGGAGAGGGGCGTCATTCTTCGCGCCTACAACACCATCTGCCCCCCTCCAAATCAATGTTGAAGACGTTGCTTCAAGGCGGGGAGTATAGTCGGGACAACACTACGCTTGGGAAGCGCGGGAGTGGGGTCCACGCATCGCCGCCGCCCCGCGCGCCCAGACACTTCAAAATTCTCTCGGTCGCGCCACACGCTTAGATTGTCGGGCTAAATCTTGTTTGGACATTTATTTCATTATACCAGTTTCCTATCAAAATACAGTCCACTCATTTCACCACCAAGACCCTACTATTAGGCGCCATCATATGGCGCCTACTGTGTCTACATCCCTAATCACGTGTCAGCAGACACAAAAGAAAGCCGAAGACATAAGTGTCGGCAAAATGGGCCTCGTACATTATGCCCAGAATACACATTCGCACAATGTAAATGTATCCCTCCTATCCCGCGAGGATAATAAATGACGGGGACGAGTTCCGGGACGCTCTATCAATCATCATTACGGCAGTAAATACCTACAAATCAAGTTGGAGCCGAGATTTCTTTGGGAAATTAAAGAGTCGTTTTTCATTCCTAAAGTGTGGGGCGGTAACGGAATTTTTGACTTATATTATTGGTCTCGGGGAGGTAGTCGCTTCTGTCCTGCAGAGCGGTAGGGTGGCACTTACAGTGGGATGAAAGTAAGAAGAAGTCCTTCTAGCAGTAAATAAGAGAAGTAGATCACAATGGGTTTCTCAATTCGAATTTACTGCACATGTTTGAGGAAGTTGCAATCCTAATCAATCTTTCCATTTGTTAGTTCTCCATTACTTTTCTATAAATTCATTCACTCGGAGCTCGCTAGCGCAGTGGCATAGCGCGCTTGGCCTACGATTGCGTAAACAAAGCAATGTTCGCTAGGCCGGTCATTGGATGGGTGACCAAAAATGTATTATCTCGAGTTCCTCCGTGCTTCTGCAGTCGTTAATACCCACCAACCCGCACTGGGCCAGCGTGGTGGGTTATGGCCCAATACCTCCCTATATTCTTCCATCCATAGGGAAGGCCCGTGCCCCAGCAGTGGGGACATTAAAGGGCTGGTGATGATGATGATGATGATTAAGAAATTCATTCATCCTCTTTTCGGTGTGATGGGTGCTATGAATCGAAAATGAGCGGATGGCCTTGATGACAGATACAGATGAGGCCATCTGTAATTAGAGCTGCATACAGTTTAATATTGGAAGTTTGAATTTTTTTACATAAAATCTGTGTACCTGCCTCTGTTGATGGTCCAAATAAATAATAAGATCTGGAGACAGGGGCGGGAAGATGATGATTCTATAGGGAAATTCATCGTTGTTATGAAGCATACATGACACAGAAAAGATATTTTGGCAACGTGATTAGTCCTGACGTCAGCAATAATATAACTTTTAATCAAACTTACATTTCGAAAGACCTTGCAGAAATGTATTTGTGTTAAAAGCCATTAACTAGTTGTTTTTATTTGGTACGCTACAAATTAAAGTTCTTGCATGAACTTCCCATCGAAAACATGTTACTTTTCCTTTTAACCAAGCGTTTTCATTAAGTTTAGCAGATTGGTTTGGCGAGTAAACAAGGTTCTGAAAAATTTCACAAGCATTTCTGATGTACCAATAGACCAACACTTTCGGCCCGCGATTGGGTAAACTATGCAACCTTCGGTGAGTCCGGTTATTGGATGGGTGTCTATAAATGTGTTACAAAAAGCGCCTGGTCTTGGCTGCATCTGCAGTCGTTAATACTCACCATTCCGCACTGGGTCAGTATAGTGGGTTAGACAGATGCAGCCGGGACCTACGGCTCAACGTGCTTTCCGAAGCACGGACTAAATCCAGATAATATATTATTGGGTAGAGTCCAAGTCAGACATCCAATGATGGGCCTTAGCAATTATTGTTTAGCTTACGTAACCTCAAGCAAAACAATCGAAGCAACTGCGCTATCGAGGACAGTTGCCTCGGTGCCTCGCTTAAAATTGTCGAATGCCTTTCTAGTAATACAATCCTTCTGGATAGTGTCGTTTTGTGAGTGTACATTACATCCTGGTAAACAGTATTTGTGATACAGTTCCGTTCGTTGGCGCATTAACTGGAGCACACACGGCAATTGAAATACGCTAGGATTTTGGAAACCGTTCTAATCTAACGACGTCATGACTTATACGGCAAAGGGAATTACGCTAGTTTCAAAGTGGAAAAGCTTTTTATACAAATACAGATTTTAGCTGGTTTGATCTGTTGATGAAAATTTTTTAACATCTTTTTTATAGTGTAGGTGCAATTTTATTTACATTTTTTATAGTGTAGGTGTAAATTTTTTGACATCTTTTTATAGTGTAGATAATATTTTTTCTAACATCTACAACTTGTTCAAATTAAAGTCCAATAGTGTGTACACTTTTTTAAAAATCCTAAAACCTGTGTGTGCGAATGTAAAACCGCCACACCTCTTCAGATTGGTCCCATGTAAGGGGGGCGAGCATTGCATTCAACCGCCTTAAGCGATAACTAATGACAAGATGGCTGCTGTTGGATGTTGAATGCAATTGCATCCTGGCAGGCTCAAATGTTTTTGGGTTGGACACAATGTAGCATATTATTATTATTTCAAGTTTATTTTTTCTCGACGAGATTGTACATAATTGGCGAAACGTGGGTGCTAGTTCACCTCTGCCTACCCCTTCGGGGATATAGGCGTGATTTATGTATGTATGTATGATACGGGCTGATGCCTAGTATCTATTATATTGTAATAAAGTGTTCAGAATTTGATGAGCGTAGTGTTTGTGTGTGTATTGAGGAGTTAATTGTTGTATTTGGGGGTGTGTTGTTTATATTCTGAGTGTTTTGTAGTATTATAAATATTATTGCCGTGTGGTGACGGCAGAGTAGAATACAATTGTCATCACCCCAAGTCTCTCCCGTGGGTGCCGTACAAGGCGACTAAGGATAAATCAGCGATGAGGAATGGGCAGCAGCGTTCCTCTTATACCACCTAGCAATAATACTGCGACTTTTGTGCCCGATAAATGGCAATAGGCTCGCCACCTATTACATGGGACCTAACATAATTGGCGAAGCGTGGGTGCTAGTTCACCTCTGCCTACCCCTTCGGGGATATAGGCGTAATTTATGTATGTGTATAAATATTATATACTTCATTCGTCAGTCTTCTAATATCCATAACATTTACTTTGGGCCACAGGATAACTGTGTATGAGTAACTGGTAATAGGAGTATATCTACAACTCAACGACTAGTATCCATAATAAAATCGAATCCAACTGTTTTAATAGTCGAATCGCAAATATTCAAATTACATTCGAAGAAGCGGAACATAAGTTACAAACCATTTGTATACTTAATAACTGTGTAAATAGAATGGTTTCAGCGCCACATTAATAATACGGATGATCAAGGAAAATTGTTGTAAACCAATATCCCGAAAAGGGTAAAAAGAAAAAGCGTTTAAATTACATTTCAATTTACATTCGGTAAAGGTAAAACAATTTAAGTATCATTTTGTGCTTAGGGCAATGTAAAGGGCTCAAGCAACATTCATTTCGTATATGATATTAATTTATGGAAGAAAGATATAAGCGACAGCCTTGTGCCGTGCAAAACGCTTTACGTATGTTGAAAATGCCACTTATATTGGATTCAAGTCAAGGAAGAAAGTCTTGAGACCAATGTTTTCCTATTAAAGCTTGAAATGCAGTCCATTTTATCAGTGCCAAATACGAGGTGATTGAAATCTAGAACTTAATAATAATAATACATTTTAACTCTAGCCAATGATATTATATTTAAAAGACTTTAACTGCCGCACTCAGAGACGTCAAATAACGTTAAAGAGTACTTAACGTCAAAAAATGACATTTCAAACCTAGTCGCTATTCTTGCCGGGTCTATGGTCTAGATTTGAATGAAAATTTTTGACATTAAATACTCATTAAAGTTAATTGACGTCTCTGAGTGTGGCAGTAAATGTCATATCATTGACTCTAGCCATTAAAAATTATGGCATTGACTCGGACTATAATAGACTTTATACTTAAAAAGTTTGAGTTACAAAATGGCGTCAGTATTCCCAATCAAGCAAAAGCGGGCCATGGAAAGATTAATGGAATATTCATGCTTCGATGGTCTTCTCGCGTGTGGTGGTTCTCTTCGCTGATGTAATCGGAATTTATTGCTGATTTCCAATTTATTGGAAAAGAAAAACATAGCTCGGTTTTGGCTTTTATTTATGTTGGGGCTCTTAGCACGCATAAAATAATGTGTATAAAAACCGTTTGCGGAAAAAGTAAAAATCAACTAAAAACACATTATGCTTGCTGGCCTGGGGGCGAAAAAATAACATAGAATATTTTATTGTAGCCCAGGTTTTGGGTTGGATGTTTTGATGAAGTCTGTCCGATATTAATAGAAGATTAAACTTACTACGAACGGAAAACTGGACAGGAAGGAGAAGGAGATTTTCAATCATTGCTTCTACTGGAAACTTGTAGGTTAAGGCGTTCACTGCGTTCGCCATATTGGTTTGGTTTATTTATAATCACAAGACAAGATTTTAAATATTTAAATTCACCGAGTTCATTTTCAGCATATAAAATAGTTAAAAAATATGTGGTTCAATATTAAGCCAATAACATTATACTTATTCGATACGGATTGAACAATCACAACTCTGTAAGACTTCGAAAAACCATGTGGGTTTGATCGATGGTCCGTTGGGACTCGACCGAGGAAAAATCGCAACATCATAGCACACAACTGGACGGAACTTTGCTTAGAGAGTGTTTTTGTATTCGGCTCATTCTTAGAGGAACCTGATGGCTTTCCTAAGCTCTAGGTAAGCATAAAATTCGTAAAAATCAGTGCAACGTCTCGGAATCTATAGTACTAATATTATAAAGCTGAAGAGTTTGTTTGTTTGGTTGGTTGAACGCGCTAATCTGAGGACGATTTTTGTGTTGGACAGCCCATTTTGCGAAGAAGATTTAACTGACATTAACGCGAGCGAAGCCGCGGGCGACTATTCAGATGGTTCCATTTAGTCAGTTCACAGTAATTCCACTCAGTACCAAATTTATTTCATTCATTCTTTGTAGTTCATTATCATAATTCTATTAGCTTTCTCCATACAACCATGTTTGTAAAATTATCTACTAGTTATTAAACACAATTTATACATAAAGTGAACTTACCTCCATTTTGACCGTGCGTCGCCGTGAAAAGTCTCATGCATCTGCAGTCGTTAGTATCTAGTAGCCAAACCTGGCCCCGCGTGACTGGATACGTCTTAGATATTTAAAAATAAAGTCTCCAACAACTTACAAAGTGAAGGGCTATTTCGTGAAGTTAACTAATGTGCTGGTTGGTCGGTCAGGAAATTTTCAATAAATTATACTCTGGTTTAGACAGCCGCCCGGATTGCCGGAGATGTGGGTTCGTGTCATCTCATTATTTTATTCTCTTCTTATTCGTGTCATCTCACCACACATACCTTAAGAAGAAACATCAGGAATCCCAAAATCATTCCTCATAATAATTGGTTTACCTCCCGATAATGTCGAATATCGATGTATCCATCCACATTCCTATTATATTTAGCTTATTTGCACCACTTCTATCCTGCTTGTGTTCATTTTCTAATCTTACTCCTAACATGATCCATGAAAGGCACTGTTTTTGTAAGTTTTCAGCCACAGATATTACTTTGACGAGGCTGTAGTATTGAATAAAAATAATTATGTGGGAAATAACCAACTCCGTAGTGTAGTGGTTCGCCCACCGGAATTAAGATCCAGAGGTTCCGGGTTCGATTCCCAGGGGGGGTACAAATTTGTACTCGGTTTGGTTGGTGGTAGGACTTCTTTCAAGTCCGCCTGGCTAACTACCACCATTGTATCAAAATATGTCGCCATAAGAATATTTTTAACAGGATTATTGCGTTCCGACAATTGTGATAAGAAAGCCAGTCCCTCCGTGGGTGAGGGTTCCAGCTTGATTCCATCTTTGGCCGTTATCGTCAGGTGAGATGAAGGGTATGAGCTTCCCTGTCTACCTTAAAAAAATAGATTTCTAGGATAGTGTGCGCAGCGATAATCGCTATACGAGAATAGGCCAGCAACTTCGTGTTTGTCTTTGCACTATTTATCCGAACTAGGTAAACACATTCGGTATCAACTGCTCATTAGAGTCGATAGCGTACCGCGCCAATGATGGACGACCATCGCGAAATAATGGCGGACCAGAGGAAATTTATCACGAGGCAATCGTATACATATTTATTCACCTCCGCGGTACCCAGCTGCGCTCGTGTGAGCGTAAATTACGCCTCCGCCGGATCCAGATATTTATTGGGCCTAGCTGGTGTCATTAATTTGGAGTTTATTTATTTTCGGTAGCACCCGCGATGGGTGTCGGTCAGCGGGTTCCAGGTAGAGCGATTAATTCGGGAAGCCGACCCGATTCTTTGTCTAATTGTTCCTCGTAGATCGATTGGAGGGTCGGCTAGATACGGAGTAGCGTGTGATGCCCGCGCGATTTTTCTTTAAGTCTGTCAACACGCTCATTTTGCCACTGCATTAGCCTAAGGCATTAGTACAAATTACTGTCCTCAATACAATATTAAATACTATAGTGTAATGATAGTAAAAAGAATAGAATATTATATACCAAGGGCGATAAAACAAGGAATGTCTCATATCGCACGTATTTGACGCCCGAGCTGAAGGCGGGGGCGATAAATATGCGATCTGAGGTTTTTTTTTATCGCCCGAGATTAGATCATACTTTTCTGTTACACCTGAATAGATAGTGGGATTTTCCGTATGCGTAGCGGGCGGAAAAGTCCACTTTATGGTCAGGGTGACATAAAGTGTTGTGTTGTTGTATGTTGGCCGAGTGGTATAGGTATCTGCCCGGAACGCGGGTTCGATTCCCGCATCAAGACTATAATTTGTCGAACTTTTTCTAACCACTAAATTTTCTTTGTGATAATTTTTCTAAGATATATTATGTTGAAATAAAAATCAAAATAATACTTATTGGTTTTTATTAATTATTTTATGCCTTAACGAACGGTCATCAATCGGAAACCAATGAATTATTTAATTTGTGGCAACTTTGAGCTGTCAGTGGCCTGTATTAGCCAATCATGTAACCCGGGACTGATAAATTGTGGAATAGCAATTGCGTATTCCACGGATAGCATCTGTGTCATCAATCACATGTGTCGATACATTGGCTCAGCCGTGTTCGTGCAGTAGGTTTACTAGGATGTTTTTAAAGTCTTTTACAGGGATTCTGGAATTTCATTGTGTGTATCATCACCCTGGAGGAGTTCGATAGCGCGTTCGGCCTGCGATTGCGTAAACTAAGTAATGTTCACTAAGGCCGGTCATCGGAGGGGTGATCAAAATTGGATGAGTACTTTGGAAGGCACGTTAATGATCTCGGTTGCATTTGCAGTCCGCACCTTCTTGTCCGCACGTTCGGGGTGGGGGGGGGATTAGGGCCCATTCTCCCTATATTCTTGCATCTATAGGGAAAACCTGTGATGATGACTGGAAGAGCCCATTGCCATCAACTGGGTACGTTAAACGCAGCAATATCTGGTGGTGTACCAGAAATGCTGCTGCCCATTACTGATTATCTAAAAAATAGAGACCCTTTACCCGCCATTTTAATACACAAGTCAATATAAAGTGTTCGGTTTCCGCATTTTTCATAAGAACGGCAGAATAGTCAATAGAATTAGCTGCCATTTCAGCTACAAATTCTTGAAAAGTGTTCAGCGGGGTTATTTTGTAAGTAAGCCTCTTTCAATCGCTTTCGTCTACCTGTCACTCTCACTCATTGAGATTAATCCCAAAGTGCGAGAGTGACAGGTAGACGAAAGCGACTGAGAAAGAGGCTTACATAATCGGGGTTCCGTTACTGCTTTCATTGGAACGGTAGAATATATCAGCGAACTTTCTCCGCGCGGCTACAGTTGCAATGCACCCAACACTCATTCCCAGGGTAATCTGTAATCTCCCAGTGATAAATTACTGAGTTGCGTACTCATCGAGTACTCTGTCGAACATCCATCACTGCTGTCGATACAGATACAGCGTGTGCTATTTACAATTTTACACTCAACTGATTTCTGAGGCTTCTTGAGCAGTATCCATATGACATGACAAAATTGATATCAGTGCGGAGGTGTGATAGCACGGGATGTTTTAAAAATCTGAACCCTACAAAGACGATATATACATAATACTGCACGTTGGATAAGCGCCAACATGGCTCAGTGTTTAGCGCAGTCGGTTTGAGATTGCGTAAACTAAGTAACGTTTGCTATGCCGGCCACTGGGAAGGGGACCAAAAATATATTATCTCGATTTTCTCGTGCTTCGAAAGTTTATCTCCGTGTCAGAAGCCACACAAAGCGATTGGTTCCGGCTGCATCCGGGTATTAACACTTAATTATGACTTAACCAATGTACCAATTTGCACTGGGCCAGTGTGGTGGGTTATAGCTGTCTAATATCCCACTGCTGAGGCACAATGTGAAGTGAGAATGGGCCATAAGTTATGGGTTTATAGCCCATAACCCATCACGCTGGCCCATGGCAAATTGGTGGGTCTTATGCTAGCAAGAGGCGTGAATTAAAGTAGGTAGCTGACATGTAATGAATTGCCACTTTTAATTTTTTTTTGACAGCATTCGTGACACTTATGGGACAAATTTACATACATACATACATTCATAATTCACGCCTATTTCCCCTAAGGGGTAGGCAGAGGTGAACTAGCACCCGCGTTTCGCCAATTATGTTCGGTCTCATGTAATAGGTGGCGAGCCTATTGCCATTTATCGGGCACAAAAGTCGCAGTACATTGCTAGGTGGTATAAGAGGAACGCTGCTGCCCATTCCTCATCGCTGATTTACCCTTAGTCGCCTTGTACGACACCCACAGGAGAGATTTGGGGTGGTGACAATTGTATTCTATTCTGCCGTCACCACACAGCATGGGACAAATTTTGGGTCAGTATTATCATTCCACTAGTGGCGCATCTGCGTCGTCAATCAAACTGTCAATACATCGATAGCATGGATTATCTGTAACAGCTGAGCCACCTTGATATATCGAATACGATTGTAAAATTATAACATACTACCTTTTACCCGGTTCTTTGCCTTCATTTTGTGTAATGTTCTCTTATATTTGCACGAGCACTACACATTTGAAATAAAACAACTTTTAGGGATAAGACTCGCGTATATCCCCCGAGACCACGGCCGCTGTAAAGTGATCAAAACATCGGGTTAAATAATAAACATGCCAAACACCTAATTTGACGCGGGTCTTATCCGTAAAAGTTGTTTTATTTCTTCATTATGCGTTTTATATCAAAACTAATCACTGAGTAACGCTCTAGAAATTTCTTCTTCTCCCTGCCCTATTCCCAGTCTATCTGGGGTCGGCGCAGTATGTTTCCTCTTCCATTCATATCAGTCCGACGTCATCAAGCCATCCACACCTTTTTGATTCATATCATAAATAACACCGTAAAGGTGCTAGTGCAAACACACACACACACACATACTATCTCAATAATTTTACTTTACATCTTACATAAATGGTTCATTCATATATAAACTAATAGATTCATCTCCAAAGCCGCACGTAAATAATGGTTGTGACGTGCTATATTATTAAGTATAGTTTCGACAGATAATTTATACAGAGCATAAGTTCGACTATTGAACCACTAATCATGAAATATTATATTTTAGGTTCGAAATTTCAAATAAATGATTGTCAAAACAAAGATTATTGATGTTCACCTACAGAACTCAAATGCATTGAAACAACGTTGGACGTAGAGTTAAAAATTATAAACAGTGACAGTTTATTGCAATGTCGAGTGTGAATAAATTAATAAGAAAAATATTTTTGGTGTCGTTGGTTTGTCTTTCATGCTATACTGGCGATAACAAACAAAAAGCAAACGGAAGGAAGAGAGTGCTACAACTAACAATGAATGACTCATATTTCTATGACAATAAGGGGCAGTGTAGCGTGGTCCTCGTGTCATTCGAGTTGACCGCGCTGAGATCGAGGAGCCATCTTGAGGGCTAGGCTTGTCCTTTGTATGAGGTGACAATCTATTGTGTTCGAAGGAGGCACTTCTTATACGAGAACATGTGAACAGAATTATGAATGTCTTTTCAAGATTTCTTCTAGCTGACTTTAGTTCTACGTAAAATTTGATGGGGAATAAAATACCTGTATCTAAAAATATTATCCGCAGAAGCATTATTTTAATAATCATGTTTATTTATATCGGCGAAAGTATCACTGAACTCGTAAATTTACATAATTTTAGTATCTACTAACAATTTTGTATGAATGTTATATCTAAAATCTCGATGTATTAATTGATAAGTGCTGAGCGAGTTAAGTTTTTTCGGATATGTGTGAGTGTGTATGTGTATGACCAAAAACTTACTGTCTTAAGAGCCTCCAATTTATTCATCAAAACTCCAAAATATATCTTTACAGAAAATTTTAATTACTAACGAACTATTTAATCGCGATTTGTCCAACTATTATAGGAATCCTGTTTGGTCACCAGCACAAAAGGTGGTTTCAGCTCCCACAAGAAAGTACTATTTTTTCCGAAGCGACAGCTATTACAGATGAATCGGCAATACGAATAATTTTGGAATTTTTGCTATGTCGTTGGTTCGGACTTATTCTGTTGTCGTTAGTACCTAACAACCATTCAGTACGTTTCACCTCAGCAGTGAGTCGAGCTGAGAGATCTAAGTTTACACAGTAGCGGATATTACGACGAAAATTTTTTAACAAAAGTTTAATTGTAATGATGTGTTTTTATTCCCCAGGTGTCGGCGATTCAGTTACATGAAACCAACGGATGGGGTTTATGGAAAGTGTAAGTATGCATTTCGTAATTATAATACCTACATACATAACACATTTAGTGTCTTGGGTGGCCGAGCGGTCAGGCACCTGCCCGGATAGCAGCGGACGCGGGTTCGATTCCCGCCTCAAGATCATAATTTTTCGAAATTCTTTTTCTAACCCCAAAATCTTTGTACTAATTTTTCTAACATTTATATAATGTTAAAATTAAAATCGAATACCTACATACATTATAAAATTATATAAACTAAGAAACATTCGTGTATCCATATACATGAATGTTTATTCCCAAAGGGGCCAGCAGAGGTGAATTAACTTCCATATTATTATATCGCCAACTATGTTGGGTCCCATGTATCACAATCGCAGTAGAATATTACGACAATATTTATTAAGTTTTAATTCTTGTTATTATAATATTAAAATTTTATAAAGTATTGTATTGTTATTATATTATATCAGCCTTCTATGCTGGCCTGGGAGCGAACAAATAACGTAGAATAGGCCAGCCCCAACTCATCCCATGGGTGTCGTAAAAGTCGACTAAGGGAGATTGCCCGGTGTAGACCAATAAGCACCTTGGGGCACCCGAATGGTGGAGGGCAAACCACCAACAACAGCGTACCCAAGGAGGGTTGGTGTCAGGCAGGCGGCCGGCTGTAAAACCTAAGCCAAAACCTTGAGCAGTATGGATTGGAATGTTGTCATTCTAATCACTCTCTCCGTTCATGGGTCTCTCGACATGGTCCGTTCCGTCTCTTTTCTATACATTCATTCATCACTAGCACCTTTACGGTGGGATGGATGATATGAATCAAAAGGGAGTGGATGGCTTGATGACGTCTGACATATGAATGGAAGAGGAAACATACTGCGCCGACCCCAGATAGACTGGGAACAGGGCAGGAAGAAGAAGATTGTTATTATATTATATCAAAATGGATTGGTGTCAGGCAGGCGGCCGATTGTAAAACCTAAGTCGCAAAAGCAGTATGAATGAAGTATGAAGCAGTTCATCGGTCTCTCGAAATTGTCCTTTCTATAACTTTTCTATATTCATCGAAAGCACCTTTCCGGTGTGTGCAGGAAGATGGTGATGTTTCGTTACATTATAAGAGAGATTTTCTACTGTCAATTTTGCAAAGACCTTCAAAATATTTCCCTTCGCGATTAATCTAGATGATTACAACTTCAAAAAAAAAATTCCCTGAATATTTTAATCACATTGAGATATTAGTAAAGTTAAATAACACTATAAAAATAACAATATAACATTATTCTATAAATTATAGTGCCTATGATGCATAGAATCATAGTACCTATGATTCATATAATAATGTTATATGTCTATAAACTGTGAAATATTTGCTACATGATAAATACCTAATTTCATTGCTTATACCTACTAAGTAAATTTGAATAAAGAGCAAGTTTAAAATTATATTACATCGAAAGAATGAACATAAAACGCGAAAATAGTTCAATAAATGCAAAAAAAAGTTTTTATGCTACACTGTTATCTCACCATCGCTGAACGATGCAACGAACCATGCCCATTTCAATCATTCGACAAATACACTGCCGCACCACTCGGCATTATAACGATTGATAGTGCGACATGCGAATGAAAGTCTCACAAACAAAAGACTCACGAAACAATTTTATTCTAAAATATTTTGAATGCAGCTAAACTAACAACACACAGCTGTGGAAAAATGGTGATTGTTTATCAGGAAAATAGGTTATCGATAGCAATTCCGGATGAACAAATTGGTTTTCAAATACTTTGCAGTGTGTGTGTGTGTGCCTCGCGGGAGCGTTGTGACAATATTTTCTTTGAGCATGTGTGTGTATATGGTGATATAGAAGCATGTATATTTTTGGGCTCGGTGTAGTTCCTATTCTGTATTCACAACGGTCAGACATCTATCACTCTTTAAAGTGGTCTTTAAAATATGAAAGTACAGAAAAGTGGTGAAAAGGACCATGTCAAGAGATCGATGGACGGTGAGAGTAACTGAGATGGCAACATTCCAATCTACCTGCTCAAGGTTTTGGCTTGCCGTCCAACATTCGGAAGTCCCAAGGTGATTATTGGAATACATAGGCGAATAGGCGAATTTACCTCTGCCTACCCCTTCGGGAATATAGGCGTGATTTATGTATGTATAGGCGATTAGGCGTTAGGCGATCTCCTGCTGTGACTTGGGACTGAAACACTCCATGTTATTTTTTCGCCCCCAGGCCAGAATAGAAAATCAAAGTCAGCATAGCATAGAAAGCTCTACACAAAAGTCCCATAATTATTTCATTTTAATTTTACAAAGGAACAGAGGTCAGAAAAATGTCATTAAATTGTCATTCTTTTTTTTGTAACGATATTCTTCTAAATTCATATGTTTGTACATGAAAGTTCAATTAAAAATCAAAGAATAATTTTATTTTATAAAAAAATTGGCTTAAAATTTTTAGATTAATTTTAAATCGAATCGTTTGAAACGAAACATCATTATTAGAGTGCGATGAAAATGAATTAGGAGCGGGTGTTTGTTGAACACTTGGTAGCGAGCGTTCCGATTCGGTTGGATTCAATTTGGAACATATTTAATGGCATCGCAAACGGGGCCAAAGCCTCCTATAGATTATCCCAACTGCAAATCGAATGGAAAGCGATTAATCGGTTTTTCAATTATAAAAAGTCCCAAAAAGTTTATATTGCTATGTCGCAATAAAGCTCGGGGTTTTCATAAAAGAGTTTGGTTTAAAGAAAACAAAACCTTTTTTTGTATCGGTATATTTAAATTGGTTTCTAATAGGGGAGAGAACCTGGCGGTCTACTCTGAAACTCTGAACGATTAACTCACATCTATCCGTCTTTCTCACGCCATTGCGTGTTAAAATAAAAGCGACAAAGACGCAAAGACTCGATCGAAACAAAAAAAAAAACTTCCTGAGTAACGCCTCTAGTCATTTAAACCTCGTATATCAGCCGTAGTTTTTCTAAAGTCATTTTTAAATGTTTAGTCGCCTTAAATCCTTACCCAAGATGTTATTAAGGCGATGACGATGATAATTTGTTCTATCGCTACAATGCCGACAACACTTATTAAGTTTTACAGAGAGGTTCAATCTTTTTTGCAAATTGTACTCATTCAATACTATACAGCTTGGTATGTATACTAATACTAATAGACTGTAATCCATCTCGTGTCGTTACAATACTGATAAGTTTTACAGAGAGGTGCAACCTATTTTGCAAATTGTACTCTTTCAATATTATACAGTTTGGTATGCTGATACAAATATACTGTAATCCACCTCGTACGATACGACGGGGCGATGGCACCTGTCATCTCTGACGAGGGTGTGTGTCTCACGGAGACACATATGAGTGAACCGAACTCGATTGTCAACGACAGTGGGATTATCGACGAGTCGATACGAATTTTTCTGACGAATAACTTTCTGTGCCACTGGTGTTATTTAGGCTGTGTTGAAATAATTATTGGCTTCAGTGAACAGAAGAATGTGAAGGAACACCAGATACCGATAAATATTTATTTGCTCAAATAACTACCTAGCAATATTCTCAAAATACTAGTTTATTTGCTGTTGGTACTAAAAACTACTTGGTAAGCAGCGTAATGCTTGTATAAATATTAAAAATATACTAATTAAACAACCGCTGAATGGTGACGACACAATACAATTGTCACTATACCGTCTATCTCTCTCACGGGAGTACAAGCGAATACATGGTATAAAGATAACGAGGAATGGGCTACAGCAATACTCGATTAATGTGCCTAGTAGATAGGAATAGGCTCCTTCATATTACACGTGGTACCTATCATAGCTTTACCTACCTCTTCAGGGATAAACCTTCGTGATTTACTTAGAATATGAATATTTCTTACACTCTTAATATACCTACCTATGTGTAAGTTTACATTAGTACATAAACCTTATGAACCCCAATCGATTTTTAATTTCAGCCGGCCTAGCCAAGATAACCAGGGGGCCTACCGCCTAACTCGATTGCTAAAGCAAAAGCTATAGTTAATGACGTCATGCTGTCATTTCGCACTAAGTGTACCTAAACTATTAGCGATAGCTTTGAAGGAATGATCACTGAATGATTTTGTATGAATTTGGCACAAAATCCGTGCAGCCTAAAAATTCAGGATGGCTGCTATAGCCGTAAGCAGTGCATTGCAATATAGCTATCATCAGCAATCGAGTTTGTTAATACGTTATTATAGTCCGACAAGAGTAGGTGCGCGACCTTTCTGCGGTATGAGGGGCGGTGGCGGGGATGGGGCACAATAGATGCTAGCGAGGGCGGGTGAGGCGGAGAGTAGCGAGTTTTCTCTCCTCCCCGCATCACCCACCACCTCCAACATCCAGAGCGCCCCGTCCCCGCCACCACCCCTCATACCGCAGGTAGGTCGCGCACGAACTTGTCGGACTATAGCTACCAATTAGACTGGGTTACCGTGAGGGGTTAAGTTCGTTATTTCTAACCGTCTTTAAAGGCGGTTTTCTTAGCATTGAAAAAGCTGTTGATGAAAATAACATTTTTTGGCGGCAGGGAACAAAAGCAACTCCTGGTCCGTAGCGCACACCAGCTGGGAAACCTACTTGCCTTGTAAATGCTACGTGAAGGTGACAAATGGTGCCCATGATATCTCCAGGTAAATAGTGATATATTTTTTTCTTAGGAATTATTTTTAAATATTTTGTTTTGAGATTTGGAATCTATAGTGTTATATTTGTGTATATGTATGTATGATTAAGAAAGAGACAAACATATTTTTTTTCAAGATAGTTAATCATCAGTGGAGTCCTTCAAATTTGGAACGAAAACGTATAAAATAAAGTAATTTTATGGCCACCGCATTATTTTAGTACACAGCTATTTCAATTATTAAAATTAGGCAGCGGAACACGGAACACATGTGAGTTCTCAGAACCAAGCGCATTCTATAAAACTCCTGGCTGGACGGTTTTGCCAGAAAAAAATAATGAATGCACGATAAAGTGAAGAGTCTGCTGCTGAAAATGCAGAATCGACTTTTCTAGCTTGTCTTGCTCGACGTTCCAGTAAGGACGATGCGGTGTGCTCCAATTATTTTCACATAAAAAGATCATTAAATAGAGGTCTTCGCCAGTAAAATTAAATTTAGCATAAGTGTTTTGGCTATGGCGCTTGTGTGTATGTAAATGACAACATTTCATATTTTCAGCTTGCTTTTAGGATGTTATTATACCGTTATTATGTTATTAAACAATTATACCGAAAAAGACAAAGCCAAATACACCCTTAATTAATTTCCTTTTTTTAAGCATGATGTCACATTCATATAAAAATTCATGATTACCGACCATTCTAAACAGACGTAAGCGCCAAATGACGTCAAATGACTATTCGACTTCTCACGGACTCGAAAAAAAATATTGCTGTCAGAACTGACAATCTGGCCAGTTTCAATTTTAATGTATAAAAAACAGATTTCATTTTGAATCATCATCACCAACCAGCCCAGCGCTACCGACCTCCACAGGGTTAGGATTGTGATCAATTAAATACAACCCCCTGTTAAACTAAGTCGTTTTGTTTATAGGGCAAGTTCCATCGTAAAAGAGACCGGAGGTCTACATAGCAGCCGTGGCACCGGTAAGTTATATAGCTTGATTCCTCACTACATCATCGTCACAGAACTTAGGTGCACTCAACATATTTCCAACGCTGCCTTAAGGGAATAAAATTTAAAATGCTACTTCAACTCCTGAACTTGTAGCTAATGGATCGGCTTCTTTGTGTTTCAAAATACTGACGTTATTATTTGGCAGTTCGTTATTGTTAGAAGTTGTGTGAGTTAGGATTACAAGTTAAGTTGTAGCTGCGAAGTTTGCTAATTATTAAAATGTTTCCAATAAAGTATTGTCGGTATCTAAAGGCTCCTGCACACCAAACGCAGGTCAGTAGCAGCGCAGTTTGAATGCGGGCCCGCGCAAGTTGTAATACAAGAAACTCTTTGAACTGCGTTATACCAAATGTTAACGCAGACCCGCTAAAATTGCTCCGCGCCGCGCCGCACTGCAACTGCCCGAATACAACCTAGTCGGCGCGGGAGCAGCTCGAGCGCGGGCCCGCGCTGTTGTGTCACTATGGGGGTCATGTTAGCATGGTTCACCGGGGAGTGCAGCGCAGCGCGTCGTCGTCTAACCCGTCATACTAAACGCGGTCCAGCGTTGCAGCTGCTTTGAAACTGCCGCTGCGTTCAGTGTGTCGACTCCCGCGCTGCTACTGACCTGCTCTGCTCTTGACCCGCGTTTGGTGTGCAGGAGCCTTAAAACGTAGCTTGCAGCGTAAAGATGGCGAGCGTAAAGATGAAAGGCACGGTTTCTTATAATAGCTTAGAAAGAATGTTGTATTATTTCTTACACTCACACCTATCATCTTGCCCAAAATAAGTAGCATAATCACTTGCGTTTTGGATGCTAGATGACAGATAATAACGTAATAATAATATGCTACAACCATGACTCAAAAATATGTCTGTGTTTATTATAAAGATTTCCCGCTACGTTTCGAACCCGGGATCTCTTGGCCATAGAAAGTGATACGACCAAACATTCGACCAAATCGGCCGGTAATGCATGCAACTTTTAAATTGGTTATTAATAATCTCCAAACTTTAAATTATGGTGGTAACCAATTTACGTACATAAATAAGTCACGCATATTTATCTTCGAGTGGGTAAAATAGAATAAATAGCTAGGTGAAAAGTGTGAGTGTATGAAATTTTGATTTATTTTATGATATTTTTTTGTTTCGAAGAACGCATCACTAGTTACATCTCCGTAAAGCTTCCTCGCAGGCCTAATGGGATTCCGCTGAGCACTGAACAACAGCGGTTTTCCGCACAATACGACAAATTACCGGTCTAATTCGATCCATTGCCGGTAATGTGCCCCATAAAACATCTTGTTTGTGCGGCATGAGGCACAATGGACAGGCCACAGTCTCGCATTACGGGGTCCCCAATTCCTCGCCACTTTGTCTCCGCAGCTAGTCTCAGCTCGACAAATGAGAAAAAGAAAGCGCGCGTTTTTCATTATTTGCTTGACATCTTTTTAGCGGCGAATTAAATGGATATCCGCCCGACAATGTACCGAGCAGGCTCCTTATTGCTAATGGCAATGCCGGCCGGATTGATAAATTGTGTTTTTGTTGGATGGTGAAAAAAATGTAAAAAATAAATCATGACGTATTTCCCCCGCACAGCTTATATACAAATTAATCAAAACATACATAATCTTAATGCCCTCAAAAGCTTAAAAGCAGTATTTCAAAAAAGTTTTATCCCTAATTGCCATGACGTGGGGTCAAGCCAGAGGGCCCAGCCAAGTAGCTTTTCTATTCGAACGCTTGGATTACAAAAGTATGAAACTGACGTTTTGTTTTCGCTGTAATATGTCAGTTCCATACATTTGTTTTTAATGAAACAACAGATTCCGAAGACAAATCGAGAGTGATTTTATTTTTAAAATATGACAAAACACAATAGAAAAATACTAAGGTATTGGATGTACATGAACTGGTGAATTGCCTTGCGGCAGACCCCAGACTCTCCCCGCCAGGGCTGGAGGGACACCGGAGTGGTTTAGTGGCGTATTCCCGACTCGATCTTGAGTCGGGCGAGTCCCACACACGTCGGCCGTCTAGCTAGCGGCCGAAACGGTGCGTAAATGCATTCCACTCCGTCAAAAAAAAAAGTATTGGATGTACATAAAAAGGTTACATAAAGGTTACATGCTTTAACAGTTTTCTATGCGTTCGGATAGATTGGCCAAGAAAATTGGTCAAGAAAACGATGAGTTACAGCAGCGTTGCTCTTATACCATCTCGCAATATATTGCTATTTATATGCCCGATAAACGGAAGTTCGCCATCTGACATAATTTTAAATAAATATTTTTTTTTTTAAATATTTTTTTTTTAACACTCTCATCTAGCCCAAAGTAAGTAGCCTAAGCATTTGTGTTATGGATTCTAGATGACGGACATATTTTTAATATAATTATGTATACATATAAATGTTGAAAATATACTACATAAACATATACACAACCATGACTCGGAAACAAACATTTGTGGTCACCACAAAGTTTGCCCCTACCAGCATTCGAACCCGGGACCTCTTGGCCAATCCCAGCCATCTGAGCATTTGACCAAGGCGGCCGTCGGTGAATTGGTGAAACTTATTGGTGATAATGTGTAACAATTTTATCTGTCTCTATCTCTGTTGTATCTTTCTCTGATTGCCCGTTTCGTACGTTCTGCTGACTTGACAAACCAATAAAAAAGAGTTCCAAGTGAATGCAAAGTTTTCTGAAGCGTGCTGTAAGATTTTTTTTTTTTGTTCAATTCTATTATACCTACAGAGAGTCTCTGATATCCGCCCGCACAATTTTCGCAGCCACCGTTTTTGCGACTTATATTTTGGTATCAAGTTCGTCCTTGTCATATTTATTCCAAACAACTGTTGCTCATAAATAGGAAGCGATATATTTCTCGTACAAATCTGATTGACAGTCGTCAAAGGGTAGATATAATTTGACTGCTTATATTGAGACATCTTCATCGCCGATTTCATGGCTATTTTTGTCTTCGGTCGATATTATTTCAAATTGTTAATGTCTCAGTAATGTAGGTATATCTATTACCTATCATTATTACCGGAATGGTGCTAGTAATGACCAATGTACAGAACAGTGATGGAAATGACCATGTAGAGAGAATAATGAACGGAAAATGTGATCGGGATGACAACATTGCAATCCGTACCGCTCACGGTTTTGACTTAGGTTTTACAGCTGGCTGGGAGTTGCTTCCTCCATTCGGGTCTCCAAATGTCCTTACTCGTATACACCGGGCAATATCCCATAGTCTACTTATTCATCAACCTTGTGATCAAGGCCCGCCTGGCACATTGTGCATTATTTTTACATAGGCTAGCATGGAAGGTACTATTGAAATGTAGTTTCATCTAAGGGTTAGTCAATCATCAATGACGGCATCAGCGTTCCTCTTACACCACCTAGCTATGTAATGCAATTTCCGTGTCCAATAGATGGGAATAGGCTCGCCCCCTTTTACATGGGTCTTGACCTAATTGGTGAAACGAAGGTGTTAATTCACTTCTGCATATTACTTATATAGGCGTGATTTATGTAGGTATGTAGTTTAATTGAGTGATTACACACACAGTAATGGGACACAGGACAAAGACAAGTAAATCAAAGTGATAATAGTGTAACAACTCAAATAGATTATTATATTAACCCAGGATTAACAGAGAGACAATCTTGCTGATCGGTTCTCGTCACTGAATAGTATGTTAAATATCCAGTTAACGTCACCAATTGTTATAATGGGTAGTTCAATCAAATAAATGGCACCCCCCGGTATATTGAAACAGGAATGTGGGTAATAAGACAATTCTAAAATGGCTTCATATGTCACTGGCGGTACCGAAGATATTTATATCTAGGCTAGACATACAGCCGAGCTTTGGCATTAAGGAGAAGTAATATGTTAAGGTGTTCGTTCGGTAGCTTGCGGAAAAGCGTCCAAGAATGATATAGAACAATAAATTTCATCGCCATCACTGAAAGAAAAGTACACACATACTTAAATCCCGCCTTTCTCTCATAAGGGTTAGGCAGGGGTGTTTTCACACACGTGTTTCGCCAGCTTATTTCAGGTCTCATAATAGGTGGCGAGCCTGTGACCATTCACCGGGAACTTTAGTCGCAGTAATTTTCTAGATGGTGCACCAGAACTGCTGCTGTCCATTTCTATTGATATTATAACTCTTACTGCCGCTCTGCTACGACTGCTCAGAGACGTCAATTAAGGCTAATGAGTGCTTAATATAAAAAAAAGCAAACATTTAAATCTATACCATAGACCAGACAAGAATAGCGATTTGTTTTGAATTGTAATTTTTTGACATTATCTGTGTACTCCTTGGCGTTAATTTCACTGAGTGCGGCAGTAAGTTGCCTTATACGGTGACCACCAGAGGCAAGGACCGTGACAATTGCTTTTTGCTGTCACCACACGGCACAGAAAAATATTTGGTTAAAAATATCGCTAAATCAAGTCCTGGTACGGTGACTTGGTGAAAAGAGTGTTACATACATACATACATAAATCACGCCTATATCCCCGAAGGGGTAGGCAGAGGTGAACTAGCACCCACGTTTCGCCAATTATGTTAGGTCCCATGTAATAGGTGGCGAGCCTATTGCCATTTATCGGGCACAAAAGTCGCAGTACATTGCTAGGTGGTACAAGAGGAACGCTGCTGCCCATTCCTCATCACTGTTTACCCTTAGTCGCCTTGTACGACACCCACGGGAGAGATTTGGGGTGGTGACAATTGTATTCTACTCTGCCGTCAAAGAGTGTTAGGGGTCCCGAATAGCACTTAACTAGTCCCAAGACAGCCTCACTGGCACGCGGTGAACCCTGCTGGACAACACACGAGACTCTATCACTCCCCACCAACCCAGAGTAGGAGTAGTGGGTAAAAGTCATTTCTGACTGTTTATCTTCGAAAGAATATTCCTCTCGCATGAGAAACCAACTTAACCTAAAGCCCCTCCATGTTTCTTAAGTATTGAACCTGACATCCACATATATTCACACCCACAAACCCACTCTTTGTAACTCCACAAACATTTCTCACCCGATGCCGATTCGACGGTACCTACCTTGATTAAAACATTTCGTAAGCGTAAAAAGGCCAAGAATTCCCCGAATTCTCGCAAAACTTTTTCATTACACTCCCACAAAGATATATAGCGGTGTAATTCGCCGGTCTCCCTCACGGGAACACCCGTACAACGGGAGCGTTATAAAACAATTACGCAATATACAAATTCTGCACGCTGCGGCCGCTAAAAGAAAAACAAGGCCGCATTCCAGTTTTGTCTGCTTATGAGTTTTCCTAGTTCTCAAAGGGAGAGAGATATTGCGCCTGTGTCCGTATTCGAGACACAAGGGAGTAATTCCCCGGGGCTTTGTCTTGAGCCACACATCGTACAAATGGGAAGACGCAGACATTCAAAGCGAGGCTGTGCATTTTTAAATTCCCCCGCAATGGCCAGCAAGTCGCAATGGCTTGTACGAGTGAATTCGCGAGTTGCCCAGCTAATGGACTCTCTGAGTCTTTCGCAGCGCAGCGCGTTTATCACTACCAAAGCATAATCGACTTTAAGTAGTTGTAATAACAATTGCTTTGATGTGCGCTGCATGTGTTCGCTTCTGAGCGCTTGATGCTCTCGGGTTTTTTAGTTTTTTATTCTGTTTCTATCCGTGTAAAGTCTATAATGCCTTGAATAGTGAAACTGCGCTGTAGTGCGCTTCGTTTTCCCCCAACTACGTTTACTCTGAGGCCGGTGCCTCAGCCAAGTATTCTGATCACGTGAACGCTTCTCTCTCAGTAGATTTTGTTGCGATTACTTTTAATTTCGCCCGCGGGACGTTGAAACTATTTCGTGTTGGACTCCGGACCGGTGACCGCCTCGGGAGATTTATTGCGCAACTTTTTTCGCTTACGGGCTCCCACTATTAGGCCTCTTGTACACACACGGGTTTTTCGCCGTCAAAATCTACGGCTAATTCGCCGTGTGTAGGCACGATCGTCATTGTTGTATGGAAGCGCTATGGAAGCTTGTAGACGTGCACTGCGGCGCGTCTACGCACGGCGTGATTTTTATCAGTGTTGTATGGTAGTCTATGGCCTCTTTTCCACGTCACGGTTGCTTAACCGTAAGGCGTGTTCGCCGTACGGTGTGTATAAGAGGCCTTACGTACCGTTTACGCTAAGCGCTTCCAGCTATTTAAAAATAAATAACGTGACCTGTCCTGTTCTTTGGTGGTTGTAAACGATTTGTTATCCAGAAGTACGTTTTTCACACTTGGCTTGACGGCCGGCTTTGTCGCTGGCTATCGCCCAAGAGATGCCAGTTACCAAATCCTGTTGAGGGAAAATATTGTTGTGTGATGAAAACGGACATTTACTTGGTCCCAGGTGCTTATAATACGTTTAGGTAGAAGTTTTCAATAACTGTGTATGATTTTTACAAATGCAAGTTATTTATCCGCCATCGTTAAGTCATGTATTTTTATATGCTTATTTAATATATTTTAGTAGATGGTTATTGGGAATTCTGCCCCACCTCCGTTCGTCGGGCTCACGCCCTCACTCACTTCGGTTGACCAGAATTCCCAATAACCATTATGTATGCTAGAATCCTCCGGAAGATCATGCAACAAATACTTCTAAACTGTTCGGCTGGAAGCACCGTAGTTAACTCCCTGCGAGCCCGTGGTAAGATCACGCACTGAACAGACTCCTAACAGGTGTTGGCTGAGAGAACCGTGGTAAGTATCCCTCTGCGAGCCCATGGTAAGATCACGCACCAACACCTTCTAAACTGTTCGGCTGGAAGCACCGTAGTTAACTCCCTGCGAGCCCGTGGTAAGATCACGCACCGAACAGACTCCTAAACTGTTCAGCTGGAAGCACCGCAGTAACTTCCTGCGAGCCCGTGGTAAGATCACGCACTGAACAGACTCCTAAACTGTTCAGCTGGAAGCACCGTGTTAGAGTAACTCCCTGCGAGCCCGTGGTAAGATCACGCACTGAACAGACTCCTAACAGGTGTTGGCTGAGAGAACCGTGGTAAGTATCCCTCTGCGAGCCCATGGTAAGATCACGCACCAACACCTTCTAAACTGTTCGGCTGGAAGCACCGTAGTTAACTCCCTGCGAGCCCGTGGTAAGATCACGCACCGAACAGACTCCTAAACTGTTCAGCTGGAAGCACCGCAGTAACTCCCTGCGAGCCCGTGGTAAGATCACGCACTGAACAGACTCCTAACAGGTGTTGGCTGAGAGAACCGTGGTAAGTATCCCTCTGCGAGCCCATGGTAAGATCACGCACCAACACCTTCTAAACTGTTCGGCTGGAAGCACCGTAGTTAACTCCCTGCGAGCCCGTGGTAAGATCACGCACCGAACAGACTCCTAAACTGTTCAGCTGGAAGCACCGCAGTAACTTCCTGCGAGCCCGTGGTAAGATCACGCACTGAACAGACTCCTAAACTGTTCAGCTGGAAGCACCGTGTTAGAGTAACTCCCTGCGAGCCCGTGGTAAGATCACGCACTGAACAGACTCCTAACAGGTGTTGGCTGAGAGAACCGTGGTAAGTATCCCTCTGCGAGCCCATGGTAAGATCACGCACCAACACCTTCTAAACTGTTCGGCTGGAAGCACCGTAGTTAACTCCCTGCGAGCCCGTGGTAAGATCACGCACCGAACAGACTCCTAAACTGTTCAGCTGGAAGCACCGCAGTAACTCCCTGCGAGCCCGTGGTAAGATCACGCACTGAACAGACTCCTAACAGGTGTTGGCTGAGAGAACCGTGGTAAGTATCCCTCTGCGAGCCCATGGTAAGATCACGCACCAACACCTTCTAAACTGTTCGGCTGGAAGCACCGTAGTTAACTCCCTGCGAGCCCGTGGTAAGATCACGCACCGAACAGACTCCTAAACTGTTCAGCTGGAAGCACCGCAGTAACTTCCTGCGAGCCCGTGGTAAGATCACGCACTGAACAGACTCCTAAACTGTTCAGCTGGAAGCACCGTGTTAGAGTAACTCCCTGCGAGCCCGTGGTAAGATCACGCACTGAACAGACTCCTAACAGGTGTTGGCTGAGAGAACCGTGGTAAGTATCCCTCTGCGAGCCCATGGTAAGATCACGCACCAACACCTTCTAAACTGTTCGGCTGGAAGCACCGTAGTTAACTCCCTGCGAGCCCGTGGTAAGATCACGCACCGAACAGACTCCTAAACTGTTCAGCTGGAAGCACCGCAGTAACTCCCTGCGAGCCCGTGGTAAGATCACGCACTGAACAGACTCCTAACAGGTGTTGGCTGAGAGAACCGTGGTAAGTATCCCTCTGCGAGCCCATGGTAAGATCACGCACCAACACCTTCTAAACTGTTCGGCTGGAAGCACCGTAGTTAACTCCCTGCGAGCCCGTGGTAAGATCACGCACCGAACAGACTCCTAAACTGTTCAGCTGGAAGCACCGCAGTAACTTCCTGCGAGCCCGTGGTAAGATCACGCACTGAACAGACTCCTAAACTGTTCAGCTGGAAGCACCGTGTTAGAGTAACTCCCTGCGAGCCCGTGGTAAGATCACGCACTGAACAGACTCCTAACAGGTGTTGGCTGAGAGAACCGTGGTAAGTATCCCTCTGCGAGCCCATGGTAAGATCACGCACCAACACCTTCTAAACTGTTCGGCTGGAAGCACCGTAGTTAACTCCCTGCGAGCCCGTGGTAAGATCACGCACCGAACAGACTCCTAAACTGTTCAGCTGGAAGCACCGCAGTAACTTCCTGCGAGCCCGTGGTAAGATCACGCACTGAACAGACTCCTAAACTGTTCAGCTGGAAGCACCGTGTTAGAGTAACTCCCTGCGAGCCCGTGGTAAGATCACGCACTGAACAGACTCCTAACTACCTAATATATCAAAACTGTACTAGCTTTCTAAATATCTCTCTTTCTCTCTCTCGCTCTAGAGACTTCATATACTTACTACTTATACTTACTTTTGTTACCTTTTTAGCAAAACCAACCATTAAAACCTTTAGCTATCACATACTAGGCAAACTTGTATGTGATCGCTTATTACCTTTTATTACCTTTTAATACCTTTTACTACCAAAACTTCGAGTACCTTAAGCTATCACATACAATAAGTAAACTGTATGTGATCGCTTATTACCTTTTATTACCTTTTAATACCTTTTACTACCAAAACTTCGAGTACCTTAAGCTATCACATACAATAAGTAAACTGTATGTGATTGCTTATTACCAAATAATCATACTATCTCTAAGGGAATGGGGAATATGGGGTAGCATTTTTTAATAAAATTTTACATTGTTATCGTGCATACTAAAATTCTACGTTTGCTGAACATCCCTGTTGTCTTGCAATGAGCAGGAACTCACTCTCTGACCTGAAATCAACAACAATAAAAAATATTACATTAATTGAAAACTTTTCCTCATAATGCCCTTTGTTGCAGTGGGATACTTACAAGTTACATAAAGCAAACACCTTGTCGTTGTAATCACCAACACCCAACTCCATTATCGAACAAGTATCCTAAAATTAAAAACATGTATTAACTTTTATTACTAGCTAAAAATAAATAGATAATAATATGTCAATTTCATAATCATAATAATTATGCACTTTAATATATTCATTAGGAATAAAGAGGTTAGTGTGTCGCCTTTTTGGGGAAAACTTGGAGTAAGCGTTTGGGGCTCTATGAGAATTCAATAAAACTAACAAATAATTTTTTCTGCTTAAATCGTTAGGTAAAGTTGTAATAATTTTTGGGTCTTTAAATTTTTGAGATTTTTTTTCCAATTGCTAATTTTAACAAGTTAGTATCATCGACCCAATAAATGCATTTTATTAACCTTTGACTCATAATTTTCAAGAACATTTAAAAAATAACAAAATATATAAATCTTTGAAATAAATTACCTTGGTAAATATGCATTTTATGAAAATAGTTTATATGATGTATATTGGTCTAATAGATGTCCTGAATCGATTGAGACCGAAAAAGAGGTTGTCTGTTCGTCGATTATTTTGTCGAAATTTGTTCCTTACCTTTATATTTAAAGTAATATGACAAAACTATTTAATCGTTATAGATTATATTACTACCACGTGTTGCATTTACAAAATTTATTAGCAATAAATAGTACATTAATACATTTTGATCAGTTTCAAAAATATACTATTCTGGATTTTGAAGTATGTCATTAGTTAATTTAAAGTAATATGATAAAACTATTTAATCGTTATAAATTATATAACTACCACGTGTTGCATTTACCAAATTTATTAGCAATAAATCGTACATTATTTTGATCAGTTTCAAAAATATACTATTCTGGATTTTGAAGTATGTAATTAGTTAATTTAAAGTAATATGATAAAACTATTTAATCGTTATAAATTATATAACTACCACGTGTTCCATTTACCAAATTTATTAGCAATAAATCGTACATTATTTTGATCAGTTTCAAAAATATACTATTCTGGATTTTGAAGTATGTAATTAGTTAATTTAAAGTAATATGATAAAACTATTTAATCGTTATAAATTATATAACTACCACGTGTTGCATTTACCAAATTTATTAGCAATAAATCGTACATTATTTTGATCAGTTTAAAATATATACTATTCTGGCTTTAAATTAATAAAAGATAGGTTTGATAGGAAAAAATTAAAATAAAGAATAATTCTTGAAATATATTTTTTTTATAACCAGAAATACCTAATTGGACAAAAAAAGTAAGCAGAAATAATTGTGAGCACTTACCTGATGTTATTTATAATATTTCACAATTTTCTTCGTTTATTGTAATTAACATTGAATAGAAAATGTTAATTATTAATACACTGAACACGCACGTGGTCGATAGCTAGTTGCCGAAGTCGTCGCCGTTCCCATTGCAATGGACGAGAACGTGGGAACAGAAACTCGAGCTTCGCTTGCACTCCCCCCGCGTTAAAGTCTGAGAGCTTAGCACTATTTTATCAACACATTAAAACATACCAATAAGTCAAATTATAATAAAATATGATACGTTAGTTTTCATAAACTAAATGCTCTTAAATAATAATGAAATATTTTTAAAATAAATATGAAAACAAAAAAAAATACAATTCTAATTATACCATTGTTTTCAGTCATAAATCTTTATTTTTCTGTCACAAACAAGAGCATATAATATTTTTTTTAGTTTTTTAATTGTTTCATGTTGTTATAATGGATTTTAATATGAAGGTCCTAATTATTTGAAAGAATATTGCTACTTACACAATAACCTTTAAAGCTAGCTCTCGAACTATAATAGTGATGTTAAAAATTTAATGTGTTCGATGGTGTTTTATATTTACTCGATATTCCAATACATAAGGGTTAAAGTTTATGCAATGTTTTCTTTTACTTACAACTAAATAAATATTGGGTAAAACATTGTTCCTGCGGTATTTTGTTACAAATTATTAGCTTTCAACTACTGGTACTAGTTTTATAACTAAACTATTTTAGTATTAGATATATTGTTAAACGATAGAGAGGAGCCCTCTCAACACAGATTGTTAAAGAGAGGACACCTTCAACAATCTGTAAAATTGTGATACCAAAAATACATTCATTACTTAAGTTAAAACAAAAATACCCCGGGATCATTTAACATTCACAAAATTGAAATAACATGTCTTGAAAGTTTTATATGTAAGTAAGTACATTGTATTGAAAAACGAATGAAAAAATCAATGTTTTTAATGGGCTTGATAATTTACGATATGAATCGATTTATAAATTAACTCGATGTTTATTTCTATTGGAACGTCCCTAAGCAATAAAACGCAATCATAGCGTTTTCGCAACCAGCCACTGCAGCTTAAATTACAATGTAGTAGAATTAATAAAATGTTACTTGTAATATGATGTATTATAAAATGTCTTATGTGCAGCTGTCAGTTTCAAACAAATAATTGTTCTATTTAAGTTTCAGCAAAGTTTGGATTCAGAATTAATGAGTCGTTCTATGCTATAATAGTAATGATTAAACACTGTTAAAATCTTAGCGACCTTATTCTATTTACAATAAGAGTCATAAAAATGATCAGATTTTCATAAAAAGTATTACTTTATGCTCTACTGATTTTGACTGATTTTATTTAATGATGACATCTACCTTTTTCAACATAAAAACACAACAATTGAGGAAATTTCGTTATTTCCACAATTCACTTCGGTGGTTCAACATAATCGTGACTCCATCATAGTACCCATCAGTACCCGCCAGTGCTCAACAGTCACCATCAGTTTCCATCAGTGTTTGATTCCATCAAAGATAATATAATTAAAATGTGCGTAAGTACTTTTAGTTTTTTTTCAATAATTTACTTATTTTCCACAGATGGATAGCAAGCATATCGTACACATGTGTTGTTGAGGATAGCACATAATGTCTATGTTATAGATTGTTATGAAAATTATTAATTATTTGTGTGTCAGTGTTTCAACTGTAAATGATACATGTATAAATATTTATTTTAACAGGTCTGACTCAGAGTTTGAATCCACCGTGTTCGAGGCGCCCGAAAAGAAAACCACTACGAAAAGGAAATCGGTTGCTGTCAAGAGTGCCAAGCCACGCATTCGCCGGACGTCGACCGAATCCACGTCATACGAGTCTGTCTCTGCTCAGAGGTACATAATCATATACTATACCATAGTTACATACATACTATCTCATTACATAGTTATTATAAACTGAAGTCCCTCACCCCGTTTTTTCTTAATAAAAACACTATTACAACTATGCTAATCTTAGAAAATAGTTCAATAAGAAATGTAATTTTTTATTAATATTATTAATCCATCAGGCAGCACCACCGGCTTGCCTGCGAGCCAATCCGTATACTTGTTTCTTACATTATTATCCTAAAATAATAGTATCTGTAAATAACAGTATTTACGCTAACATAATAAAATGAACTTAAACTATAAATATCTTTTTTTTTACAGAGTAAACAAGAAACCACGCACTGACTTGTTCAACATATTACGGTCAGAGGAGGTCGTCAGCAACCAACCTAAGCAGGGTGGAGTGTTGACGTCAAGCTTCTCTAGCCGGGTCTCAACTGGTACCTCTCGTCGGACTGCCGTGACAACTGGGGACTATGTTATAGACCTTAAGGTCTATAATAAACGTGACTATCTAACTAAGCCGATCGATGTTAGATACAAGGCTGCGTTAGTGTCCGTCCGACTACAGAGCGACGACCAATCACCATCGTGGGAAGCAGTTCAAGGCTTCCTGAGCCAAGCCTGGAAGGAGTTCGAGCTTTCTGAGCCCACGCACTACTCGGATAAAGTTAATTTTAAATAATTAAGTTCATTTTAATTAAATTTTTTATATATGCTTATTATTATTATTATTTTCCATATTGGTAGGTAGGTATTTTCAAACCACGTAATACTTATATTTTACTTAGGTAACTGATAATAATAGAATATTAAAGTATTTTGTGGTATTCAATAACATGCCTTTCTGTACGACGTGTAACATATCTGTACAGAATAAATCATGGGTGGGTCATTTGAGAAGTAAATTGCACAAGCAAAACAACCACTCAATAAAACATAGCGATGGTGTGGAAATTATAACATCCGCTTTTCGCAATCGTATAATAACTTATAAAATAGTAGCAATCAATGATTACCAACTAACGTCTGTTGATAGATTTTTTGATGAAATACATATCAAAATAAAGTCACTCCTAGATGAATTCCTTATTAAGCACATATGTGTGAAAGTCAATTTTGAACTATTTGCAACATTTCTGCAATTTAAAAATAATTCACAATCAATAAAATCCTTTGGGTCGAAAAATAAACTTTTGTACTTTAATTATAACTTCGAAAATTTTTATCTCGAAGTGGTTAATTATCTAAAAAAACGTATCGAAGAATTTGAGCACCGTGACAGCGGGTGGGCTTTTTTAAACAATTCACATGTTGAGATCAATCTAAATAAATACCAGCCACTCGGAGGTTCTAGTTTTATTGAATTGCCTAAATCAATTCAACTAAAAAAGGCATGTCTAAATATCAATAATAAAGATCAATACTGTTTTTTATGGTGTGTGTCGGCAGCTCTCTATCCAGCCAAAAAACACCCAGAAAGAGTTACATCTTATCCAAATACTTTTAAAATGTTTGATATTTCTGGAATGCGTTTTCCTGTCACTTTTCGCGACATACAGACTTTCGAAGGTAATAATTCGAATATTAAGTTTATAATATATGGCTTAAAAAATAATAAAACTATAATAGGTCCGCTGTATAAATCAGACTTTAATAAAGATGACAACAACAAAATTATACATTTGTTGTATCTCGATAATGGTAATACTGCACATTATTGTTTAATTAAAGATTGTTCCAGACTTTTTCGAAGCCAGGTTACTTCACATCACAGCAGGTTATATTTCTGTGATTTATGTCTTATATTTTTCAATACGCCACAAGAAGTTGATTATCATATATGTAGCGGTGTAGTGACGGTGCTACCTGAAAAAGGTTCAGTAATTCAATTTAAAAACTTCCATCGTAAACAAAACATACCTTTTTGTATCTACGCTGATTTCGAATCGATGCTACAAAGATCTGATGTTGACTGTACCGCCACTGGCAGCAACACGTCTACGTTACATCAACATATACCCATCGCGTTCGCGTATCATATTGTTTGTTGCGAAGATCCGAGCTATAATCGATACGTGTCATATCGAGGGCCTGATTGCGACCAGCGGTTTGTGCGCTGTATATTTGAGGATGTGAAAAAAATCTATGAAATAGTGAGTTCAATCTCTCCCATGATATTTAGTGAGATGGACAAAGTAAATTTTGAGAAATCAACACGTTGTCACATTTGCCAACATTTAGTATTTTCAGACAAAGTCCGCGATCACTGTCACTTGACGGGACGATACCGTGGGGCCGCACATCCCTATTGCAATTTGCAATATAAGTGCCCTTCATTTGTTCCCATATTTTTCCATAATTTAAGTGGATACGATTGCCACTTATTTATTAAAGCATTAGGTGAAGCCGATGGAGATATAAAAATTATCCCAAAAACGAAAGAAAATTACATTTCTTTTACTAAATTTGTACCAGTTTCCAATAATAAGTTTTTTCAGCTCCGTTTTGTCGATTCATTCAAATTTTTGGGTACCAGTTTAAGTCAATTAGCTGAAACTTTAAAGCCAGAAGACTTTAAATATTTAAAAAGTCACTTTCCCAATGATAAAAAATTTCAGTTGCTTACTCGCAAGGGCATCTATCCTTACGAATATATGGACTCATGGGAAAGGTATCAAGAAAGATCCCTTCCTCAGAAGGAATGCTTTTTTAGTGCGCTCAATGGTCACGGAATTTCTGACGATGATTATCAACATGCTCGTTTGATATGGTCAACATTTAATATTTGTGATTTAGGAAGTTATACGGATTTATATCTGAAAACTGATGTGCTTTTATTAACCGATATTTTTGAACATTTTAGAAAAACTTGCAGACAACATTATCAATTAGATCCGGCTTTCTACCTAACCGCACCTAGTTTGTCTTTTGACGCGATGTTGTTAAAGACGGGAGTACAGCTTGAACTTATTGATGACTTAGCTATGTTACGAATGTTACAAAGCGGTATCAGAGGCGGTGTGTGCTTGTGTTCTCACAGATACGCTAAAGCAAATAACGTATTTTTATCAGATTATGATCGTTCTAAACCTAGTTCTTATATTGCTTACATTGACTGCAATAATTTATATGGACATAGCATGTGTCAATTTTTACCGTTATCGAATTTCAGATTTTTAGAACAACACGAAATTGATAATTTGATAGTATCTGATATTTCAATAGATGCAGAGTATGGTTTTATTCTTGAAGTAGATTTAGAATATCCCAAACATCTGCATCACTTGCATAACGACCTACCGTTCTGTCCCGAAAAATGTATCCCACCGGGTGGAAAGAATCATAAACTCGTTCCTAATTTATATGACAAATTCAATTATGTTATACATTATATACATTTGAAAACCTGTCTTAAACATGGGTTGATATTAAGGAAAATTCATCGAGTAATCAGTTTTAAGCAAAGTCCATACTTAAAACAGTACATTGATTTAAATACAGAACTAAGACAGAAAAGTACCTCAAAATTTGAACAAGATTTTTTTAAGCTTTTAAATAACAGTGTGTTTGGAAAAACTTTGGAAAATACTGAGAAACGTGTTAACGTTTATATGGTTAATCAGTGGTCAGATCACAAAAATGTTACCAAAAAAAGGAAGAGCGCACGACAACTTATTGTTAAACCTAATTTTCATAGTGCGTCAGTATTTACAGAAAATTTAGTTGCAGTACAATTAAAGCCAGAGCAAGTCATTTTAAACAAACCAATTTATATAGGTTTTACGGTCTTAGAATTATCAAAAAGTCATATGTATGATTTCCACTACTCTATAATTCAACCTTATTACAGCACGAACGTACAGATGTGTTACACGGATACTGATAGTTTTATATACCACATATATACACATAATTTTTATAAAGATTTAAAAGAAAATTTCCTACGATATATTGATACAAGTAATTACCGAGAGACTAATAAATATAACTTGCCCATACAAAATAAAAAAATTCCAGGCTTGTTTAAAGACGAAATGGGGGGTAAAATTGTTTCTGAATTTGTTGGACTTCGTTCTAAGCTATATTGTATAAAAACTGTAGACAACACAATAAAAAAAGCAAAGGGAATAAAAAAAAATATTGTAGCAAAATTGGATGTAGCGGACTATGAAAAAACACTGTTTGAGGGTGACATTGTCCGCAAAACCAACGTTTTATTTAAATCCATTAAACACGACATTTTCACATGTGCAGTGAACAAAATAGCTTTATCCGGTGATGATGACAAGAGGTTGATACTAAAAGATAAAGTTTCTACAAGAGCATGGGGACATACTAACATACTTAATTTTTAAACCTCTTTTTAACATGTGTGTTAAGTATATTAAGTTATAAGTTTAAGTTGGTTGTAAATTTAGTTAATACTATTAGTGTCTAAAAACTTTTGAATTTTATTATAAATGTACTTATATAAATATCAAATTTATCATAATAATATGTAATATGAAACTGTGTATACCTACCTACATTTATATGAAACAAAAATTACTTAATAAAACTATATGAATTATTATTTTTGTTTTTTTTTTTTCAATTAATACTCAATATTTGCTTTAGATTACGGTAGAGCCTTGTTATAATAACCCAAGTGAATAAATCACACTTAAAAATCATGTTCTAACATGTTCATAGAATAATGCAATCCGATCCACAACGTTCCGCCATGTTGCGTTGTCAGCGTTAGGTTTTTACGAACACACACACACACCACACCACAACACTCGTGTAATGAAATACCTATATATATGAAATATTTTTATGAAATAAATTCACTTTTGTTTGCATACAAAACGGATTTGACGTTATTATGGTAAGTTCATTTGCGAAATTTAAGATTTTGATAATAATAAATCGATTTTGTCTGTAGCCATCTAACAAAATATACATTTCAGGATACTCCACCGCCGTCCCCAGTTTTGGCTCTACCAGATGAAGAACTCCAATATCTGAGACCAGCATTTTATCAACAAGATGCTCAAGACCTGAATCTATACCTTGAAGAAACGAATCACTTTGAACCACAGAATACACGCACGAAGCCTTATGTTAGGAAGTTAAAAAAACATCGCAAGAAAAGATGTTATCTAAAACATTTCCACAACCAACAACATTCGTTTGTTTTAAAAAGTGCTCCAAAAAAAGGTCGATATTTAATTAAAATTAAAATTGTGGACTTAGAAGCACCAGTGCCTTGTGATTCCGATGAAGATAACACGATGCTGCGTGCACAATACGTGGTTGAAGACAACGTTGATGGTATTATGGACCAGACTGAATGTCTCATTAGTAATATCTCCAAAAAGTTGTGTGGATATAGTTATAATAGTTTTTAATTGAATATCTGCAATTAACTTAAATATTAAAGGTCTCAAGAAGGTTCAGTTTATGTGTGATTTATCATAATTCATACAATAACACCTACCGAGATACATTTCAATAACCAATCTTAAGGTTATAGTTTCACTGTGTGAAAAATTCTGTATTATGTATAAATTAAATGAACTTAATTAATAAATATTTTATTATTTCATTTTCAAAATACCTAGTTTTTTTTCTAACATAATCTGCTTTTATAAGAGAAAAACAATAAAATAAATGTTATCAATATTTATTAAAGAAAGAAAATCATTACAGACATGTAAAAGTTACACTACAATAGTTACTTAATATATAAAAAAAAAATTAAATAGTAATGTTATTATCTACACACCACTTTCTTATACATATAACATTTTTTAAAGCACAGTATTTTAAATGGTTAAAACAATTATATGCAAATATATCTTTACAGTAGAGTTCAGTTAAAGTATTTAAATTAGGAATGCCCGTGTTACATATATCCAAAACATTTTTATGTCCACATAGCTCTTGCACCCACATAACTTTTTCTTCGCCTTTTACAATGATTTTTCTTTGTTTCAAGTAGGGTATAATAAGCCTTCTAAATTCTCTGTAATCAATATAACCCTCACTCCATCGATATCCTCTATTTCTTTCTATCCACCAAACATGTTTTCTTTCTTCAAGCGTTAATGTAGAGAATGGATAGGGTGGTTTTATTAAGAATACTTGAGTATGCTGTTCAGTGGCTATAACTAATTCTTTAACAATAAACTCATTTTTTTCATTTTTAAATCCCTGCACGTCCACTATGATTGTATCCTTATTCATGATATTTTTTTTACAATATTACTTAATGGTTTATATTCGAATATGCAATCATTAAAAATGAGACAATATGCAGCGGTCTGATCCGGTATTTCTTGATCAGTTTCTATTTCAATTCTCACGTCTATAGAACCTTTTAACATTTCTTGTTGACGGGAACAATCAATAACGAACAAAGGTGCAATGTCTTTGAATTCTTTTGGGCTCAATAATGGTTCTGGTCTACGTCCATAATAAGACTGTTGAAATCTAACATATTCTTCATATAATAAGCTAAATTTGTCTTCCGAAAAGCTAATATTTAAGCTTTCATAAGGAAAATATCTAGAATTTAAATATACTTTTACGTCGCGTACATTGCAATGATCAAATTCAGCCATTGATAATTCAGCTTGATTTTTTCTATTAGTTTGAAGTGCAAGAACAACAAACCTTGGTTTTTCTGTTTGTGATGAAGTCTTAATAGACCATGTATGCTTGCGTGTTTTTGGTAACAAAGGATATTCATAAAGATCCCAATTTCTAAATGCTAGAGTTATTGGACGATCTTTTTCTAAATGCTTCAGTAAATGAATCCTCTCCCGGTCAGATACTTTTACATGGGGTACACGCCATACCACTTTGTTGATTATAATATCATCCACTATTTCACCCTCATTTAATTTCAAAGCATTGAGGTCTGTGTTACTTCTTAGTAATACCAACTCGTGTTTGCAGTTCATTATAATTTTATCATAATCTTCTGCGAATCCTAAGATTTTATTCAAAGGTATAGAAGCTGAGAACATACCATCCTTTATATTGTTTATACCAGTAGTAGACCAACCCCAAACTTTCGCAGACTTAGATTCATTTTCATTTAACGACAGATAAGATTTAATAGTAGCAGAAACACCAACATTCTTAATTTTGTCTATTTCAATTCCATTTAATTCATACCGAATATCTTGAAATAAAAATAGCACTGGATTATTTACAAAATGTACATTTGGTACTTTTGTTTTAGTAGTGCTATCATACACGATAACCTTGCCCTCAATATACAAAGTGCTGAGCGAGGGTAATACGTATAAGTCTTGTTGGTTGATAGGTATTCGTATTTCATCATTCTTGTTGAAACTTGTCACGTATGGTTTATACGAATGATATTCGAAACTTTCTATGCTGTTATCGCATGAAGTTGATTGAGATATGTTTAAAATGTTCATTTTAATAACCCTACTAGTTTAAGAAATTCCTTGTTGGCTTTTGTCAGTTTCTTCTTTATTTGTAGAGGTCTTTCTTTTTTAACTGTTCTCTTAGAACTGATTTCATTACAAGATGTAGTATAGTTTTTATTGAAATTTAACATTTTTTCTTAAAATGTAAATACAACTGTACCTCTTCGCCTCGTAAATTAATTAACTTGTTTTCAGAGTCTAATAATCTTATATTGACTGCACTTATTGAGGTTTGATTAACAGGAAAATAGATTAAGTTCTTGGGTATTTCAATGATTCGATATCCTGGTGGTACGTTAGGCACAAATTCATAAATAATGTGACTTGCT